>KV875261.1:8103-54990 GCA_001879505.1 Calonectria pseudoreteaudii | reverse complement strand
AAAAATTAATATAAATAACTATTATTATTAATTATAATATTAATTTAGATTTAATTATAAAAGTAATAAAATATAAGTTTTTTTATTTAAATAAGATTTTAGAATATACTATTAAAAATATTAAGAAATTATTAATATATATTTTAAATTATAAAAAGAAAGTTAATTCTATAAGATTTATAAAAGTCAAATAGTTTATTTTCTCTTATATATAGAAATATTAATATAGAAAAGAGAAGGTACTGTTTTAGCACCTAATTATACAAAAACTGATATCTGATAATTTTCGTGGATCAGGACCTAAAGCGGGGCACTGGATTGGTGAGTATCCCAAGCCCCCCCTTGCACAACCAGAATTCTAACACATGATCAGCGGACGAAAACCCAAAATGGACAGCAAACCGCGTGCTGAAATTTTTCTCGGCGGATGACAGCAAGTTGAAGTCCATTGATCTGTCGTATTTGGAGGATCTGGTTACCCTAGACGTTGGATTTTACGGAACCCGAAGGAATCTCGCATTGGGAACACAGTAATCAAGCTAGCTCTATAGAGGATATTTACTGCAATGCACACTTGGCCAAATACAGTTGGAATCAATAAAGATAGAAAAGTCTTATAGTTAGCCAATAAACGGCTGCTGATATAAATAAAGCACCATTTGCGGCATTTTGTCTAGAACTATCCGAAGCTATTCGCGTTACATCTGCGAGCGCGTAGAGACCAGGGTTAGCATTTCTCAGTCACGGAGCATGACCAGAATATCCCGAGAAATTCGCAGAAAAGAAATTCTCGGAGCGATTCAATTGAATTGTTGTATTTTCGGATTGCTCGGCCGACCGTCCGACAGCGTCCGATGTCAGTACTGAAAGGCGTATAGCGAAAGGCGCTGAACAGCGCCTTTCACTTAACCAAGAACGTCGTGTTTCACAAAAACATGTGATGGGGGGCCCAGCAGGTTTCTATAATGGATCATTTTTTGGCTCGGCGGGTGCAGTAGCGCTGGAATGTGAATGGCTTAGCGCGATCGAGTGCCCATCCTCCCCGCAATTGCGCCCCTGTTCACTTCCAGGATGCCTGATGCACGCTCCGGCTCTCAGTTGCGGATCGTTCGGCCGCAACCAGGGTTCCACTTGGCCTCCGTCATATTCATTGACTTTGCCGAGCTCCGAGATACGACGAGCCAGTAGCAATCTGTGATATTTAATACCTTCAAATCAGCACCGTTAGCTATCAGAATACCTCCCAAAACACAAGACACTTCAGATATCGACTATCCAACATGCAGAGCACTCTCCCAGCCTCGTGGTACCGTGAGCCCGGCTTCTATCAGCTGGAGCGACGAGCCATCTTTAGTAAATCATGGATCATGGTTTCTCACTCACTTCAGTTTAGCGAGGTGGGAAAGTATGTTCGCTATGAGATGGCTGGATACCCTTTCTTCATTATCAAAGATCGTTCCGGCACGATCAATGCTTTCCTAAACATTTGCCGTCACAGGGCCTTCCCTATTGTGCACAAGGACTCGGGTGATGCCATGATTCTGTCGTGCAAGTATCACGGTATGTCATAAGGCTCAGCATGGTTAAATCGATATTGACTGGGAGGTTAGGGTGGTCGTACGGAATGAATGGCAACTTGGCCAAAGCTCCTCGATTTGAACAGGTCGACACTTTCAAGAAAGACGACTACGGATTGTACAAAGTCCATACTCATATCGATCGTCTCGGGTTTCTTTGGGTCAACCTTGATGCAGCGGAGACGCCAACTCTCAGTTGGGAAGAACAGTTTGGAGGAGTTGATGAGCAGCCTCGCCTGGCAAACTTTGATATGAATAATTATGAATACGACCATACATGGTCAATGGAGGGCAAATTTAACTGGAAGACACTCATCGAAAACTACAATGAGGTAAGAAGATGCCTATTCCACTGATGTGGCTCGATTCTGATCAAATATAATAGTGCTACCATTGCCCAACCGCGCATCCAGGACTCGCGCCGTTCTTCCAAGATAAGAAGAAGAAGATGGTCTATGGTTGCCAAAAGTTTTGGGTCGAGCATCTCGGCGGTGAAGGTCAAAGCCGAGCCAGCGAAGTGAGCCCGACGTACTTTTTCCCTAACGCTTCGTGCACTTTGACGTGAGTACTTAACGGTTCCACAATTGACAAGGATGAGACTGACAAACGAGCCAGACCCATATTCTTTTACATGATGTCCATTGTTCCGACATCGGCGACCACTAGCTTAATGCGCTACGAGGTCTATCGCTCTAAGAACGCGACACCCGAGCAACTCAAGGAGAAGCTCGACTTCTTTGCCCAAGTAGAGTCTGAGGATAAGTGGTTGGCCAACGGGGCCCAAGCCAACCTGAACAGCGATACATACACAACTGGACCCTTCCACCCTGATGTGGAGGAGGCAGTCACCTTTGTCACAGGTTTGGTGAAGAAGATGCTGCACGATCATGTAGATGAAGAGAAGAAGCGTGGATCTGAATGGTGGCCTGCACGCAGAGCTCCAATGCTCAAGTCAACGGAGGAGGATGAAGCATTTTGCAGAGGCGTTTGCGAGTCGTCAACTCTGGGAGGTAATACTGCTCCCGAGGGTCTGTCATGGTAGAATGTGGGCCCAATTTACTGTACGCTAGATATACCATCTCTGTCATTTACGAAATACTATTGTTGCCACATTGCCATGTTTCTTTCTTCTTAATTACCACCACCGCGATTGTGACCTTGGGTAAAATAGGATTGATCAATCATGCAACGACGTATTTGGTCTCTAGCCATCTAGGGGCGTCATAAAGGCATTTGAAAAAGAACCCCTAGATTGACTGGGTCGGAGTTCTCCTCTATCGGTGTGACCCGAAAGGCCTGGTGCGAAACTCAAATTGGAGTTGTATCATGGGATGGGATTTATGAGGAATTTAGAATTATAAAAGATAGTGACAGAGGGCAGTCAGAATTTTGTTATTCGTTTTAGATTTAATACATTCCATTTGTAGACATAAAACTATGTATAGATTCGAGCTATTTAGGAGTATGACTATGGTGGTAATGCTGAGAGATAGGAAGCAAGAATGTTTGCCTAGCGACTTCGTGACCTCTCCATCTCATCGAATTTAATATTTCTCCTGTTGACTGTCCTTTTAGAATTGGGTCTTTATAGGCCTCAAGACTTCTCTGAGTGGGCAATAGGCATGTCCAAAGAAACCGACTGGGCATTCTCAAACGTAACCTTTGTCTCAGCGTCATACTCTTGAAGAGCTACACGAGCATTCTCGGCCCCTTCCCTCACGAGCTTCTCGATCTTCGGTGTTCTAGGAATAAATCTCACTTTGAATGGAAGTGGCCGATTTACCTGGCTCGTGCTATACGCATTAGGATCCAAGACAACCTCGCGTCCCTAATTTATGCTTAGTTAAGGAAGCAATTTCCAATTTAGCACTCAGGATAACTTACGTTTGCATCCAGTCCAGGACGAAGATCGAAAGCCCAAAGAAGAGAAGCAATGGTGAAGTACAAGCTCTGTTGAGCCAGCGGTTCTCCACTGCACACGCGACGTCCCCATCCAAACACATTGTGCCCCCTCTTGTTGGGGTAAGGTGGCCTGTTTGCTTCGTCAAGGAAGCGCTCGGGAGAGAATTTGTGTGGCTCAGGGTACTCCCTGGGGTTGCGGTTCATTGCCCAGAGATTTCCGATTGTGGAAGTTCCCTTGGGGATGAGCATTCCTTTGTAAACAACATCTTCAATGGGAGAATGAGGAGGGCCACCGAGGGCGAATGCAGGTCTCCACCTCAGCGTCTCATTGATGACGGCTGATAGATAGGGAAGCTTCTCTTCGTCATCCCAGTCTGGATACCGATCTTGGCCGACAACACGATCGATTTCCTCCTGGGCCTTCTTTTGCACATCTTGGTTCAAACACATCGCCAAGATGAAGGATAGGACAGTGCTAGTGGTGGTGTCGACGCCAGCGCTGATGAAATTGCCAGCCAGGTTTGCAATCTCCACTTTGCTTACACCGTGCTCCTCCTTTTCCTTGAGAAGACGTTTCGCAAAGTTATCTTGAGGCGCATCCACACCCTCGACGGACAGAGCGTAAAAGTATTTATTCGAGGTTGAGGCTAATTTCCTCAACTGGTTAGGAAGAGGGTTCAGCCACGAGGGGAATGAAGCAAGAATGGGAATAGCCTCGGTATAGGTCTTTCCTGGGAATCCCATGTTGGCACTTCCTACAAAAGCTTGAGCAACCTTGAGCACATTATCACCCTCGCCGCTAATGCGTCTTCCCCATGCGATGACGGACACGATAGAGACGGTGAACCTCAATGCCGCATCGACATATCCATCGGGATTGGTCAAGAAGTCATTGATGAGAACCTTGGCCTCATCTGCCTGCATCGGGCGGTAGTTCTGCACAATCTGGGCGTTGGCAGCGGAATGCTAAACAGTAGAATATTAGACTTGTCTTCAGATATTATTTGATGTCATATTTGTACTTACAGTCAGTCGGCGATGAAGACGCCACTGCTCGCCGTATGCCAATCCAGCTTGATTGAACTTGTTCAGTCCGAAAATCTTCCCTGTGAGGGTTTTCACGGGGCGAGAGGAGTAGATGTTGGCCTTCTTATCGCACAAATCAGACATAGACCAGGCATCGTTACAGATGACGACTGGTGTATGACCATCCCAGACGGTGATGACGGGATTTTGGAATTTTTGTGACCATTCTTGGAACTTGACCCATTGTCTGGTGCCTGGAATGTGAAAGATGTTTCCGAACAGAGGCAGTGGGAATGGGCTGGGGGGCATACGCTGCCTCAACCGTAAAATCCGCACATAATCCACAGCGACGTAGAGAACCGCATAGCCTAAAACAGCTGCGATTGCAAATAGGGGTAGGGCGACTAGATACATCGCTACAGCCCTGTTCTTGGGTTTTATGACAAGATATTCGGTGTAGCAATGAGAAAGCCGCTTCTCCAACTACAGAGAGCCAAGGATAAACAATGGAAAATTGAATAATAGGGAGACACTGAAATGATGGCTACTTGCTCTATTCCTACCAGAAAGACGAAACTGAGCCTTGATAAAGGTAATTCATTGTGCGACGGCGATATGATTGGCTGAAGGCCTTCTCGGATGCTACCGACGTTGTCTTCTGTGACCAATCCGAGCTATTGCGATATCTACTACTCGTATCAAACTCATTGCTGCGTCGGGTTTTTTGCGAGCCTCCGAAACCGTGGGGCCCGAGAAGCGGGGAGGCGGGGCCATCGGGTTGTTGACATGGTGGGTGTCGGAGGTGTGTGTAGGATGCTCGGTCCTCGGACGATAGAAGCCGAATGTCACATCTAAGGAGAGCATGGTACAGCATTACGTGGGGGGAGATAGCATGCATACATATCTACGACTAGACAGCCCAATGAACGAAAGGCCATTATCTTTGCTGATCATTGATTTGTGCAAAGGTTACCAAAAGAGTTATGCAAGAGATGTGCACCATTTAGATAAGAGAGGTGAATGATCCTATTGTATTCTCCGAAGCATATCTATGGACTATTTCTTCTCATCCTTCTTCTCAATATACTTGCGAGGCACTGGAATAGTGGCATAATTTGACATGGCATCCAAGTGTTCCTTTGCAGAGATTGGCTTTCCCTCCTGGACGTACGTTCCTAACAGCTTGAAGTAGTTGATGTAATAAGCCGGGGTATAAGTGTTGAAGAACTTTGCCTCCTGATCTGTTGGGTTACTGAAGGTGTGGGGGGCTCGAACAGGCACCGTCACATAATCACCCTCCTTGGCGTCGATGATATCCTCAGTACCATCGGCCTTGGGGATGTGATATCGGATTGTGCCCTTGGTTGTCAAAAAGGTCTCATCATGCATCTCGTGCCAATGTGGGGGCGGGCCCTTGAGACCTGGCGGAAGCGTGAACTCGGCCGCGCCAATACGGTTATCTGTTCGGGGACAAACGTAAGCATTATTCCCTTACACACGAAGGGGCTTGCTCCGTGGTGCTTACCTGTTCTGGATCCGTCTTCAAGTACACGGCAAGTGATAAGCCCCAGCTTGATAACATCGCCGTTTTTGGCCGGCACGAAGTTTACGGGGATACCATCTGTGGGGATATCGCGGCCGGGGCCAAGTTCGACATCATCATCTAGACTGGGGTCCATTGTGGATCAAGTAGAGTGTGGTATGTGGTGATATGAAATGTGAACTTGGGGCTAATTTGGATGAATGGCTGCCAATGATTAAAAGAGAATGCGGTGCTCACAGAGATTCTACTGTAATATATGCTTTGATTCTTGGAACGTACGACTCTCTCTTTTGCCTCTCCGCACTTGCTCGCAGCGCGGGTGCAAATTCCGGGCGAGTTTGTTGCCCGGAAAATGCTGGAAAGCTTTCACCCGCCTCATCTGGAGCTCGGCCGCAGCCCCGACCAGTCGCCCGATGGGCCCGCGCCACACTTCCGTACCCCATGGGGGATGCGAGGACAGGGGGCTTGAGCTCGGGATGGGCTGGTAAGCACTCTCCGAAAGTCTCCTTTCTGTCAATTTGACGTGTTAGAGTTTGTGTCAATGGGTGACGAAGTGCTTGATTACTTAACGCCTCTCTTTGGCCGTGGTGGATTGGTAGTCAGAATAGCATCAACATCTCTGGAGCTGAGACCGAAGCGACTCAAGATCGCAATTCAAGAAAGCGACTTTTCATAATAATAATTCAAAATGTTTTACGAGCCTGGAAAAACTGCGCATGGCCTTCCCCATGATCCCTTCAAGGCATGTGTCGTTCCCCGCCCGATCGGCTGGATCTCGACCATCTCAGCGACGGACCCCAGCAAGCACAATCTGGCACCATACTCGCAGTTCAACAATCTGACATTTGACCCACCATATGTCATGTTCTCTGCCAACCAAAAGCCTGATCAGGAGCGGAAAGATACTGTTCGGAATGCCGAGCTCACAGGCAAGTTCTGCTGGAACTTGGCTACGTGGGACTTGCGCGAAGCCGTCAACATCTCGGCCCAACAGGTCGACTACGGCGTTGATGAATTTGAGCGTGCTGGGCTTGAAAAGGAGTGGACGCAGGCATTGCCTGGTGATCCCTTGCCCATGGTCAAAAACAGCCCTGTGAAATTCGAGTGCGAGTATCACACAACACTGAGGCTCCCCGCAACACCCCCCATGGGCACCGTCGACATTGTCATTGGCAAGGTAATTGCTGTGCACATCCGAGATGACGTCATCACCGATGGCAAGCTGGATATTCGCAAAACCCAGCCTATCGCTCGATGTGGATACTTCCAGTACACTGTCATTCGAGACACATTCGACATGATTATTCCCGGTATGGATGAAGCTACGCACGCTGGCCTGGAAGGAAACAGTGGGATACACAAGAAAATAGGAAACGAAAAAACGTTGAAGCCATCGCTGTAGACTAGAAGGATCAGGTACACGTCAAAACTTCTGATGTATCATTCGTTTAGATAGCTAGAGCCTCGGCAGGAACCTTAATTGGACACAAAATTGTACTCATCGCTTCTATAACCTCTTAACTATGAAAAAGCTTCTCCATTTTCTAGATTCAATTGATATGAAGCACAATCGCAAAGGTAACAGAAAAAAGGATGCAGGCCGTGTATGATAGAAACCTTCGAATTTCTCAGATCATTATTTCATTATCATTTCCTAACTGAGGTTCAGACTGAACATAAAAAGAAAGCAGTGCTGATAAATTACTCAAATCTTGGTACAGCTTGTAAATCGCTATTGGCAAGATCCAAATCCATTGCCATCCAATTGGCAAAGGATTGAATATCAGGTATATCATCCATCAAAAACTCGGGAAATCCATCTAGTCCGTCGAGGCCATCGGGAGGCTGCAGGTTGATGCTCGGTTCTGGTCCTGACAAGGAAGGAACTGCAATATTTCCGAGGGGTGCTGACGAGGTTGCCAAGTTTGACGTATTTGGCCTTGGAAAAGTGTGATGCTGAGAAGAACCTTGGCTGTTGCTCAACGGCGGTGCGAGTTGGTTTACACTCTTCCCTGCTTCGGTAGATTCGGTCGTGGTCATCGCGCCTAGAGGTAGTCCGAGACCACTTCCAGTCGAGATATGTTTCGACCCTCTCCGGTTGCGTTTGCTCAGTGCTTCTCGACGCACTGAACGAGCCTTTTCCAGCATTCGAGTGACCGAGCGCCATTGCTGAGGCTTCCCGCCATTGGACAAGGGTGATGGGTGTTCCCACCTGAGCACCATTGCCTTTTCAACCGCTTTCCAAGCTCTGCGCGAGTTCTTGCTAAGTGGGTTCTCTTGAAGCCAAATCAATACCAAAGAGAGTGCGTGCCATTGGTAGTAGGAACTGAAGAGCCAGCACCACGGTCGCGTTCTTGGATCTGTCCTGAGCTGATAGTTCAGTTCAATGACCTCTACTGCTACGATGAACAGTCGTTCCCGATCCTCCTCCGACACTGTTTCAATATCTCTCAGAGAATTGCATCCGTGCAATCTAACTTTGTTAAAAAGCATACGTGTTAAAATTCCCGTCATCTGGTTTGGTGATGTTAGTTACCATAAGATTCTAGGCTTTGTCTTGCACCGATTCCGCCACTAGAATCAAGCAATATTTAAGAACTCGCTTACCCAATGGAAGTCGTTGGTAATATTGCAATCACAAAGATATCGATCGAAAAACTGCATTTCACAATAATCAATCCAGTCGCCGAACTCTTGTTGTGTCAAGTTTGCATATGGCTTGCCCGTGTTTCCACAAATTCGTCTTGAGTCAATCATGCAACGATAAATGTTGGTGATCTCACACCTTAGGAGGGTGAAGGTCATTTCCGTAAAACCACGTGTTTCCATTGGATACTCGGATATTCCGGGATGTAGCTGCGCATCATCAAGGTTTCGCGGTTGCTGAGTGTCAAAGCTGCCCATTTCTAGACTATCCACATGCGAAGTCGTTAGTGGTGTCAATTAAGGCTCGCAGACGGAATACTTACAGCGTGTACTCTCCGGAATAATCCTCTGCGGACGGTGCATCTAGGACTGCAATATGCCACCAGAGTCTGCGTCGCATCTCCATGTCAAACTTTGACAGCCCGAATAAACTCCCTTCCCTGTGAAGGCCAAAGCTTTGAGCTAAACGAACAGCCAAACCAGACAGGTTCCAAGATCGCCTCGGATCATGGTGTCGAAGAGATGCTAGATACAATATCAGAGCGTTCAGTGGTCGGATGTCTCCAGTATGTATGAGCATAGCCTCGGAAAACATGATCTCTAATGCTCCTCGTATGCGGCCCAACATGCATGCCTGCGTCTTTCGGAACATGGCCACACACTCATCATGCGTGAGACTAGTTATGGCACCGTAGTAGATGGCTAGAAATATGCACTGCATGCCGTCCGGTGGGTCCTTTTGATGAGATTCGAGAATGGCTTGGTCCAGAGTTGGAAGATGAAACGTTTTGACCACAGGCTCGACTCTTTCCTTGTATATTGACCATAGTTGGAATCGTTGCTCGGATGAGAATTGTATTGTCTTGCTGGCGAAACTTTGCGTCTGCACGTCAACCCCGTTGACATCCTCAGACCAAAACCCTCCCAACCCTGCCGGTATAGGATGTGGTCCGTCATCTGGGTCAAGAAGGTCTTCATCATCCGTCATGAAATCACTAGCATCCTGTCTATTGTAAGAATCTGGATCAAAGGCTCATTTTCGTTACTTACTTCATCGTCACCATCATCCCAGAACCATCGGCGCACATATGTATCCCTTCCTTGGTCTCGGATAATTTTACCCTGGCCTTTATATCCCGATTGGATATTCGGCGTTAATGTATCAGACCATGCAGGCTCCTGTGTTTCCTCCTCGATTTGGTCGTTTCGTTCGAATGACTCCACGCCAGTCATCTCCACCACATTATCTACACTTGGCGGTTGTGTCGGAGATTTCTGTTCCTCCGCATCTGCTTCGGTGCGAGGCTTTTGGCTTTGTACATCCTCCACTCTTTCCGGTTCTCTTGGCTTGAGAGTTTCGACAACCTTTTCCAATCTCTGGAGCATCTCAACCACTTCCGGAGTCGAGGGAAATTGATTCCGGTTCGGAGCTACCCGAGGGAAGATGCACTCGCTTCCAATCTTTGCACAGTTATGACATGGCTTTTGCTTGTCGCACTTGACCTTCCTCTTGCTGCAGGTCAGGCATGATCGTCGCTTCCTTCCAGCATTGCTGGTCCTTGGTGGTACCGGGGGTGCGTTGACAGCAGATGATTTGTCTACTGATGAGGATGCTGTAACAGGAGGTTCTTCAGCGGACATGCTTATTCTGTCGTTTCTTGATACTTCGAGTGGTTTAGTAGTAAAGAAAATACTCCCAATCGGCAAGGTAAGAATGCGGCACTTTGTTTAGTCAAAGATAGCTTCAGTTTACACTTGCGCATTTGCATTTACAATGTATTATTCAGATCACACGCTCATGTTTAGCTAGATCTTAGAGGCACTTTGACTTGATTTGCAGAGACGTCACACTTCGGCCGACGCGGCCGAGATCAGCGCCAGCTGGATCTAATGCCACGGACATCCGTGCGGAGACCGAGAGGATGGAGTCCGGCATCTAGGACAATGGAACTCAATTCATGCTCAGAATTACATGAAAACGTTCCTCAATCCCCAAATAAAAATGGCTTTTAGATACCAAAGATACATCGTACTCAAACATATAGTTGCATCACTAAACCATCAAAATGAAGCTTTCATGTGAAGAAACCCTGGAATCTCTCACGCAGAATTCCACAACCGGACTTCCGGGTGTCGTGTTGGCTGCCTTCAACCCAGATGGTAATTATTCTAAACTAATCCTTCGATATGTCTCTGACGCTTATATTCAGGCGTTTTCTATACGAAAACTCGAGGCCAAGCCAAAGAGGGGGGCGAGGAAATGACCCTGGACACCACATGGTGTGGTTTCTCTTGCACTAAACTCCTCACGACCATCTGTGCTTTGCAATGTGTGGAGCGAGGTCTTATCGGGCTTGACGATGCAGTCGCACCGATTTTACCCGAGTTTGAAAAGCCTGACATCATCACTTCCAACGGTGACGAGGGCTTCACCCTTACACCGGCAAAGACCAAGATTACTTTACGTCACTTGCTAACGCACACAAGCGGTCTGTCTTACGACGCCATGCACCCTGTGCTGATGGAATGGCGAAAATCGAGAGGCGAACCACCCTTGACCATGAGCGGCAAGGTTTCGGAAGCTTTCTCACTCCCGCTCCTGTTTGAACCGGGAACCAACTGGGTCTACGGGTCAGGCTTGGATTGGGCTGGCGTGCTGGTGGAGAGGCTCAACGGCAATACGAAATTGGGTGGATACATGGATGAGCACATCTTCAAGCCTCTTGGTCTAGAGAGCTCGACCTTCAACACACCTGCACGACCCGCTGTTGACGCGCGGTTGGCTCAGATGTGGCATCGATCTGACACGGGCCATCTAAGCCCAATCCCTTCGCCCTACCCGAGGGATGCGCGCGATGACAGTGGCGGCATGGGCCTGGTCACGAGTAGCTCGGATTTCATCAAGATTCTTCAAGATCTTCTGAAGAAATCGTCGGTGCTCCTCAAACCCAACTCAATTGAGACCATGTTCAGCCCTCAATTTGAGACGGGGACGCCCCAATATGCCGGATTGCTCAAGCAAGAGGTACGTATTTATCTTACTGGACCTGCCCTATGAGTATTGAGTAGTCAATTTCTAACGTTGTATGTGGGTAGGCTATGCACAAGCAATTGACTGGGGATAGCACGGGCTCGCCTAACGTTGCCTTTGGCATAGGTGGTCTGGTTGTGCAGGGTGACGTGCCCAATCTTCCCGCGAAAACTTTGACATGGAACGGAATGCCAAACATAGGATGGTTTGTGAACCGAGATAGGGGCCTTGGAGGCTTGTACGTAAGTCAGGTCCTCCCTGCTGGAGATGCGCAGAGCGTAAGCCTTCTTGGCGAGTTTTGGAAAGAGATTTGGGCTCGCCATCCCATCTCCTGAGGGCCGTGTTTGGCTGGTTCTGCTCAAAAACAAAACCAAGTCCACATTTAGTTGTCATGCAAGATCCTAGAAATAGATTTTTTTTCTCTCTCTACCTTGCGATATGATGAAGTTCGTTGAATTTGATGTGTCAGTGAGGCGAAGTGAGCATTGGTCAATTTGTCGATCTTTGCCATCTCTTCGTTAAAGTTGCGATTGTGCCTGAATTTGGCCCCCCATCTATTCCATACATGAATCTAAACTGCACACATCGTTGGCGTCTCCGTAATTACACCGGAACTCTCTTGGGGCGAAAAAATGGATGGATCTGTGCATTTTCGAGATCCCACACCTGCCCCTTGGTCAAGGGGTCATCCTCCAGTCGGGTCAAAACGTGCTGACGGGTGGGCGCGTACACGATCATGGCACTGCCGGTGATCTTCGGGGGCTGTCCTGGTGAAACGGGGTCCTCTAGTGTGGCTCCTACAGGGCTTAGTATTAGCTGCGAACAATGTTCCATTCCGCCAATCCGCTGAGGGGCGAACCCACCTCCCAGGACCCAGAAATCGCTGGGATCCGTCTTGCGGCGTTCAGCGTGCTGACTATCATGAATCGTTAGCTTACGAATACGCCCAGCCACAAGTTCCGTCTCCGGAGATGGCTTTGGATTAGGCTTAGGGGGGGAAGGTTGAGCACGCGAGCAACCGTAATAAAAGCACGTACGCAAAGAGGGCGACTCGTTGGTCGGCCGTGTTAGCAAAGTCTGGCACATAGACCAACCACTCCGAGTTTTCGGGTTGACTTGACATGATGCTTGAGATGACGTAGGTCAATTGATTCAAATAAACAGCGAAACGCATATCAGCAGTCCAGGCTGGGATTTGGCGGCATGCTTGCGTTGCTTTTGTTTACTAAATAACCATGGTGTGGTGCTAGCTGGCGGCTTCCCTGCTCGCCGGCGGCCGAGAAACCCGGAGCCCGAGGATGGACCCATCGGCCGAGCTTCCCGCCGATTCGAAACCCCAGCCAAGGGACACGTACCATTTCGCCACGAAAGTAAGAGTGAAGAAGAAAAGTGAATTGAGAAGAAAAAGAAAAAGAAAAGGGGATCGATGTCGCTACAAAAAATGCTAGCTTATTCTACGCCGCGGCAAGGCGAAAAGGCAGATTAGGGTGTGTCTATCAAACCTGCCAGACAACAACCAGAACGCATAACCAGCCGCCTCCAGTACGTTACTCATACAGGAGCCTGCATATAGTCGGCCGTCATTTGCTCATGTGTCCTCAGACAGGTGACCCGCCTTCCAAGAGTCGACTAGGAGATTAGGTTGAGGTCAAAGTATGGGGAACACAACCCACCGGCGCAGCCTCCCCGTCCACCGCTCTCGATCTGCATACGTAGTTTTCGAGATGCACCAAAGACGTCTGCCCAGCAGCAGCTGCTGCATCCAGTGGATCTTGCGTAGCCCACTTTTCTCGGAGAGATTGGGAGAGGGTGACAGTAGCTGTAGCCGAGTGAGCCGTCACACTAATTAAGTGTGTATGATTCGTTCGTGAAGTAAATGCAACTAGGCCTCTTGACATTGATTATGAGAGCCGAGGAGGAGCTTCCCCGCACTTTGCCACGGCTTGATACCTCCCTTAACACGCTAAAAATAAACTCTCAACTGGGGGTTTATCAACAAGCCGCCATCAAAAACCCCACGGGCCTCTTATCTCGCGGTTCATATCATCAATCCCCTATCATTGATCCCCGCCCCTACTCTGAGAGTGCCCGGTCTGCCTCTCCACTATCAGTAATCTATTCCTAATTGTTCCGGACCGGAGGAGTTCCTTTCCTTTGGCATTGGCACCCATAATATCTCTGTTGTCCCTTGTTTTGCTGTGAGCGACCCGTAAGGTGCTTGGATCCAACACCGTTGCTGGTCGCCTGCCCACTTCAACACATTGACGCCATGGAATCCCCCGAAGGAAGTCAAGTCCAAAGCTACGACGGGGAGGTAGCAGACTCAATCACATCAGCCTGGAACCCAGCAAGCGAGAAAAACTCCCAACAGCAGCAGACCCCTCAACGGAAACCGCAGTCACGAGTTCAGACGCAGCCGCGCCGAGTGTGTGCTGAATGCCGCCGCCGAAAAGTAGGATGTGACAAGAAGCAGCCTTGTCAGCACTGCAAAAGATCCGGTGTCGAATGCGTTTATCCTCCTGATGGTAGATACGCTGCCAGGCAGATATTCCCAGATGCACAGATGTGGGAGCAGCTGCGACGGTTGGAGCCCGTATTCAAAAGCCTAGTGGATTGCATGGAACCGGGAAGTCTAGATCCGGCTGCAGCAAACGCTTCGTCTGCGATCACTCAGGCTCTACTACGTGCGGATCCCCAGGGCGGCGATTCTCGAATTGATGCAGTACCACCTCCTCCTACACCCCCGCACTCGGTCGAATCTGTCAACCACCATGTCAGCACCAGTATCCAACCGCCTCAACGCGCTTCAGAAGATCTAAATACAGCCGTACAGTCCGCTTCACACCGAACGCAAAGTTCTTTGGGGCAACAATCACCACCGCAGGATACGGATTCCACACCAGGCCCACCATCTAGCGCGGATGTTCACACCATGAATGGGGATTCATCACAGGGGTGCGAAGGAGCAGCTTGGTCGCCCTACGGAACAACAAGTGGGAAATTAGTCAAGGACAATGGCAGGCGGAGATACGTTAGCGGGACATTTTGGGAAGCCTTACATGCCCAGGTGAGCATTGCGATCTCGATGCCAATTGTTTTTACACTGGCACAGCATTATTTCTATCGCTTTGGCATGCTAATCTGTTGGCTATTTTTTATTTATTTAGGGTGACATGGATGAAGCCATGATGTCAGATGATGAAACCGACCAAGAAGTTCAGTCCTTCTCCTTCAGGCCTGAGCCCTCTTCAAGCTATGCTCCCATCTTCAGCAGTTGTGCGCTAGAAAATGAACTCAGTTCACTTCACCCACCTCGTCAGCACAGATTGCGTGCTTGGCAATTGTTCAAAACAAACGTTCACCCCGTCGCCACCATTCTTCACGTGCCTTCAATTGAACCCATTCTCGTCGAGGGTCTCCAAAATTTGCAGCCAATGGAACCACCTCTGGAAGCACTGATGTTCGTGATTTATTTCGGAGCCGTCAATAGCTTATCTAGCGATGAGTGCGAGCGTCAATTCGGCTCCGATCAACTTGGCTTGTTGGCCAAATTTCGGCGTGGAGCCGACAACGCCCTGGCCCGCTCAGGATTGATTGACACGGACAATGTTCTCACGCTTCAAACTTTCGTTATTTATTTGGTCTTGCTGAGATCGCATGACCCTACATATTCCTTCAACATGACTGGACTGGCCGCCCGACTGGCTCAATCTCTTGGCATGCACAGGGATGGAAGCACCCTCAACCTCAGCCCATTCGATTCGGAAATACGCCGCCGCTTGTGGTGGAGCATCTGCATTCTGGATACCCCGGCATCCGAGGATTATTCTTGCTCGCCAAGTTTGTAAGTAGCACAGAGCGTGCCTCCACTTAATCGGGGCTGATTGACTAACACGCCATGTTCAGAATGGAACTTAGTAGTTTTGACGCGAGACCCCCGCTCAACATCAACGACGCCGATTTGAGACCCGATATGACCGAGTATCCAGTTGAATCCAAGGGTATCACCGACATGTCTTTCACAGCTGCTCGCTGCTGGTCTTCGGACATGTGGCGCACAATGATTGACACGCGCAGGGTAGATGCCACGACTGGAAAGACTTTCAAGGCCATGACAATGACAGAGAAGCAATCTTGGATCAACAAACAAGAGGCAAAGATCAAGACTCGACTTTCACTAAACAAGGGCTCAAAGGATTCATTATACTGCGTAAGCGTTGTGCCCAGAATGCCCCAGACCCGTGCAAGACATAGCTCTAACAGTTTCCCTCCAGTTGATCAGCTCATTCGTGGAAACAATCATATGCAATCTTCGACTTTTGGTAGTGAATCCCCTCGGATCAGGAACGACTCTTACAGAAGACCAAAGAAAGCTTGTATTCCGAGACGCGATAGACTGCATGACATATTCCTATCGTTTACGAACGGATTCAAGAGTAGCACAATGGTCATGGCTGACACGATGTTATAATGAGTGGCACTCCTTCGCCATCATCCTGTCGGAACTGTCAAATAGACCGCTGACGAGAGATGCGGACAAGGCTTGGCGAGCTGTGGAACAGAGCGCCGTCCTGCGGTGGGACTCGTCCGTCAATCACGATCGCGTACATCAGTGGCGATCAGTTATGAGGAGCATGGAGAAGGCGAAGAGAAGGAGACGGAAGGAATTGGGGCGTCGGCAATCGACCTCCTCGGGTCGGTCCACTTCGGTTGCTTCCGGCAGAAGCCAGACGGCCCAGGACAGAAACGGACCATCGGGTCTGACACGCCAAAATGCGACCCTTGCGCGGGACGACCTCAGCCAGGTTGGCCTGCTCAACAGCCCGGAGAGCCACTGCCAAGACGTGGGGTCGTCAATGTACAACACAAACGAGAATACCTTGTCGCTGACAGGGCCTTTGGACACATGCAATCCTGCTGGTGAAGATGTCCAGCTTTACTTTGACTCGGCATTCTTCAATACGCCGGGCATTGAGGCTTCTCTTGCTGCAGGAAATTAAACACAATGTTAGATGAAATATTGTATAGGACATGCTAGAGCATTGGGGCGGCATCGTGATGAATGGCGCATATTTTTCGATGATCCAACTTTTTATGTCATTGATTCATGGGGCATCATAGTATATGAGTGTAATTTTTTGTTTGAGTAATGGATTGCATTATATCTACTAGTCTATCAAGCAGCCGCAATCCTTTCCTTGAGAATGTCTCCAAATTCGTTCTCTGTCAACTCTTGGATGCCGAGCAGCTTGTTATCGGCATTGTAGGTGCCACCAAGTCCCAGAGCAAAAGTCCCCCTCAGAGCAAACGCCGCAAATGCGCTAGGACTGAACTTTCCAGAGGCCAAATCAGCTTTGGCATCCTCCACAAGTTTCTCAGTGCTAATGGGAGCTGGCACCCAGCTGTGCTCTGTATCAAGGCGCTGTAGGAGGGAAAGCAGCTGGTTCGACGTCATGGACAAGTCTTGGACCCGAACGGCCCTGTTTTCAGTGGCTTCGGGGTTCTCCAAAATGCCCACGACTGCCTTTGCGGCAGTAGCCCATCGTGCGGCAGAAAATGGATGCTCCCCTCCATCAAAGATGCCTACCTTTCGCGCAGCAAAATCTACGAATGCTTTCGACTCGAGGCCCTCCTCAAGCAGCACGCTCGTGTAGACATAGGTATACGTAAGGCCAGTTTCGGCAGTAATCCTCTCAAGGTACGCCTCCAGCTGGACCTTTGTGCGATATGTGGGGAATGATTTCGCTGTGGGGTTCTGGAGATCAGCCCCGAACTCCGACGGCAAGAATCGCTTCACACCAACAGCCGCGGCGGCATCAATGAGCTTGAACTGGCATTGAAGTCCACTGGCTTTCCCAAGAGTCGATACCACGGCGTCAATCCCTTGCAAAGCGGCTCGCAGCGAGTCTTCAGAGTCGTAATCGATCGTGAGAATGCGAACTTCGGCAGGGATGCTGATGGGCTTGCTTGCGGCGTGGACCAGGACGGTTACGTCGAACTTTTGAGACCTAACCAAGGCACTCAGGACCTCTTTGCCCAAGTTCCCACTCGCCTGATGGAAAAGTTATTAGCCGCATAGATAAAAAGCCCCGCAGGGTGTACCGCTTCTCGTATCAACTTACACCAGCCAAGGCTACGCGTCTGATATGGTTTCGTTCGGAGATAGCCATTTTTTTGTTCAAAAGATACGTCTGCCCGAAAAGGAAGTTAATGGGATATTTGCTCAGAACTGGGTGGTCCAGACACAAGTGGAATACGCAGAGTTAAAAGTTCACTAGCTTTAATTCGGACTTTTGTTCAATGCCTTGAGTTCATGAATGAGCCTACCTAACTAGCCACGACCATTTGCTTACGCAGCTTGGCAGCAACACACTTCGGTCTCTACCACTTCTCGGACCCAGACCCAAAATCCCGACCTTCGGTGACCTTCGGCACCAGCACTTAAAAAATTTCCAGGAAAGGCTTAGCCGTACTAGCTTATAAACGAACCTATATGATGTTTCATGCCTTCTTGGCCTTGACTCGCAGGAGCCGCTCTGCATTCCGATAGGCAATCTGCTCAAGCTGCTCCGGAGTCACTAGTCCGCTGTCCCGCAGCTCCTGGATCCACTTGAGACCGTTCTCATTCTTCTCGAACGGATAATCCACGCTGTACATGATGTGGTCGATTGGGGTGTTTTTTAGAATGCACGCCATCGGGGCGATGCTCCATACCCCGCTCGTGGTGATCCAGATGTTCTCATCCCAGACCTGGCGCCAGCTCCGCTCCCGCTTCCCCCACCGGACTGAGAGCTTCTCCACACGCTCCATCATGAACGGGAGCATTTCTCCAAAGTGTCCGATGACGATCTTCAGTGTCGGCACCTCGTCGAAAAGTCCGGCAGCGAACAGCTTGAGGACCCCGAGCCCAGTGTCCTGGTGCCAGCCAAACCCGCTCGAGCCAAGGCTCCGAGCGGCGCCGGCCTCGTAATCTCCGGCGTAGGCTTGCGCTTGATCTTGTGTCGGATACGTCGGGTGCAGATAGATGGGCACGTCCATCTCGGCCGCCGTCTTGAAGATGGGCCAGAAGCGGCCGTTGTCGTAGTGCACGCCGTCGACGTGCGCATCGACCAGCGCCCCGACGAACCCGAGCTCTTGAACGCTCCGCCGAAGCTCCTTGGCCGCCGCCTCGGGGTCCGCCATGGGCAACACTGCGAGCCCGACGAACCGATCCGGGTTAGCCTGCACCGCGCGAGCCAGCTCATCGTTTGCCAAGCGACTAAAATCCGGGGATTCGGTCCCCAAACCTGGGGCATGCGATACAGCCTGAACGGAAATGTGGTTCTGATCCATGTCGGCTAAGCGGATTGGACCGACATCCGTCAGGCGAGATGCCACCTCGGGCAGATGCTTCAGTTGCTCTCCATACAGATTAGAAAGCTTCGAGAAGAGCTCAGTGGACACGAAGTGCTCCTCGAGCGTGATCAAGGGAGGCAGCGGTTCGTTCATTTTTGATACAGAAATAGGTTAGGGGAGATGGCGAATATATCTTTCTGTTTTTCTTTGGTCATACAGGTCTTGAAGATAGGATTAGAACGTTACATGAGATTTATATAAAATCTCATCTGGTCAATCCCCATTGGAGGAGATGCGCCCATTCCCCCGCAATCGGATCCAACCAAGCTAGCGGTTTCTCGTACCCGAATTTCCGACACGCCATTATCCCAGGTCATGGAAACGACTCGTTTCTTATGGTGCCTACTTTTCTCGCAATCCTTCGCGGTGGTGTTTTTGGGTGGTGGCGTTTTTGTCCATACAGCCAACATTTAATCACAGAGCTTGGTCATTGATAGGAGACGATTGGATTCAATAGCTAAATTATCGTCATGAAAAATTATCCCTTGCTATTCTAGTTCTTGGATTTTCCAATGAGGCTGCTCTGGTCAATGCGAAACATGCCAACCAGTGACTCCCTGGCCTTTTCCATGTTCAGCTCCTTCTGCCTCTTCTGAATATCACGCTGGCTCTCCAGTAGCTTTGCTCGGATACCAGACCAGTCCAGAGTATTTCCAGCATCAACAGTAACAGGGAGAAGCTTGCCATTCTTCTTCCTCCAAACGCCGTCAACCATAACAGCCTCTACATCTCGGGTATCGCTGTGGCGAACAACAGCAGCCAACGGGTCCGACTCAGAAACACAAGCCATGGCCGGGCTGTTGGCTGCGTCAAAAATAACAAGGTCTGCAAGCTTGCCTTCCTTGATGGATCCAATCTTGTCGCCCAAAAGAACAGCGCGCGCTCCGTTGATGGTGGCGGCGTTGAAGGCGTCCTGGGTGCTACCTCGCAACTCAAGGTTCATGCGGGCAGGCGGACCTTCAGCATCCTTCATGTGACAAACCGCTTCGTGCTGGCGAGCCATCTGAAGCGCAGAACGGGCAAGGGACAAAATCGAGGCGGTGTTGTTGGTGTGGCAGTCCACACCCAATGTGTAGTTGATGCCACGCTCAAAAGCAAGCGGCCAACCAAAACCCATCTGGGCTTCAGTATCTGGGGTACTTGAAATGGGTACCTGTGTCTCTGCGAGTACTGCCTTCTCATCCGGATTCAGGCCCGTGGCGTGAGAGAGGAGAATATCGCTGGGAGATTGGATCAGGTCGTAAGACTTGAGAGTGTGTATAAGTGGGTTCGCGCCTGATCTTCAGTTAGTGACACGTCGAAAAAAGATTAGGTAGGAATAAATCTGAGAAAAAGGAACCAAAAAAGGAATTAGCGTACCAAAAGTTGGGTTTTTGGCGTAGTGCGAAGTAAATAGTTTAACGCCCGCTTGACGCAGGCCTGCAAAAATACCTACAACGGCCTCCTTGGGGAGGAACCAATA
This sequence comes from Calonectria pseudoreteaudii, assembly GCA_001879505.1. Classification (NCBI taxonomy): domain Eukaryota; kingdom Fungi; phylum Ascomycota; class Sordariomycetes; order Hypocreales; family Nectriaceae; genus Calonectria; species Calonectria pseudoreteaudii. Next base: position 34,408 of record KV875261.1, on the reverse strand, counting down.
GTCAAACCCAAAGCCGAGGGTGACTCTGCCATTGCCAAACGGTTGGCTTTTGGCGAGTTCAAAAATATGAGCCATGCTAGAATCAGGCAAAATGTCCCGAGACAGTTCACAGGTCTTGGAATCCCATTTCGTGAAGTAGGGTGGGTGGGAATAAGCAAAAACTGATCGGATTCCAGAGGCTACAGTTGCTGCCAAGGCTTGGTTGGCTGTTGTCGATAGTTTTGTCAGTCATTTCGTTTTAATCATCTTATGCGGGTACATTTTGCTTTTTCTTACCATGTTCATTAGACTGGTTTCCATGAGCATGATCAAGGACAAAAGTGGTGCCGGAGTCGAGCGCTTCCAATGCACCTCCCAGCTGGCCCCAGAACATATCCTTAGGTGTATATACAAAGCTTTGCCAAAAACCTAAAAAAGTCAATAGTTAATTATTTGCTTTTTTTCACTTTGGGCTCCTTTGAATACTGACCGCTCGGAATATAGTCAAACACTGACATATCAACATGTTTGCCCTTGAGTTGAGTCTGCCACAAGTGGTGGTGGGTGTCAACGAAGCCGGGGCTGATGATCTTGCCGTTGCAATCAACAAGCTCGGCCCCAGGAGGAGCAGCCAGATTCTTTCCAATCTTGGTTATACGATTTTGCTGGACAAGCACATCAGTGACCCTGAGGGGGCTCACATTATCCTTGTCATCGTGGACCAGCAAGGTGCCACCTTTGAGAAGGATGGATGGTCCAGTCTCTGCTGTAACTGCTTGTCCCATTTTCCCTTGTTTTGCTTAGCTTGCTTACCCCCTTGTGGTTGCTGATTGGGGCTGTTGATAACGCCGGGTCTTGGTCAAAAGTGTTTATGTAGTGAGGCTGCCCCGAGCTTCAGCTCTAGTGGTTTGTCAAGTACTCGAGCCAGCGCTAGCGAACACTGAAATCGTGCCCGCACAGCGCTCTTCGAGTGCCGAAGCCAGGGCTCCTCGGGGGCGGGGTACTGCGGCCGAGTAGTCCGAAGCCCCACCCGCAGCTCTCGGGGCAATCTCTGATTGGACGGGATATTGGAAAATTACTGTGGACTCAAGGCCTGCACGGAGTAGTAGTGCGTGTAGCGAATGGGTAGGGTGCGTAATCAATGCCTGTGGCTCTATTCCGTTTCTAAGATGATAATGGCTATCTCAAGGAAATCTATCTACTTTTGGAACACCATCTTGTTGCTGATGGAGCCAAGGCCTTCAATGGCAACCTCCACAACGTCTCCATCTTTGAGGCAGCCATTGGAGTGCCAGCCAACGCCCTCGGGGGTTCCCGTCATGATCAAAGTGCCACGGCGCAGCGTTCGTCCACGGGATGCGAATGCGATGAGCTGCCGGACAGACCAGATCATTTGGTCAGTCGTGGTGCTCTGGCGCAGCTCGCCATTGACTTTGGTGGTTAGTGTAAGCTTCTGCGGGTCCGGGATCAGGTTCGGGGACACCATGTACGGGCCTGTGGGTCCGAAGTTGTCGAATGACTTCGCATAGCCCATCTGGTAGCCCGATACATCGGGTGCGTGGAGGTTGCGAGCCGAGACGTCGTTGCTGATAGTATACCCAAACACGTAGTCCAAAGCTTCGTCTTCACTGATGTCGTAGCCATCTTTGGCAATCAGAACACTCAGCTCACCCTCGTAGTCCAGAAGCTCTTGTGCATCTGGGTGAATGTTGATATCATCCAGTGGTCCAGTCAGTCGGTCACCAGGAGTAGCAAAGATGACGGGCTTCTTGGGAGGCGGGAACTATTTTTTTCATGTCAGCCTGAGCCTACTGAAATCGTTAAAAACGCGTACCTTCGTCTCCTTGGCATGGGACTTGTAATTGACGCCAGCGCAAATAATGAGTGGCGTAGCCGGAATTGGGCAGAGCACCTTGAGGCTCGATGTTAGTCTTCACATATCTCGGGTCTTTGCACAAGTTCTACTTACCTTTGCTACCTCAGCAGTCTCGGTTTCCACTTTAAACCCAGTCATGAAGCTTCCAGAAATAAGTTGAACCGTTTTGCCGGGCAGTTCCGATGCAGGAATTGCCGTCTTCAAGTTTCCACGTCTCTCGACACCAGTGGTGTCGAGGAATCGGAACATGTTATCGAATGACATTTTGAACGATTCGAGTGAGAGTGATGATGAAATGGGCTGATTCTGTCGGTAATCTCTGTTACTCTTGAACGAAGAAAATGCACTCATATATGGGTTCCTACACATTTGTACAACATTGGGTGCTTGTCAGCCACATTTTCCCCATACCAAGCCTTTGCGGGGTACATTGGAAGTAATCCCGGGCTCCTTGCAGCAAGGCGATCGTGCGCGGGCCCAATGCCGACGGTGGTCTCGGATTGGACTCTCTGGCTAAAAGCCCTCCCGAGCACCGAATAGGGACGTGACGGGAAATGGCCGTCGCAAAAAGCATTCACGAGGGGTGTGCACCTAGTTTGACCGAGCACCCCTCGCGGTTCGCCTCTCGCGACTCGGAGTCTGTGAATGCGGAAATGGAAGCAAAAGATATAAGAAATACGTTTTTTTGGTAACCAAGACTCTATCTTTTGCGTTGAATCAGTTTTTCCCACTCCAAGTTCAACTTCGAAATATTATACATACTTGCATTTACAATGTCTCCATCCCAGGACCCCCGCATTCTTCTCGACCGGTTGGCATATTGCAGATATGGACACCCCGACCTTGAAAGGGCCAAGGCCTTCTTCATTGACTTTGGGTTGGTCCCCGTTCTAGAGAAGGATGACAAAGTCTACTTCCGCGGCTTTGGAGTAGATTCATTCTGCTATGTAGCAGAAAAGACCCAAGAAGGACAGCGAAAGTTCAAGGGCGGTGGCTGGATTGTGCAGTCGATGGCTGAGCTGGAGAAGGCCGCCAAGCTACCAGGCTCAACGCCCATTCACGACTTTGATGCCCCCGGTGGCGGAAAAGTTGTCATTGTAAAGGATATTATGGGCGAAGAAGTCACTCTTATTTATGGACAGCAAGACAGAGTTCCAGACGCCCGAGAGGTTCCCAAGCCTGTCATGTGGAACACTTGGGAAGACAAGAGACGTCTGGGCGAGTTCCAGCGACCAGAGCGAGACTCCCCCTCTAAAGTTCACAAGCTCGGTCATTATGGATTCGAAGTAAACATTGATAAAATCCACGATGTTTACGACTGGTACAGCAAAACGTTCAACCTGCTCAAGACCGACAGCTTGTTCACTGCCGAAGGCAAGCAGACGTGCATGATCTTCATCCACATTGACAAGGGCAAGGAATTTGTGGATCACCATGTACGTTGATCCAAATCACTCCGGGGAGCCTGAAATAAGCTGACCGTGATTGCGCAGAATATCTTTATTGCGGGGTCTCCCCACATTAAGGAGGGAATCAAGGCACACCACAGCAGCTGGGAAATCGACGATATGGACAGCCAGATTGTCGGACACCATCACATGATTCGACGGGGACATCTCAGCGTATTCGGCGTCGGAAGACATGTTCTCGGCAGCCAAATCTTCGATTACTGGTACGTCATCAATTAGCCCTGGAGCAAATAGAACATCCCCCCTCGGCAAGTTAGTGCAGTGTTAACAATGATATTCACAGGTTTGACAACTCCGGTTTCGTTGTGGAACATTATGTGGATGGCGATCTGGTAAACGAGGACTCTCCTCACACGGATGAGCCTGCCGTTGCCGCCACCGTGTCTAGCTGGGGCCCTGAGATCCCACGAGCATTCTTCACCAAGAGACTGGAGGATCTTCCCGGTGCAGCAGGCGCGGCGCCATTCCCCATTGAAGTATAACAGACAGATGTAGCTTATGTATTGTCCGAGGTGACGACGGCAAGTGACAAGTTTCGGTCAAAGGCCTACAGCTCAAGAAATGAAATAAACATGTGTATCAAACGTATCTACAAAGTCCAGTCAGACGTGATTTCAACCCTCAAATAAATGTCCCTTGAAGTTTGGTTCATCCCGAGGAGCGTGTAGCAATCGGGAAAATAGCCCAACTACTGTTTAGGCCCCGTACTATGGTGGTGGGTCAAGACAGGCTCGGCGTTCGTCGCCCGAGCTCGGCGTCGCGTGAAGGGGCCTAGAGAAAGACAGTGCGATATCCAGCACTATATATCGTGTAAAGATACCAGCTTGATCTCCGTGAGATCATATCCAAACTCGTCCTCATAATTATCAAGGCCTAGGCTTGTTTTTGTTGTTGTTGTTATTACTCCAATCAATTGTGCCGCGCACGCCAGTTACACGATGGATTCTACCGACCAATTTCAGAAACCCATGGCGGGGAAGACGGCTCTCATTTCTGGTTCTTCCCGAGGGATCGGTGCCGGCATCGCTCTTGAACTCTCGAGCCGCGGGGCAAATATCGTTCTCAATTACCCATTCCCATCGCTGAAAGACGAGTGTGAGGCTGTTGGTCGAACGCTCAAGTCGGATTGGATCGCCGTTTGCGCCGACCTCACAACCGACCAGGGCGTGGGGACGCTGGTTGAGCAGGCCGTTGCTAAATTTAGCCACATTGACATCCTTGTCAGCAATGCCGGCCTTGTGCCCCTTGCTCCGCTGTGGGAGGCCAGCCTGGACATGTGGGATCAAGCGATGAACCTGAATGCCCGCGGAGCCTTTGCGCTGGTAAAGGCGTCGCTTCCGCACCTGACGCCTTACAAGCCATCGGATCCGCCCAACATGTCGGGAGCCATCGGGGGTTCGCGTATCATCATAATTGGCTCGGCCGCCTCGCGCGTCCCTAAAGCGGGTCAAGGCATCTACGCGGCGACCAAGGGGGCCCTCGACGCCTCGCTGCGGGTCTGGGCCCTGGAACTGCCGCCAAAGTACGGCTGCACAGTCAATCTTGTGGCACCTGGCCCGGTATTGACAGATACTTTCGTTGAGCACTTTTCTCCCGAGGAGTGGGCTCACATAAAGGGATTGCTCATGAATGAAACCCCCGTCGAAGGAGGTGCAGCCTCGATTGAAGATGTGGCATGGACAGTGGCCTTTCTTGCGGATGAGAGGTCTCGGTTTATTAATGGGCAATACATGTTTGTAACTGGAGGAGCAAAAATGCAATAGATTAGCTTTGGGTTGCTGTTCCTTTTTAGATGGGGATAGATATGATAAAGGTGATTTCGTATATACATAACTTGAGAAGTCCACGTCAAGATATCTTGTTGGGTCACCGTCTTCATGCTACATCGCGCCATGATAAAGTAATTCAACGGATTAAGAATTCATTATTTTCACTAAGAATTATGAGTAAATAAGATCAGCATTGGAGTGTTTTGTGACAGGGAAGGCCGCTAGTGGGCATGATGGGAAAAAAAAGGACTGCGCAATAGGGTAGGATGATGCGCGTCGGAAAATTAGTGGGAACTTGGACGCGACCCCATCCCTTGGGAACCGAGCCCATTGCGTCACAGCAACCAGGACATCTGCTAAAGGATACTACTAGTATTCTCCTCAAGATTTCTAATGAGTTAGCAGAGCTCCTCCGTGGCCTTTGCAGCGGGCGGTGCCTATGGAAAAGTCCTGCTCAGTGCATTCACTCAATCTCGTGTGCACGCACACACCGTACCATGACGAAAACGAACCATTGAGCAGAATGAGATTTTAACTCGAGAAGAGTGATTGTAATTATAAACTTATTCTAACAAACCCAATTTGTTCAAAAGTATTGATATGCAATTTTCCGTTGCTATCTGCTCGTCAAAGACCGCAGTTCCGTATCGCAAGACCACCAGAACCTAAGCGAACACGAACTCTTGAACAAATATTTTAAAAACCGCGTGCGCGAACCACGAAGGTTTCATTCTTGGGGATTTCTAGGGGTGTGATGGGTTGAAGGCATCTCGGACCAAATCATTCCTAGCTTCGCTCCTCCCAAAGCTTCATTTCCGACTCTTGAAGCACAACTCCCAGTTCGGATCGGGTATAATCTTAAGCTAGTTAGCAATTTGGCCACATAAAAAATTTCGGACACGGCTCGGAGGCGACAGCTGACTTACCAAACCCTCAAACTCGACATTCTTGGGTCGAGTCGTCACGCCCTTGGGCAGCGTGATTTCGTACCGGCGGAGAAACTCAATGACCAACAGCTTCATCACGACCTCGGCAATGTAGCGGCCAGGGCAAGCGTTTCGTCCGTATCCCCAACTCAAGTCCTTTTTGCCTACCGTAGTCATCTGGGAGCTGTTTCGGGATTCTTCGCTGGCGATGCGGTGTCTGTAGTAGCGGAATCCATCGAACTTCTCGGGGTCCTCGAAAAATTCCTTGTCCATGTTGATGGCTCCCGTAGGAAGAACAATGCGGGCGCCCTTGGGGACATGAAGTCCGTTGGATAGAGTCACGTCCGACATGGCCTTTCGCTGGAAGCTGGCTGGAATTGGTAATTTGTTAGTCATTTATTTTCGGGCTAACGGTTCGGGTCATTTGACTTACTCAGGTCTGGTGGGTTCAGCCTCTGAGTTTCCTTGATGAAGCTGTCCAACTTGAGCATGTTTGCAAGCGCCTTCTTGGTGACCGTTCCATTTCCCTCTGCAAGAGCCTCATTGAGCTCGGCCAGGAGCTCAGGAACATGTTCGGGATAAGACGCCAGATCTACGAGGCACTGTGTCACTGTAGCGGCCATGGACTGGATAGCAGCCACGCAGAGGTTGATTTGTGCAATGGTATGCTTTTCGACATCATCCGGGCCTATTTCACCTTCGGCAAGATAGTCCAATAGCGTCGGAGGGTCGCTCAAGTGTCTCCCATTGTTTGCTTTGCGCTTTTCCAGGGTTTCAGACACCAACTCCATGCCTTCACGGAAGCGTTGCACCATGATGCCACGACCGCTGACAAAGCGGTAGACGAATGGACGGAGAACCACAGGCCATTTCTTCAAGTTCTCTGTCCACATGACGGTCGAATGGACGTGCTCGCTTGCAATGTCGAGCCAGTGATCATTATCGGCAGCATCTGCACTGTGGAAAAGTCGGGCTGAGACGCGGGAAACGAGTCGCATTGCATGAGGCCATGGTTTCACCGTTGAAGAGTCTATCAGATACAGTTGTCAGCGGCTGTAGGTATTTAAGCACCGCAGACAAGAAGAAATGACACTTACCTCGATATTCTTTCAGGGGCCAATGCTTTTGGACAAGCTGCTGGATGACGGGTGTGTATTGTGCTAGTAAATATGTTAGTAACGTGAAGGAAGTTTGGCAAGATGGCCTTAGCCAACACGGGATGCTTACGAAGCGACGGGTTTAACTTCTTGTTCACAACGGCGATTTCCTTCTCGCTCAAGTTTCCAACCTTTGTGTATCGTGTCATGCTAAACTGTATCCGGGAATATTCTGTTAGAGCCACATATTCGGAATAGCTGGGTATGAATTTGGAAACTCGTACCTCTTCCTCGAGGAAAGCGGAAAAGCTCAACGCCTTCTGTCCGCCGAGGCCATCTAGAAGGTTGAGCGGGATCACGATATTGGTCCCTAAACTACTGGTTAGCTGGAACGCGTTTCCGAGATTAATGATTCCGTCGTTTGCAGGTTCGACTTGCCTTCTGTCGTGGTAACACCGAAAACCTGATTTTGAAACTACATTCCATCCATCAGCTTGAACCGGGCCATTTGCAAACTAAGAGGAAAAGGAGCTCAGGGTCCTGTACCTTCTCGTAGCCATGCATAAATATTTTCCGTGTCTCCTTCACAAACAAACCGATTCTCTCTTTGCGATCAGGAACCTCATCTTTCATCGCAATCGGAAGCTTTGGCAATCTAATTTCGACGGCGAAAGACCAAACAACTACCAGTCCCAGCAGAATGGCGCTGACGCTGGTCAGCCCGGCTACCGCGACTGCATACTGCTCCAAGGAGGCCTTCAAAAGGCTGTAGTAAATTTCCAAGCGGGTAGACATTGTAGGGTGATGCGTATGCTTCTCTCCGATGCTTCGTCTGGACAGACTAGAGAAAATCTCGGATGAGCGTTGAAGATAAGAATGCCAGATCGCGACTAGGCGCGAAGCCTCACCAAACTCTCTCCACCGCCGAGAATAATTCTCCTAGAGCACTGCCGTGCATGATCCACGTGCCCAAACAGGCGAGGCTGGGTCACGGGGGATTCGGCCGACATACAGGTGATGGCTGAAACGCTTACTGGACTGCTGGTCGGGCATGCCCCCGGATTTTCCGTCAAGTGCGACGAATGGGGAAAGAGGGGTCCCGTGGAGACGGGATTCCCATAGTCCCATTGTCCGGGCGCATTGAATTCTAAACTTGTGCACATTGTCGAATGAATGATTAGATAGATACGAGACAGCCCACCCAGCCCACGAAGGCTTCGGAATGAGCGAGTGCCACTTCTTATCTCGAGCACAACAACGCATAGATCTTATCTCCTAGGTAATTACGTGCTTTTTTTGGGGATCCATAGTGGAATCACCCCAGCCTTGTTATCCATGATGAGCTCGCCAAACGAGTTGAGCATCGCTATCGTCGGTGGGGGCATAGGTGGACTGTGCCTTGCGCTCTGTATCCGAAACTACACGTCTATCCCCGTCACGGTTTACGAGAATGCACCAAAGTTTGGTGAAATCGGCGCAGGAGTTGCCTTTGGACCCAATGCTGTGCGGGCCATGCGGCAGATCTCCGATGCCCTCGCCACCGCCTTGGAGGCCCGCGCGAACGGCAACATTTGGCCAGAGAAGAAAGACATCTGGTTCGACTTTAGTATTGGAATGGACGGGCGCGACGAGAGCGCAAGAGCCCGAGGCGTCAAAGCCGGTGCGTCTCTTTGCTCGGTCAAGCACCCTGACCCGGGAAGCTGGATGCTGAACCGCTCCCATCTCGTGGACGAATTGGTGAAGCTGCTTCCATCCGAGATTGCCCACTTTGGCAAGACCCTGACCCACGTTGAGGATAACGGTGGGGCAGGGGTAAAGTTGAGCTTTGCAGACGGCACCACTGCGTCTCACAGCGCAGTGATTGGGTGCGACGGTATCAAAAGCTGCACCCGGCGCATCCTGCTTGGCGCCAATCACCCCGCAGCCAACCCGACATATTCGGGAAAGTATTGCTACAGGGGATTGGTGCCGATGGATAAGGCAGTGGAGCGCCTAGGCGAGGAGAAGGCCAAGAATTGCCATGCCTATCTTGGATACCACGGCCACATGCTCACCTTTCCAGTGGCGGGTGGGCGAATGATGAATGTCGTCGCTTTCCAGTCCTCCAAGGAGTGGACCGAGGAAAGGATGGTTATTCCGGCTACGAAAGAACAAATGACCAACAGCTTTAGTGAGTGGGGTCAAGAAGTACGAGATATTGTGCAATTGATGGGCCAGTCGGATATCTGGGCCCTCTTCGACCACCCCCCAGCGGACACATACAACAAAGGCAATGTGTGTCTGTTGGGAGACGCTGCACACGCATCCACTCCTTTCCAGGGGTCTGGTGCTGGAATGGCGGTGGAAGATGCATATGTGCTGGGCCGGATTCTTGAATCCGTTGAGCGAGCAGAGGACCTGCCCGTGGCATTTGAGGCTTTCAGCAACGCTCGCTTAGAACGCACCCAGAAAGTAGTTTCCTCGAGCCGAGAAGCTGGATATATCTGGCACTTCGAGAAGGAAGGCGACGATATTCAGAAGATAAAGGAACTACTGGCAACTAAATTGAGATGGATCTGGGAGCACGACCTTGACAAAGATGTTGCTGAGGCTGTCTCGTTTGTCAAGTCGAAGAAATAGGATATAGATAATTTTATCCAATAGAATTGATTCTGTTCATATAAGCAAGCTTCAAATGTGATATGATGTCTCCAGTTGCAATGAGTGATCTGCTAGCATTCTAGAGGGCAGAAACAAGTTCTAGGGGCATGCTGTTTAATTATCATCGCAGCGCCATTTTAGGTCTGAAGAAAAAGCCCATGTAGCACGAAAAAGATAACAAGGTAATCATAAAATCTCAAAGCATCATCATTAATCATGTTTTATTTGTGATATGTTGATCAATTCGTTAAGCGCACCACCGCTGGCGGTCAGTTGCCTGTAGGCACAGCTGGACTAATCCGCATGCTCTGTTCAATATCATAAATAATGTCATCAATGTGTTCAATTCCAACCGAAACTCTGATCATTTCCGGTGCAACGCCCAAGTCTATCTTTTCGTGGGCCAGCATTGGCTTGTGGGTAGTCGACCAAGGATGCATGGCTGTTGTTTTCGCATCGCCGTATCTATTTTAGTTAGCCTTGTACTCGGAAATTCTTTTTCCGTCAATTTATTCAAAACTGGCTTACTCACCCGGGATTATTAGAGATCATTTTAAAGTTGTCAACTAATTGCTCGCCTGCGTCTGCCCCGCCCTTGATACCAAACATGAGAACACCACCAGCTCCTCGAGGAAGGTATTTCTTCGCAAGCTCATAGTGCGGGTGACTAGGAAGCCCTGGGTATGAAACCCACTCGACGTTTTCATGGCTCTCGAGCCACTTGGCGAGAGCAATGGTATTTTGAGCGTGTCTCTCGCAGCGCAGACTCAGTGTCTCGAGTCCTAGAATAAACTGCTGAGCATTGAATGGAGACAGGCATGATCCGACATCGCGCAAGATCTGGCCGCGAATGCGCATAATGAACGCCTCCCTTCCAAATGTCTCGGCAAAGTTGAGACCGTGGAAGCCAGGACAGGGCTTATTGAACTGCGGGAAGCGGGGGGCCGCCTTCCAGTCAAAGTTTCCGGAATCCACAATAATACCACCCGTTGCGCTGCCGTGGCCCCCAATCCACTTGCTCATACTCTCCACGACGATGTCAGCCCCGTGCTTAATGGGCTGGCAGAAGTACGCGCATCCGACAGTGTTCTCGACTACCAAAGGAACCCCACCTGCATGGGCTACCTTGGCAATGGCTTCAATATCAGGCACGTTAAAGTTTGGATGACCGACTGTCTCAATATACACAGCCTTAGTCTTCTCGTCAATGGCTGCTTGGATAGCCTCGGCCGTCTCTTCCACTACGCGGGTTTCGACTCCGAACTCTGGCAGAAGGAATGAGAATTGATTGTACGCGCCGTGGTAATAGTGCTTGGTTGCCACGATGTTCTCGCCTCGTCCGGCGAGTGCAACCATGGTCATGAAGACGGCAGATTGTCCGGATGACACCGCAACAGCAGCAACACCGCCTTCAAGCGCAGCTACACGCTTCTCAACGACGGCTGTAGTTGGATTGCCCGTCCTGGTTGCAATCTCGCCCTCCTCCTCCAGCGCAAAGAGGCGGGCGGCATGAGCCGAGCTGTGGAAATTGAAAACATAGGTCTGATATATCGGAACGGCGCGTGCAAGGGTGGTCGAGTCTGGCTTTTGGCCAGCGTGCACTTGCAGGGTCTCGAACTTGGGTACGTGGGAGATGTCCGACCCTGCCCCTTTAGCCGAAACAATGACTTCGTTCTTGGCCACAGAGGTATCAGGCTCCATGGTGGAAATTTGGATGTGATCGACGTAGGCGGTCTGTTTCTAATAGGCAGTCTGTGGCAGGCACTTGGAAGAATTAAGCGGATGTAAGACGAAGAAGTTGGCTTTCATGGAAAATACCGATTTCAAGATCAATAATTTTTCTACGATGACTAATTTCGGATTGAATTAATAAACAACTCAAGATAAGTAATTAACTTGGCAATGAAGGCCAAATGCGCTCTTGCCTATTGTCCTCCATCGTGAATGTCCCTTCCCGGGCGTCTCGGGCATCTCGGGTTTGGAGTCCGATTGGTCCGATTTTCAAAGCCGCAGCGGGCCGTCCGGGAGCCTCGAGCACACAAGACGTTTCGGGAATTTGTGAATAGGACCCACGCCGGCGGACAGTGCTCAGCCCAGATACGAAATGGATATATTTACTACAAACGAGATGATGAAAAAAGGGTCGGAAACAAGTTAAACAGACTCGGAGTCGCATTCCTTACATGAGCTTGCAAATTACACAATTACCATGGCAGCAAAGGGACTGAAGATCATCATCGTTGGGGCAGGCTTTGGCGGCTTGGCCGCAGCCATCGAATGTGCCCAACGCGGCATGGATGTCACCGTGATTGAAAAATATCCCGACTCCAACAGCCAAGGAGGTGAGCATTATTCTTGCCATGAAATCAAGCCTTTCCCAAACAAGATAGTGTTGTGTCTGACATGAAATGCTTCTTTAGACATTCTTGATTTCTTTCCCAATGCTGGACGCATTATCCACCGGTGGGATGATGGCAAAGTTGGACAGAAAATCCATGACACGGGCTGTGGCAAGATCCGTACCATGGAGTTGCACAAGTACGATGGCAAGTTCATTACCCATGTGCCTTGGGCTCGGGATGGCACCGAGCACAACATTACTTATGCCGGTCACCGAGGTCAAATCCACACCATCTTCTTGAACTATGCGAAGACCCTTGTCGACGACATCAGGGTCGGCATTGCTGTTGTTGATTACGTTGAGGAGGAAGGCCGCGCGGGAGTGGTGCTGTCGACAGGCGAAACCCTCTGGGGCGACTGCGTAATTGCAGCAGACGGTCCGCGCTCCATTGCGCGACGCAAGGTCCTCAATATCAATGACGACAACAAAGATGAAACATACAGCGGCTGGGCTGTTTTTAGAAGCTTCTTCAAAACCACCGAGGAAATGAGAAACCACCCTAAGCTTCAGGACTTGTACAATGCGGACCATGACACTGTCAGATTTTGGATGTACGACAACCTGAGCTTGATGGTTTTTGTCTGGAATCAGTGCCAGGACATTGCCTGGGTGCTGATTCACCCGGTTAGTGCCAAACCAAACCAATGATCCGTTTTGAACCAGCAGCACTGACGTGGCCGAACTTTCATTAGGATGACAAGGAATCCACTGAGTCGTGGTCAAATATCGCAGAGAGAGAGCATGTTGCCAAGTGGATGAAAGACTTCACTGGCGAAGATGCACAGGCTCTCTTTGAGATCACGCCGGTTGGAAAGACGATTGACTTCAAGCTCGTATATCGTCCGACCATTGACAACTGGGTGAGCAAGGGCGGTCGCACCATTCTCATTGGGGTAAGTGACTCAGAATGGCGCTCGCCAGGTTAAATAGATGGTGCCGAATTCTAATTGTTGCTAGGACGCCGCGCACGCCAACCTGCCAACCGCCGGCCAGGGAGCGTCTCAGGCGCTAGAAGACGCCGCCACGCTCGCCCACTGCCTGAAAGCGGCAGGATCCGACGTCAAGCTAGCTTTGGAGGCCACCCAGAGAATTCGCTACCACAGGTCCAACGCCGTTCACAAGAGCGGTCAGCAGAACCGAGATGCCTTTTACAAGATCCCCTGGGACGACATCGAGGCCAACCCCGAGCAGTGGGCCAAGAAGCGGTTCCCTAAGCTCAAGCCTTGGGACCCGTTGGTGTGGGCTAGGGAGCAGTTTCCCAAGGTGGCAGAAGATATCAAGAACGGAGTCACGGGGCACCTGGATGATGTCGCAGTTCCTCCACCTCCCGGAGGATACTGGGGAATTGAAGGATGAAATCCTGGCCCGAGGGCAGGTATCGTGAGTGGAGTGCTTGCCCTCTTGTCATCCAAGAAACTAGCTATTGGCTCTCGGTAATTCCAGATGGTGGGATTATAGTGATGAAGGAATAGTTTTTATTGAGAAGGGGATCCATCCGACCATTTCAATACTGCCTAGGGCCTGCAACGGGGGTAGAGAGGCCCACATGATTTTTATATAGACTTGCACCATTTCGTATCAACTGAATAAATTACATCATACACACTTGATTCCGTCAACTGCCGCGTGTCACTATTTTGATCGTCATTTGTCACAATGTAGATGAGATGTGACAAAACTTACAAAAATGCATCCAATGCAATCTCATTGTGATCCACACTCCATTCGGAACAATCGACGGAATAAGGCATAAAAGTATCATCACCCTTGGCAGGGAGATCAATATCTCCAGGATTCAGAAGGGCATAGATCTTCAGGTTAATTATAGAAGTCTTCATCGTACTGAGCATGCGAATATGTCGGCTATTGATTGTCCTTGGCATAATGGTGGATTCATAGCCATCTAGATTCGTATTGTGTTCGGCCCAGACGACTTTTGGGAAGCCAAAATTGCTACCCAAGATGAACTATTCTAGTTTTGGAATTGCAATAAAAATTGTTGGGTAGATTTGATTTTTGGTGTCCTACGAGGCACAATTCTTTTCGAACGATGGAAAACACTGGGAGACCGGGGAAATTGGGCTCGTTGGGTTCGGAAAAGGATGAAATGTATGCCCTGTGACCAAAAATTGCCTTTTTCCCCCTCGTCTTTCCCATCAAATTCACCCGAATTACCTTCCTGTTTCCATCGTAACGAGCTTTGATCTCACTTCCCGACGTAGTTCACGCGCGTAATTCCAGCTCGGTCCCTGCCAGGGTTTTTCGGTACCCCTCCTTCGGTCCCATTCTTGACAATAGCCGAGACGGGAAAAAACGACAGTGTCACCGTCGCATTTTTTTTCTAATTGCCAGCCGGTTCAGAGAAAAAGATTCGTATCTCGAGTGGCAGGTGACGCGTCGGCGCGGGTCTCTACGCCGAGGTATGCTTGCAGGCGCATGGCGGTCGCTAGGGGATGTAGAAAAAAAAAAGTTAAGCATCGTCAACAAGGACGGGATGGGGGGGTGCAACCCGGGGCGATCGGCGCTTTGGTGGTCAAATGGCACACTGCCCAATCAGCAAAATTCCCTTAATCTTCATTTCCCATCCCGAGTCCTAAATTGGGCAAGACGACGAACGCGGGGGCGTGCGTGTGTGTGTGGGAGGGGGGGGGAATTGGCAGAGTATATCGTCGATGCTCGGCCGAGGGCCCCGGCTATATATGAGCATGACCACCAAAGGGACTCGGGAAATCGAGCCCGACGAGAGAAGCCCAGTCGTCCGGCGCCAGGGCCCCCTCCAAGCAGGCAGAGTTCAGGCCCCGTCTAGCGTCGCATGGCTCCAGGAGGGCTGTGTTGCAGGCCCATCTCATGCTCTGTAGCGCGTAGATCTCGCATTGCACTGCCGGAAGCCCGGATGCCTGCGTCGTCCCCACGCGCAGGCTAGTCCAGGGTGGTGCTAGCCTGACACCGGGATACGACCCACAATTGAAACGGAGGCTGAGAGAGAATCTGCGAGTTTCAATTCCTGTCACGTAAAGGGGGGAGGGTGCGGCATCGCCACCGCGAAACCCGGGTAGCGCGTATCTTGCCTGTATCTCGCTGG
Source organism: Calonectria pseudoreteaudii (assembly GCA_001879505.1). NCBI lineage: Eukaryota > Fungi > Ascomycota > Sordariomycetes > Hypocreales > Nectriaceae > Calonectria > Calonectria pseudoreteaudii. The sequence continues at coordinate 19,169 of KV875261.1, read as the reverse complement.
ATACTATGCCCTTGACTGCCAGGGCAGCATCACGCATCCTATACAAATAAACCCCAGCTGGCGGTTTTGTTGCGTCGCTTATGGGCAAGACTTGTGTGCAAAGTCTTTTTTGTTCTTCTTTCCGGGCTCGAGATTCAACATCGATCAAGAGGAAAGAAAACAACTGCACCTCCTCTGAACTCCTCTACACCTTTGCGACAATGGCAGCCAAGAATTTTGGCCCAGTGCTTTCGCACGTGCTCATGTTGCTCGTGGCAATGTTGAACATTTGCATCTTATCCTACGACGCAGGCATGATCAACAATCTTAACGCCGTTGAGTCATACCAGAAATGTGAGTTCGGCTGGCTTGCAGCCACAACGCCCCGTGCTGACATACTCGCGATCTTGGGTAGATTTCAACTTAACCAGTGCCCTTACGGGTCTCAATGCCGCCATCGTCAGTGCCGGCTCCGTCTTTGGTGCCCCCGTCGTCGGTCCTATCGTTGATCGCTGGGGCCGAAAGGCCGGCTTGGGCTTGGGCTCTATATGCATTATTCTCGGAGTGGTGCTTCAGGGCACTTCCAAGAAGCGTAAGTAACACATTTTTAAAGGAATTTATATGTGTAGATGGTTTCATGCTGACTCCTCCAAGTTGCCCAATTTGTCATCGGACGCTTCATCATTGGATTTGCTACCCTCATCAACGGTTCTATTGCTCCTATGTGGGTGATGGAACTAGCATCAGTGAAGTATCGAACAATCCTGTCAGGCACCGTTCTCGTTGCGATTCCATTTACATCCTTCTTTGTCACTTGTATCATGCTGGGCATCTATGACAAGAAGGGTAACTGGGCCTGGAGAGGAATTGTGCTTGTGAGTATTCCTAGCAACCAGAGTGAACAATTCAACTAATGGCTATCAAAGGGCGAGGCGGTACCTTCTATCCTATCTCTCTGCATCCTACCTTTTGTCGATGAAAGCCCCCGCTGGCTTTTGCACAAGGGAGAGGTTGAAAAGGTGAATTCCATCAAACTTTTCAGAATCGACTGCATTTGCTAACCTTTCTATAGGCCACCGAAATCGTGGCTCGACTGCATGCAAACGGCAACCACCAAGATCCCGTTGTTGCCAAGGAGATTCAAGACATGACCACTGCTATAGAGTATGAGAGGACTCATGACGGAGGCTGGATGGATCTTATCAACACTAGTACGTACAGTTCTGCGCATGCTCCGTGTTCAACATACTAATCAATCTTCACAGGACCCAATTTGAAGCGATTTAGCATCGCCGTTTTAACCAACATCTTCTACCAAATTGTTGGCGGCAACATGATTCTGTAAGTATTTGAATTGATTTCTCATCAACATGACTCACACCTCGATAGATACTTTTCATCCTCAATCATTCGAGCCGTCGGCATTTCCGAGAGAAGGGACATTCTTCTAATCAACATGGGCCTGCTTTTGTGGAAGGCATTCGCCAGTATTGGTGGTGTTTTCATCATCGATAGAGTTGGTCGACGAAAGCCATTCAGTAATTCGCCCAATTCTCCCGCACCCGAACCCACTGAGGCTAATATCTGATTTAGTTGCTGGCACTGCTGCTACCATCATTCTATTTGCTTTGCTCGCTGTTTTTACGCACATGACTGAGATCAGACCCAATAACAAGGGATACGCCATCGTTGCTCTCGTCGTGGTAGCCCTGTTCTTGTTTGCCGTATCTACCAGCTGGTATGTTTCTTGACCTCCGAAACCGAGCAAGGCCTGTTCTAACTGGGATCCAGGATGATCATGAGTTATACGTATCCTGCCGAAGTCCTACGGTACTCGCAGCGCGCCAAGGGTGTAGTTCTCGCCCAGTCCATTGGCTACGGGTTCAGCTTTTTGAACCTCTACACGACTCCGCTCGCGATCGAAAACATATCTTGGAAGTACTATGTCCTCAACGGCAGCTGGAATGTTATCATCCTAATCGTTGTCTGGTGGCTCTTCGTTGAAACTAAGGGCAAGACGCTCGAGGAGGTTGATGAAATATTCGAAGGCATGGTTCAGACCGGTGTCGGGGTTGGAAGCCGCGAAGAGTACGACATGATAGACGGGGAAAGCATCAAGAAGAAGACGTCACGAGCCTCTGCTTAAATGCGAGGTGCCGCTCAAAGACAGAGCGAATTTGCGGGATCGGTGTGCGATAAAATGGTTCATGATTTTTGTTTTGTTCTCTTATTTGGTATCTAATAATCAAAATCAAACTGCTGTGGCAGATGCCACGGCTACCAATCTGTTGAGGGTCCAAAGAGACCAGCCCCAGTGACCCCACTTCCATACATGAGCGGTGTTTTATTTAACAAGGTAAAGGGAGAATGGAGGTGGGCTGTGGCGTGGTACACCTGGCAGTATGAGAGCAAAAAGGAACAGGTATCCCTAGAACCGACCATACACGCCAGAATCCTATACACCTGAATCCCCGCCATCATGGGCGATGAAGCTGAGGTTTGGGTCCACTGCTGTCGAGAGCAAATGAGGGTCATCCCATAGCAACCAACGCCTCCATTCATCTTCGTCCATCCCTTCATCAGGAAACTTGGAAGCTTGCTCTTGGTGCCGCCTGGGTGAACCAGAGAAAATTTCACCTAGCCCTCCCATGTCTGCACCCTCTGCAATTGGCGACGCCAAGTAGTCCTCGGCCATGGAAGTCGACGGAGCGTTGGAGAATGTGGGCTTTGGCATTCCTTTCAGCGGAGCCATGTTGATAGAGTCCTCCAGCTCAGGATAGTCGTACCTCGACTTCCTCACTAACCCCCCATTACCTGATGCGGCCCGATGGAAAAGACTCTTGGCTGTATCCGCCACTTCAACCCATTCATGGGCAATCTTCCAGACTCGCCCGATTTCTCGAAGATCATTCATGCTTTCTGCTGCCTGAGCCTCTGCCTGATCCACCTGCTCCTGGGAGAAGCTCATGAAAAATGGGAACGATGCGGCATAGAGGTTCGTCAAAACTGACGTGAAAGCGCACAGCGCAGAAAACGGCGTTTGAAGGGGAACTCCGAAATGGCGCAAATCTCGGAGAATGTTAGATATCTGAGTTGAGCAGTAGAATAACTCCACTACATTTTCTTGCCAAAATGCCTCCGGTCCTGCGGCTTCGAGAAGCGGCACCTCGATTGGACCTTTAGGCTTGGCTTGTCCAACAGGAAAGAATGGGATGTATTCACGAAGTAAGAAGACCATGCTACTTGATTTCAGCCGCAAATACCAACAAGATATCTCGGAAGAATGAACATACCCCACGTAGTAGATTAGATTAATGTGACCGAATTTCTCTGCTTGTTTAACGTGGGCGTGCGAGGCCACCGTCGAGTCTGGGTACTTCAGCCTTGCGCTCTGAGATTCTCTCCATTCCTGCATATCCTTTTTCATCATGTTCCATGACGAAGATGCTTCCCAAGGGCATTCACTCAGTTTGGCCATCCCGGGCTGTCTTCGGCCCCCTTCTGCTGTCCATGAGTGGATACTAGACCAATAATGAAGACCTTTGACGAGGATCAAAAAGGTGTTGTCAAGACCGAAATCCGCCGCAGTAGAAACCATTATTTGACTTGGTACACAAGTTGCCGTATTCCTGTCAGTGAAAATGAAGTCGTCGTCGTTTGATGGCAGAGGCAGGTCCATGCTGTGCAGATTAAATATGGCTGGGCGCCGCTTTCCACAACTCAACAGTTTGTCAATTGCAAAACACGACCACAATGTCCTCTTTTCCATTTCTGAGAGAGTCTTGATGCCGATTGAGGAGAGCTTTGGGCTTAGCAAGCCCTGCGCCATTCTCGACGCAATGCCGGCATGCATCCAGGCGTTGAATCCATCGCCATCACCCCACTCGCACAAGGTGAGAATCAGATAGGTCTGAATGATGTACAGGTTTGGCGGACTCGCAAGACGTTTATGCAACTCACTTAATACAAAAGATTTATGACACTTGTCGGCAGCGTTGTCTGGGCTTTTGTTATAGCGGTTTGATACAGCTGAAAGCGCCAGCAGCCGAAGCATGGCTGCGTCGCTGAGAGTTGTGACATCGTAATCGAGGTCTGTGGGGTGTAGGAAACCAAGTTCGGGAAATTGAGCTTGCGAGACAGCGAGCGCCCGGATGAAGTTGGATCGCGGCACTTGGGAGAAGACTCTCTTCATATCATTCTCTGTGGTGGCTATTGTGGAGGCTCCGGGCGCCTCGGAATCCGTAGTGCGGGCTTGTCGCCTTCTCTTGAGCGGTCGCAAATGCGACTTTGGGGACCGGGGGTTCACCTCCGGGCCAGTCAAGACGCAAGTGCTCACATGGCCACTTTTTGCGCAGCCCGCGCAAGGCGGCTGGCCGCGGTGTCTACATTTGACCTTGGATCCCCTTGTTCATGATCACGTTAGTAGCGATTCTAGAAATCTCGAGGCAGCGAGACAATCCCACCTGCACCTGAACAATCTCAAGATTAATATCGGAGTGTACTCTTGAGAAGAACGTATCTCACCGATTACAAGCGATTACGGCTCTCATATCCAATGCGCAGCTCCAGTGTCCGTGTTACAGCCCCTTGACCGCCGCGTTCCAGTGTGTCTCAACGCAAAATCGCGACTGGGGCTTCTACCATTCGGAAAGGCGGAAATCGGAGGGTTCCGAACTCTTGGCCCCACTTGGGCTGGCCGGGAAGTTGCAAACAGAAAGTCATTTACCCTATACTGGATTCATGATTCAACAGTCTCCCGGTCAGTGTCCAACTCTAAACTACGAGTCTTTTACTTTTGTAATTGCAGTTGATGAATTGAGAGCACCTAAAAAGTTTACGATGGTCTGTTAGGTGGCGCTCAAAACCACGTGATATCACCAGATGCAACGTAATGTCATTTGAAAAAAAAAACATAAAGTAAATTAACTAAGTATTCAGAAGTGTGAACATGAACTACGGCTGATATCACTCCATGCGAAACTCTATATATTTACATAATTAAAATTTTTGCCCAGGCCTCTACGATAGTGAATTGCTTCACTATACGCCGTCTGAACTTGGTCTCACTAATTCTGAGAAAAGCCACCTCGCGTTCAGAGTTTGCAACTAACCCAGAACAGAACCGTTGACTCAAAACTCAAGCCTCAGCCCTTTAGAAACCGTGAGTCATCATACCAGATCGATGATTCTGTTTGCTTCATTTCCCCGCAAAACAACGAGAGAAATTGCGCAACCCGCCTTGCATGGTCGTCCACCCCTGCCGACGCTTTCTGATCTCCACAGTCATGATGGTCCGCCACACCTGAGTTTATGTCTAGAGATTAGATGAAATGTTACTATGGCATATCATGCCCCTAGTGCTAGGGCTGTCATAGTAAGAACCCGAACCCCGCGCGCTTGCTTGGCTTACCATTGCGATGTTAGGCAACAGAATGGACCGTGTTGAGCGTAACTATGCTCATAATCGCTGCCCGATTAAACTTGAGGCTTCTAATACAAAGAAGAGGACTACTACTGAATGATTTCTTCATTTGTGGAGCCTTAATGGCAGCCGTTGGGAATTCTGCCTTTGATATCAAGTTTCACCTCATGGGAGTCTTGAAACCTACAGTATTGACCACATTGGAGGGCTATCAAGGGAGTCTTGAAGATATGGAATTAGCCAGCAAGGTAAGTTGACTCGAGGGAGTGCAGATATTGACTAAGAAAAAAGCTGATAAGGGCATTGCTTGCAGCTGTTCTGGATTTCCTATTTCCCATACTTGAGCAGCTTCTACCTGGCTAAAGGGTCCCTTCTTGAAGTATACCGACAATCAATTTCGCATTTCATGGTGAAACGAAGAAGGTTTCTTTGGATTGCGATTGGATTTGTCATTTCTGCATATGTAACCAGTTTGTTGCTGCAATTTTGTATCTGTATCCCACTCGAAAGAAATTGGTATGGTGTTGATGCAGAATACTCCTGGTCGCTCACAATTGGAATCCATCTGTACTAACAATTGTGAATTAGGGTGATATCTGGCGGGCCTGGTTGCCCTCTGGACGCCTTGGTACTGGTATTTCAAATTGCCTGGGCCTTGCATCTGTTCGGGGATATTTTAGGTGCGTGCAGATTTTCGCCAACAAGTAACTTGATGATTGATCGTTGCAGTGTTTGTTATCCCATGGCTTATTGTTTCGGACATGAAGCTCCAGAAAACACTTAAAATTGGTGTATATGTTACGTTTATACTTGGCGTTATCGATATAGGGGTTTGTATTTTTCGTTTCATCATGATTCAACTTACAATTGCCGACCAATCTATGCCACTGACTTCGTTAGGTAAGTCTCTTTATTCATCATGATACGTAAAATGAAGTCTGGCTTAAAGATTATGTGGCAATAGAGTTGTACGGCAGTCTTGATTGCAATATTGCTGTATTGGTTGCATCTTTACCCAGCCTTGGGCCTTACTTCAGGAGGAGGAAGTTGGATGAGAGTAGGAATCCGAACAGCCTCGCGGGAACAATGAGTTCAAGACCAGCATCGGGGGGTATGGAGAGGAGAACCCACGTGGAGGAGGAACTATCCACTCTGAGGTTGGTATAGGAAAAATAATAACAATCCGTTTAATGGATCGTCGAATCATGCTCGCGCACTTGAAATATAGAAGGAATGTCGAACTGGAAATGTTAACCTGGCAGGGGTCAATTCTTGGAGATAGAAATGGGCTACAACTAACAAGTAGAATCAACTATGATTCAAAGTTTAACCTGCAGTAGAACCAAAAAAATACTCGGTTGCGTATCAAAAAAGGTACAGTCGCATAACGACCACAAAGACGCCTTGCCGCCTCAGTCATCTCATCCTCGTGCCATCACTTACACCGGATGAACCCACACGAGGCTGTTGGATAAGGTTCCGAGAGTATTTGAGTTAAAGTGGATATTGTGAATGAACGAGATCAAATGCTCCAAAGGCATTTTTTATCGTGGTCCAGCTAGCATTGGCCCTGTGCGCAAGCGCGTGACATTACATCCGGTAATGCTTGCCCTACATCACAACAGAGCCACGCCCTCCTTTCATTGTATGTCAAAAGGGATTTGATGATCTAGCCGTCGTAACCAATGCCTTACTTTACGAGAATAGAATTCTTAGGCAAATCCTGTCTGAACTATACCAGGTCAAATATCTCCTTTTCTAGACCCTTCTGCTGTACTTCTTCCATCATTCGTCCCTGCATGCAATCCTCCAAAAGACATTCGCCAACAAATTGGAACCGCTGGCCTGGTTGGTCTGCCGTGACAGAATCATCATCAATCTCTCTAATCAAGTACAAAACCGACCCGCCGTATAGCATACAAACAATATCACCTTGTCTTGCGTAATGGGGGCAGATCCCTCTGCGCATAGTACCAAACACCTCGGCCTGAAAGAAGCAAGGACTTAAACAAGGGAAGAAATTAGGCCGTTGGAAAATGCCATAAGAATGAGACACATAATGCCTTTGCACGAAGCTTCCTCGTGTCCGATCAAATATCACTCCCTGAGCTAGACTCTGGTCTTGGGCCAGTGATGTTCTGTGGCAGGCTGGGTCAAAAATGCGGATATAGGGCTCCATCAATTCTCTCACTTGGACAGATTGGTCAAAGAAAGGGAAGGGCGCTATCTCCAAAATTGTCCCCAAACGATGGCCTGTCAACCGGAGTGTTTCTGGGTGAGCTTGAGCCTCTGCCGAAGAAATGAGTTCAAGGTCGGGCAATGTCGATCCGCTGGCATGGTAGGGCGAGTTTGGGGAGAGGCCTAGTGTAGACCCAAAGGTATTCTCATTTCCGACGTGCCAAAGACACCACGTTGGGTAGCCCAAAGAGGTTAGTTCTGGGGGCTTGCCGTAATACATTTGTTGCCAACCGCGATATTTGAGAGTGTGGACCGCGGAAAGAATTCTCAGTGACTTGTTTTCGCATATCCACCAGCGAACAAAATCCGAAAAGACTTGCAGGACCGACTTGCGATAGTTGGGTCGGATTGGTTCTGGCAGGTTGGCTATGTCGCCAGTTTCGGCTCCAAACTGGAGCAAGGCAAAGACTTTATCCCGCGGATCGGTAGCTTTCAAGCCGTGTGATTTAATTAGAACGTCGAGAATTCCCTCGTGTCCCACCTTCTTATGGGATTGTCTCTCATCAATGACCGTTCTCAGCACACGAGAAAAAATAGGCGGGATGATGACATCGCCGGCTGAAATATGTGGCACTCTGCCACTCCCAACAAATCGCATGATCAATTTCTCCATACTGAAATACCGGAGCACGACAGATACAGCGCTCCACCGCACCTGATCGAATCCACAGCAAACAAATGCAATTTTTGCATTCCAGATTTCTTGCAAAATCCAGGTTCGCCTGAACCAGTCAAAGTCGCACTGTCGCCACCGACTTATGTAATCAATTCCGACATCAACCACATCTCGAAGTATTTCTTTCTCGAGTTCATCAATTTGATCGTCCCTCCATGTTGTTGAAGTTGAGCCATTTTGAAGTCGTTCGTGAATGGTTTTGAGAGGAGCAAAAGTTCTGGCCCTTACCTCATTACTCGGTCCTAGCCAGATTAAAACCGAGTCGGCTTGGGCGTAGATCATAGGCATGGAAGTGACTTGTTCAGTCTTTTCATCTATATCACTCTGGTCAATGCATATGGCATCAGCCCATAGCTTTCTGGGTGACCCGGTTGCTGGTCTCAAATGCTTCAATGCGCTGTATAGGCTTGCACCTATTACAATATCCCAAGTCTTGATTTCATCTCCACTATTGGTTATTTCGCGCAACTCAATGGTTTCTAGGTCTGTCGATGATCCCCAGCAATATGATAAGGCTTCATACTTCTCGTGTTCCGGGTCGTCGAGCGAAATTGTTTTGACACTACAAACCAAAGGATCTTCGAAAGCTCCAGGAAAAAGATGTAAAAGGCGCGTTTGTTTTTGAGATGCGTCTAGCCGTTGATAAAAACTGGCCTTGTTGGCCACAACAGTCTCCGAAGTAGTTTGCGCGGGTTGGTCATGATCTTGAATTGAACGTTCGCCTTCTGCTGTTATTTCAATGTGATAGACAAAGTTGACCCAAGCTGGATAGATCGCGGCAGGAATTACTTGTATACCATCACCTGCCTGGATGGTTTGCAGCCAATCGCGTTGTGTACTGTCATCAGAGTCTATATCCCACATGTTGATGTGTTGCCGGGGATCTGCTACCGCATGGAGGTTATTCTGAAATCTGATGCGAGGGGATCGCTCATGATCCAAGGATGTCATAGCGCCAACCTCAAAGAAGGTATTTGACGCGTTGTAGGTCCCATGGTTGTTTCTATCATCACTCCAGCCTGCATTTGGCGTTAGCGACTCTTCTGTTCCACAACGAAACCTTCACACAAACCTTGATCGTGAGAGAGAGTTGTTATGACCACGCGCCGTACAGAGGTTGCATCATCAGGTACCTTGAGCTCTACGTATGGCTGCCTGGGGCAGCATTCACCGAATTGCGTAGGCTCTGACCGCTTTATAGTGATGGACCAAGTCGGATTGGTTTTGGCCATTTCTGCAGAGCCTTTTGGTTTCAGATAGATTCAACAAGATGATTCAATGTAAATCTTAAAGGTTGGGTTCTTTTGAGGGTAATATAGCATCGATAGGCAGAACTTGCGCGCTATTTAGGTGGGTCGGCTGTGATTTTTGACAACCCATGCAAGAACTTGAAGGATTCATCATGTGACGACGCCGGATTGCGTTACATCCGAATTAGTAGTAGTCTTAGCCAAATTGGTCATTGGTAATGAGATAAAACGTGTCCATTCCCTACCTTGATGCCAGCCATGCCATGCCATGCGCACTCGCAAACCTGAGCTCGGACGACAGTGCTGAAAATTAGGATGAATGCAGGGTTGTAAAAAATACTAGGCCAAATGAGTATACTAAATACTAAAAAATACTTTTGATTTAATATTAATATATAAATTTAAAATTAATATATACTAAATCAATACTAAAAAAATTAATTTAGTATTAGTATAAAGTTATACTAAACTAATACTAAGAAAATTAGTCTTAGTATGTATTAATTAGTATTTTTTACAACCCTGGATGAATGCAAGAATTTAGATAGTCAACGCTGTCAGTGAAACAGCTGTTTCCACCCTCAACAGCCAGTTCCTAAGCCCCCTGGCAAATTGACCCCACCTGTTATTCTTTGACGGAAAGTCAGTAAAAACAAATGAATCAAGAGATCATCTCAAACTCAAGAGATAATGGGTGATTTCTAACCCAACAGCTCACCATCTCTACAGATGGGGTCGACTTATTTACCTTAATTCATAGACAGCGATCATTGACATTATCAGTGGCGGCTGTATTCGACTGGATAATTTTGTACGAGGCCACCACCTTTATGTGGTAGATACACGAGTAGCGGCAGAAGAGAGGTGAATGGATTTGGAGTAAACATATTGAAACCTAAAGTGGCCAAGGACTGAACACCGCTGGGGTTCTTAGATGCCAGCACGGTGTTTACTTGTGTACTAATGCCCATGGCGAGATCATGGGCAAAATTCTTGTAACTCCCAGTGTCGATCCACTTCGTAAGCCTTTCATTGGTATCATGGACCTCTAAATGACGTAAACCTCCTGAACCTCTGTAATGGTCTGTTTCTAAGCCTAATTTGTCAGAGATAAAGGTAGGGCTCAAGGAAGCCTGTGGCTTAAAGTGAATAATAGAGTCTTATAGTCAAGGTAATAGAGATTATAAGAGGTTATTTCTATAAGCTAGGTAATAAGATTATATTATTTTAATTATTAAACTTATATTATAGAGTAAATTAAATATATTAAGTTTAAGTAATATAAAAAGTAATAAATAAGAGAATATTAATTTAGTAATAAATTAATTAATTAATTAAATAATTAAAAATAATTAAATTATATTAAAAGTTAAATTAAGTTTTAATAATTATAATTTTTAAAGTTTTAAATATATAATTATATAAATAAGTTTTTAAAGTAAATAATATTTTAGTATTAAGGTATTTTACTTTTTATTCTATTAGCTAGGTATTCTTTAGT
>KV875260.1:549953-566749 GCA_001879505.1 Calonectria pseudoreteaudii | reverse complement strand
AAAAAAACAAAAAACAAAAAAAAAAAAAAAAAAAAAAAAAAAAAAAAAAAAAAAAAAAAAAAAAAAAAAAAAAAAAAGAGGAGTAGACTGCACGAACCATGTTGCAGATTGTGGCCATGCCAGTGCAAGAAAACGAGTCGACACTAGGGCCGAAGTACTCAACGATAGCGCCCGTACCACCCTTAACGGTCAGAATGTCGGCGACCTTAAGGATGATATCTTTGGGAGATGTCCAGCCACTGAGGCTACCAGTCAACTTAACACCAATAACCTTGGGGGCCTTAAGCTCCCAGGGAAGATCAGCCATAACATCAACAGCATCAGCGCCACCAACACCAATAGCGGCCATACCAAGACCACCGCCGTTGGGGGTGTGGGAATCAGTTCCAATCAAGAGACCACCGGGGAAAGCATAGTTCTCAAGGATAATTTGGTGAATGATACCAGAGCCAGGGCGCCAGAAACCAATGTTGTACTTCTGGCATGCAGTCGAGAGGAAGTTGTAGACTTCCTTGTTGATGTCGATGGCGCGGGTAAGATCTGTAGCGCCACCTTTCTGGGCTTCAATCAAGTGATCGCAGTGGACAGTGGTGGGGTTAGCCACTTTGTCCATTCCGGCGGACATGAACTGGAGGATAGCCATCTGGGCAGTGGCATCCTGGCAGGCAACACGGTCAGGTCGGAGCTTAAGGTAAGACTTGCCACGCTCGATCTCCTGGCCATGAGGATCATCCAAGTGAGAGTAGAGAATCTTCTCGGCATATGTCAGTGGCCTGTTCAGGCGAGCGCGGACAATCTCCAAGTTCTCGGAGAACTTCTTGTAGTTGATGAAAGTGTTGGCCTCGTGGATGTTTTGCTTGACCTGGATGACGACAGCTGATCAGCACTTGGGCAGGCACAATACGGTGGCTATTGGGAATGGTCGAAACTTACCTTCTGGTCCAGGCTGTCACTGACAGTGGCCATGCGTCGGATACCAGAGGCAGCACCGGCGAGAGTGCGGCTCCGGGCAATGTTGCCCAGAACCTGTCGAGAGGCAAGCATTGTGGGGAGGTAGACGAGTGGAGAGGGTCGGGAAGGGGTATCACAACTAAGGAAGCGAAGGAAGAAAGAAGTCTCGCGAAAAGGAGGGGAGGCCGAGTATTAAAAGGAACGGACGAGGTGAGGAGGTGTTTTTGGCCGGGGCGTCTCCGAATCCAAACACCCTGACGCCTGTGTGTGAGCGTTCCCCTTCTGCGTCCGGTAAAGAGGTACCTCTCATCCAGGTTTCGGTTCCCCAGACGAAGGAATAGGTCAGAGGACGCACACGCCCCTTCCGCCCGTACCACCCCAGGACCAGCATAAAAAAAAATACGTCGCTCACTCGGTACATAGCAGTCCAAATCCCTCTACAGACACTCCCTGTGGGACTACCGAACCCACTGGGGTTCGGCCCCCGCCGCCCCCGGTGAGCTTTCAGCGCCCGCGACCACCATAACCAACTGAGTTGCCTCCTGCAATGAGAGGCGGGGCTTGGCATCTGTGGCCAATCATAGCCGGATGAAATATAATCGGTACCTCCATTAGGTTCTTCTTCGTCATAGACATTAACCGAAAACCTCCACTCTGCCGAGGGTGTCACTGGTCGCATGTCACTCAGGCAAGCCCGGCCGCGGTAACACGGGGGGCTTGGGCCTCCAGAGTACCTTCACAATGAAATTTCCTGAGCACATTGCGGTCGTGTCAAAACTGTGCCCCGAGTTCACTTCCTTGTGCTCGCTTGCTCGTGCTTCACCCCCACTTTGCTTCCGTCCAATCCCGTCTCGCCCAAATCAGTATCGCCCATGTCACTCCCCAGACTGATCAAACAATGTGTATCTAATCAACACATCGGATCACGTCCCATCTGTGGCCTCCCACAATCATACAGCGTTGCCAAACTTGTACGATCAGATATATCAAACACCATCTTACCGGCCCTCAGCAAGACCCCTAGTTCAATTGCCGTCTCTCTCAAAGTGCGAGACCAGATGGCAAAAAGTAGAGCCCCGTCCCAGCTTCAATTGACCTCTATGATTGGTTACATTTGGCCCCATTCTAGCCCCGTCCCCGCCCGTCTTGGCCCCTGCTTCTGCGGGAACAATGGGAATGAGCAGCCGCTTGCGTCAAAGCCTGCTTCAGCGCCTCATGGGGCTCATCGCCGAAGAATGTCCCGGACACCGACCGGACGCGGGCGGACCTTCGGTTTGGGCTTTGACACACGAGGTTATAGCCACGGCTCCTGTTCGGCTGGAGGGTTTACGGGTCAGCAGACAGCAAGTCATTCACTGAAGCCACAGGGCTCCACAAACATGTGCTCGGAATCACACAACGATAATCGATCTTAATTCCGGGACTTACTGCTCCTTGAAACCCCAAAGCTTCCGGCAGTGCTCATTCGTAATGTGCAGTAACACTTTGGGTGCACAAATGTTGACGCCCACAAACATCTAGACCCATCACCGCTGCCCCATTTATCCAAGGTCCCACGATAGCATGCAGGGATTGGATTTCAACTCCACCAACAACCATCAATGATTTTTAATAGATGAGAAAAAAATGAACCGTCAGTAGTTCGTGGTCTGCGTCCTACCTCGCCCTAGTGTCCCTATAGCCGGGGTTCCGTCTCACCTGAGAGACATGTTCAGTCCATAGCTCCAGAACGACATGCAGACGGAAGTCTCTCCTTTCGCCCCTCTCCTCGGATAAGGCCTCGGCTGACAGGCGCGGCAGCGGCAAAAATGCCAAACAAGTCTCCACAGCCGAATAACGGCTTCATACTGACAACAGGCCAACGAATAGTAATGGGTCCCATCCTTCCTCTGCTCATCCTTGTCTAGCTCGAATTCCCACGCCCTCCTCGTCAGGTATGAGCATAGGCTTGTGGAAAAGCAGTCTGGTTTCCCGGCCCCGGATTGAGGTCTAGAGACAACAGTGTAAGTGTCCACTGGGCGGCGCATTGGCACTGGGGGTAACGAAACAGAAATAATTACCGCATGGCGCCCCCGAAGCGGCTTAGCTACCCCGGCGGCTCCATTCCTCCAGCAGGACCCATCCCCGGAAGCCACTCCAGAAGCTTAGGAAGCGTGGCCCTTGGAATAATTTTTTTACGGGACCCTTGTCATTCTGTGTGTACGTCTCGCTTCAGCCTCGGACCAGCGGCTTTTACTTCGGTCGCCGTCTGTGGCGCTCGCTGATGGCGGTGTTACGAGACTTGGCTCTCGGTCACCGACTTAGTAGCCACTTTTCTGAGCTCGTCTTTGCTTGAACGGCTTTCGTGTGAGTTGTGACATCGTTACTAAGTTCCTTTCCAGCTCCCGAAACAGCCACCCCTTCTACTGAGCCCTAGACTACCCTGTTCCCTGTGCCATCCAATAGAAACCAATGCAATTACAGGCTTGCTAAGCGCTTTTTCTTGTCCTTTTACTTTCTAGTCAGTCACCTTGTCTCGGTTTCAGCCGCATCGCGGCCCAACAACCACCTGCCGTCCATGACCGCTGGCGTAGCCGGGACATGACATTCTCCCCCTACCTGCCCCATACATGAGAAGTGCGCATAGCCCCGTGCTAGAACCCAGTCAGATGGACTCGGGCGGGCTCCTTTGTTGAGCGCTCCGCATGGCATTCCCACTTAGAGCAGACTCTGACACTTGTAGTAAGAATCAGTGACTTTCTTCCATATAAACCCGCCCTCTCCTCACCTGCCATCTCCTGATCGAGGACAAAATTCTATAGGTTCACTGGGTCCCCACAACTTTGAGCAATCAATCACGTTTTTTAAGTCTTGTTGTTTTATTCCTTGTGATCATGGTTCAAGGTGTTTTGGATTCCCGCCCCTTACATGCTATTTTTCATCTCGTCATATTAATAGGGCATATTGATCATGTCGACTGATAACCTCGAACGTGGATTTGGTTTTATCCATTGCTCACACCCAACGTCAATAGTTGATAATCAAGCTTTCCCCATCGAACCCCAATACGCCCCGCTAATACAGGCAGCTCTTTTTCCCCCATCGGCAAGGCCGCTGTAATATTGGAGGCAACAGTCCGCCAATATTAATTTCTATTCATCGGTTAGGCTACCTTTACGGTTCCTTTGATAGCATCTCCGTTCACCGCTTTTCCAATCCTTTGGTTCGGTTTACATGGTTTCTTTTGGAGCCGTGGTTTCAATGACTATTGCTCATACCTTATCCGACTACGATAGTAGGAGCCAAACGGGGTTTGCCGTGGACCCAATATATCTCCGAGAACCACCCTATGTATTGCCAAGTCATTGAATTCACAAGCGCGGGTGCACATCTTATCCATTGGAATACGATCATTCGATGCTCTTGCGTTGGTGATACCCATTGTCACCCAGAGGCGCTTATATCAATGTATTCATGACGATTTCAACAAAGACTTCAACTGTAAATTTACACTAGTATGAGATCAAGCACGAAGAGCAGGCTGTTCAAAACAGGTCAGAATGTAATTCATGGCTGCCCCAACCCTTTTCCTGATCAGAATTCTCAAAAACAAGAGCAGATCGTTTTGCTGCTTAACAATACAATAGGAAAAGACAAGACAAGGATGTACCAATCTACTTGTATGGGCTCATTATCTATTAAATTTCACAATGTATTAATTTTGGAAAGTTCTTATTCTTGGGGAAAGATCAACCACAACTGCCATGATTTTGCCCCTTGCCAATTGGCTCATCCAAATAGTACCTATCTAGACTGCATCCATAGGTCAGCGAATCTTGGCCAAAAGCTGTTGTGGTATTGAGAAGCAGTGGAAAAGTCGTATTTTCAAGCACTGTGACTGTAACTCGCAGCTTATCCAGAACTTTGCTGGATACCAGCATTTGGCCACTCATTAATCCACATTACGTATGCTGACATCTGTTCTTTCAAACCCAATGGATCCATTCTTTACCACAGGCCATCTATCTAACCATTCATATGGCTCATGTTGACATTCATGGTTCCAGTCGCATAGCTGGCATCTTGGCCATATTTATTTCATAAGGGGACATCGACTATACACCGGGCGATGCGGTGTGGAGCACAAAAATGTTCTATTAATCTCTGTGCTAATAACTTGTGTTGTGTTTGTATCATCTAGGTATGGCAGATCATTTTGTCTTGCACCATGATGCATACGCATTTGTCGAATGCGGTAGCTGAGAGTTATGATGCTTGTTCAGGCAGGGTTATGATGGAATCGAGCTTTTTAGTATTTTGCCGTAGGATTTAGCCTTCGTCAGACAGAATTCTAAAAAAAAAAAAAAATCGTCTCTTCCTCTGACTATTCTCCACAGCTCCCCACATGAATGGTGCATTGTGTGGCTTCCTCTTGGGAACTAACACGCTGCAAAATGAAATGCAGTTACCTTGCCTTAAAATAGAGTCAGTACGAAAAGTCGATCGCACTGTCTATCAGCACTATACCCCACTCAAAATTTTTGCTGGTCACCAACCTCCACCACCCAAATATGGGTTCTATCATCCGACGTCGAACATTCATTCATTGAGCGCCGCCATTGATAAAATCTCAAAGCATCTATCTCTTGATACATAATCACCATGGGTGTCACGAATAAGAGAACTATTACCAAAACAAGACGCAAGACAAGGTCAGCATTTTTATTTCCTACAAATCATATGGCACTGACTCTGGATGCTGATATGCGGATTATAGAGACTTCGATCAAATCAAGGCCGATCTTCTATCCCCGAAGCACCTTTCTCAATGGAAAGACACCAAGGCAGCAGAAGATCTTCCAGGTCTGGGTCGTCACTATTGCACTGAATGTGCGAAATGGTTCGAGACTGAACCAACACTCGTTGCGCATCGCAAAGGAAAGCCACACAAGCGAAGGTCAGTGCTGCTGTTTCTTATCATTATGGCACTTGATATCAGTATTGTCTGACTCCATATGGCAGAATTAAGCAGCTTAGAGAGGAACCATTTACCCAAAAGGAAGCCGAGGCCGCTGTCGGCCTGACGACGGACAATGGCGACCGGAATCGCAAAATCAATATGGAAGACGTCGACATGGCGACCTGAAATCCAATCCGATATTCCCAAGTATTATCGATACCCACAATGCTGCCACCGTGGCGATTATCGACCTGTCTGCAACTTAGATCCATTGCCAGGTCCGGGTGTCTTTGCGCAGCGCCTGTCGGATGCCTTCGGTTCTGACGTGTTCACTTGGTTTCGTGTGATAGGTAATCCGTCGCTTATATCCTTCACCTAAGACCGCGGGCACGTGGTTTAGCCAACCCACTGGCTCGACCACCACGCGTATTACCTCTCCCTCTCCCTCTAGTCGAAGTTCCTCGGGACGCGGGAACTCGTGACTGACGGGTTTCTGGAGTAGTGAACTTGGAGGATCTTGTAGCAGTTGACGGGTTCTCCACAAACGAAGTATCAGTCGTCCTATCATACAGTCAGGGTATGAAACCATAGTATATTTGAGGGGTAACTTGCATAAAGGTCATTTCACCATCTTCTCCTCGGCTAGGGGGATTTGTTGGGACGGGTTGCTCCTCCTGCTGGGGTCTCTCACGACGGAACGACTCAGTCACAGGACCCTACTCATTATGTGAGCTTGCCGTGGACTGCATAGGAATTTTTTAGATAAAGATGCGAAACAAATACAAACCTCGGGGAAATCAACACAAAATGCGTTCATATTAAGGCCATAAAGAAAACTTGCAAAGGACTCAGTGAAGCGAGATAGACTCTCGTGCATAAGTTGAAAGTGCATCATATTCGCTTCGAGGTCGGCCATGGCGTCCGAGAGCTCAGCGAAGGCGGGTTCGAAAGCATTAAGAGGAAATGGGGCATCGCTTAGACCAGCACCACGGGCCGAATCTCGAAAGGAGGAACGTGATGAAGGTCGAAGAGGGGTGGTAGGGCGCGACGTTCGTGAACGGGAATTGGACCGCTGGCGTTCACCGGACATCGTGAGACTAGGTCGATAGTGCCGAGGAGTTACTTCGTTTTCTGTGATTTAGATAGGGACTGTCCGGGGGCTTTGCAAGAGTTTTATTTGTGCGAAGGAAGCTGGTTGTTTTCGATTGATTGGGGTACTGCTCGCAAGTCAACATTGAAGTTCTGAAGTGTGGCGCGTCGAACAAAATGAAAGAGTGTGGCGGTGCGACAAGGGCCAAGCGTTGCGATAGTGAAACATGTACTTTGTTTATGATCAACCTATCCATCAATACAAGTACTCACTTTTACTTGCAGTGCATGATTGACGGAATCACATCCCCCAGCGCCGACGATATTCTCTTGTTTGCAGCTCTATCAATCAATATTCGGCGTTGATGAAAAGATTCGATTAAACTGGTCATCCCTCATGCTTGAATCCGGGATGGCGTATTTGCGGGTCTTTCGTAAGATCCAGTTCTGGCCAGATTTGTTGTCAGCGCCATCTGATCAATGACTTCCATCAGGCCAGGGACGCTTGACCAACGAATGTTCTACGCATATCATTTACAAGCATATTAATACGATTGCACCGGGTCGTCATAAAGTGCATTGTTAAGATAGCAAATGTGTCTACAATTCTCCACCTCGGCATCCAACCCAAAAATCACTTCCTTTACCCCTTTCTCGTATAGACAAGGTTTCCCGATCTGGCGCCGTGCAAAACTAGATAGAACCCCAATCTGCAGCCTGAAAGGCTGTTGTTCAACTACCTGACAGTTTTTAGCGAAACCGAGTGGGAAAAAAAAGCAGGAAAGAAAGAAACTCAACCCCGGGTACCTAAAGCACTAACACTGTATCAGCTCCCCAACGCTAAACCAAGCCCTCCCAACTAGTACACTGTTTCGTCACATCATTTTTCGCATTGGCTCCGAGGGGCCCGCGCCGCAAGTCCCGCACCAGAGCAATAGCCTCTCCAACCATCCCGTCCCGACTCATCTCACTCAGCTTTTTTTCTTATAAAAAATTCGTCTCTTCTTGTCAAGTGGATTCACTGCTCCTCTTCATACTTTTCTTCGTGGGGACCTCGAGCTGCCAGAAGAGCTGGCGAACTCGGCACCTTACGACATAAAGCCAAGGGAGGCCGCCGCCAGGTCTCGTATCGCGAAATCACCGTCGTCACCCAGCGCTGCTGCTCACGCGCCCACCTGTTCTAGCTTGTGGTTGCTCCGCCACTTATGAGGTCCCAACTGTGGCGGTTCCCATGCTCAGGTAAATCCCATTCGACGTGGTCTCCCTCATATCTGCGCCTTCTTCCGGTGCATCCATCATCCTGTGCCAGATATTCTGCCAAACCCCGCCAACTGCTCTCAACCTTTACGCTAGTCGAGAATAAGACCTCCACAACCATCCCCCATAAATACACCGCCAACAGTGTTTTGACAACTCCGCAAAGGTTGCACAATATCTCAGAAACCACAAGCAATCAGTCTCTGGCTGAGACTTCACTTATATCATCCACTTGCTCTCCAATTAGAGCTCGCAGGACCGCAAGCAGAGGGTTCACTCAACTCACAGACAAACGTGTCCAACTAGAGGCAAGCTCCTTCTACTCTGCAGCTGCAGCCTTCACTCTTCTTACTGCCGCTCTAATCGCTACCCTCTGGGCCTCTTCTGAGCCTGTTCCAAATATCCGTGAGCCACAAGGTCTCCCAGAACTCCTCGAAGCTATGGCGTATGAAGTACCACCGGGACGTCCGGGAAACCTGACCCCGGACCAAGAAGACAAGCTTCGCAAACTTTGGGCCGCCATCTTTCAAATTACTGGCGTTGCGGACGATAGCACTGGCAACGCCAGTGAAGCTCTCCGCCAAAAGGAAACGCCGGACGCCGGTGTTGCGGAAACTGAAAACACGAAGAAGAAACGGTTTGGTGTATTCCGAAAGAAGGGTGACTCCAAATCTGGAACGTCCACCCCCACTGAGTCGCAAGCTAGCGAAGATGACAAGTACGGTCAAACCAAGCAATTCCACGAGACTCTCGCAAAGGAAACACCTGAGTCTATCCGGAGTACCATTTGGAGTATGGTCAAACATGATCACCCAGATGCTCTCGTCTTACGCTTCCTTAGAGCTCGCAAGTGGGATGTTGAAAAGGCCCTTGTGATGCTGGTTTCAACTATGAACTGGAGACACTCGGAAATGCGTGTCGATGACGATATTATGAAGAACGGCGATGCTTTTGCCATTGAGGATGAAAAACAGGCAACTTCATCCACGCAAGAAATCAGCAAAGGTATCATGGACCAACTTCGAATGGGAAAGAGTTTTCTGCATGGAACGGACAAGAGCGGACGGCCTATCTGCGTGGTTCGTGTTCGACTACATAAGCAGGGTGAACAGTGCGAGCAAAGCCTCGAGAAGTACACTGTTTATATTATTGAGACAGCCCGCATGGTCCTTGAGCCACCCGTCGATACTGCCGTGAGTATTCCCGACCCCAATTCCCCAACAACCTTGTTAACCGACAGCTCCGCAGTGTATCGTCTTCGATATGACAGGATTCTCAATGGCAAATATGGATTATACGCCAGTCAAGTTCATGATCAAGTGTTTCGAGGCAAACTATCCAGAGTCTTTGGGGACAGTGCTTGTTCACAAAGCGCCCTGGCTCTTCCAAGGTATGAGAATATGTCACTTAACATTGATAAGATGGATAATTAACTAAAGTTGCAAAGGTATCTGGAAGATTATCCGTGGGTGGCTAGACCCCGTTGTGGCGGCCAAGGTGCACTTCACCAATAACAAGGCCGAATTGGAGGAATTCATTGAACCAGGTCACATGATCAAGGAGCTGGAGGGAGAAGAAGATTGGGTATACAAGTATCAGGATCCGGTTCCAGGTGAGAACGACAAGATGAAGGACACAGCAACGAGAGACCAGCTCCTTACGGCACGCGAGGAGGTGGTCAAGAAGTTCGAGCACGCCACCCGAGAATGGATTCGTAACTCTGATAGCGATGCTAGCCAGAGTATTAAAGCGGAGCGGGAGGAGCTAGCTAAACAACTTAGAGAGGGCTATTGGAACCTCGACCCTTACATTCGCGCGCGAACTTTGTATGATCGCCAGGGAGTAATCCAGAGCGGTGGCAAAACAGATTGGTACTCACCCAAGCCACAGGCAGCACTGGTGGGCGAGACTTCGGCTGATGACATAGACTAGTCATCTCTTGCCCTTGAGAGTCCCCAACATGGGCATAAGCTGGACGGGTGATATATATAGAAAAAGAAAGACACATGCATATACAGAGCTAGACAGAAACGCTATGGTGCCCAGTGGCAAAGTTATTTCTCTGATGAAGGCTGCTAGCCCTGGATTGCATTACATCTGGATCGTTATAGTGGGACGACCTTTAGTATCCGAAAAACACATGATTCGTATCCTCGGTGCATTACACTTGTGACAACTTGTCTAGATCCTGGACTTGATTTCCTCACAGTACTTAGCGAGCAGATCCATATCGGCTTCCTTGGCTGGCCACTCGATGATAAGACCTTCGTGTTCGCTAGGCTTGGGGATCTATGGGAATCGTTAGTAATGGACGCGGACGGGCAGTATTGAAATTGGTGCTAAGTGTAAAAACAAGACACCCAAACAGATCAACATACCATATGGAAGTGAACCTATATAATAGTGAGCATTCCACTATTGGTCGTAAGTGGGGAAGTACGTACATGGTGGACCTGCTGGTGGGCAATGGTACCATTGTTCTGAAGAATGTTGTAGTCGGTAGCTCCAGTAGCGTTGACAAGCTTCTTCAAAGTGGGCTAATTCATGAGGAAACCGAAAAATTAGAGTGAATGCCTCGACACACTTTAGGGTAAGCTAGGAGTGGCTCACGAGGATATCGGTTAGATGGTCATCAGGAATGTCAGCAAGCTTTGCGCCGTGATACTTTGGAATGACAAGCTGTATGATTGAGTGATGTTAACTGTCTGTATGGTTTTCAGGCGGCCTAGGTAATAATGAGGGGAAAAGAAAGATGATCAGCTACTCATCCACAATTGTCTACTTACGCTGTGGCCTCTACTGGTCGGACCAATATCAAGGAAAGCGAAAACCTTGTCATTTTCGAATAGCTTCATGCTAGGGATTTCACCTATGAAGCAAGATAAGTGTCAATGATGCATGGTGCGGATTCCACCACGTGGAGAGGGAGGGGAAACCAGGGCGGGGTGGAGCGACTTGACTCACCCTTGATGATTTTGCAAAAGATGCAAGAAGCGTTGGAGTTCATAATGGCAATGGATTGGATGAAACTGAATGTTTAGTTGTTTTGAGTGAATGGGGACAGGTGAGGGAATAAGAAAGAAGGTGAAAGTCAAAAAGGATGGTGATGGAGCATCTATAAGTAAGGTAGATTTGTCTGGTCGCAAACGGGATGTAATTGGCCGAGTTTGGTGGTCGCGAGGCACAGTTGAATGTAACCTGAGGCATTCATTGCTTCTGAGGGTTATATGACAAAATAAGCCGTCCGATCGTCGGAGTGGGACCTCCCATCGAACTCACCTCTTGCCTTTTACCAGATGTGACCGTGGGATTGGCCCAATTAACTCCGTTCACCTAATCTTTGGCATCCTTTCATCTGGAAGTTCCGGATTCGAATTTTTGCTTTTTGTCGATATTCAGATACTACGATTTCTAAGGAATAGTTTTCTATCATTTTTTTGTGTTTTAGACGTTTACTTTGGTCTATGCCGTAGATTTTTTGCATCTCAGTCTGGTTTATCTTTGGCGGTGGTTGTGTCATCCCAGCCAATGCACCACCAATGTACGTCATTTTGTCCAGAGGTGTCACTACCTGGAATATGCCCCGCCACCCTGTCGCTTAGCGGAACCCCTCTGCGCAGTCCCAAACCTGCTTGCACACTTCACTTGGCAGCTGCCAGGCTATACTTCAAGCATCTATGCCACCCCTCGCACCCTTTTTTGGCGTATTCTTTTTCTTTTTCTTTTTCCTTTTTCGGGTTTTGCAGTGCTCCCAGCTTCCTTTTGACCAGGCATCCTTTCCCACTATTGGGTTTCATTCTTGACACCAAGTCTACCCAAATACGCGACTCCGCCTTGGGCTGCTTGTTGATGAGAGACCCATAAATACATCATACTCTTTGCTCACCCCGTCAGTCGCAAAACTTGCGAACAGTCAAGCGGTACTTCCAAAACCACCACCAGGAGACACTGTGCAACTGCGCGAACAGCAGCCAGTATCAACTTCACCATGTCCGAATTCAAGAACACTCCTCTCTTCGGCGGCGCAATCGTTGCCGACCTTCCCGCCCACTTTGCCGATGTCAGGTGAGGCTTCCAATTCCTGGCGCACGATGTTTGAGGCGCATTTAACACCTGCTGATGACTTGAAAATCACACAGCAAGCTTCGCCAGGTTCCTGACAACCAAGAAGTCTGGATCGATCGGGATGGCTTCACCACCATCATCATCGAGATTACAGAGAGAGTTGGTAGTTCTGGCTCTGGGCCTGAGATTGACGGCCGTGCCATGACAACCCATCTTGAAGAAATGGTTGGCTCCGATATCGACACTGTCAAGATTTGGAATACTGCGCAAACCGAGTTTAGTCGGCTTGAGTATGTTTCTTAATTCCCGACCCCTCTGATATATTTTTTCGCGTATACTAACGATATCCCTCGTTGGATGCTAGACGTGGAATTCCTGCATACACTTTAATTTCCACTCAAACACCACGAACCAACCAGTCTCGCGATCAATCATCAGCTCCTGACTTTACAGCCATTATAATGACACTCTTACGACTCGAAAAGGTGAAGTCAGATGTTCTCATTACGATAAATGTACCTCACATGAAGGGTGAGTACAACGAAGACGAAGTTGACCTCGAGCTGGGTCGTCAGGGAAAGCTTATTGGAGATGCTGTTGAATATTCGGCTCGAATCTGGTCGTCTTTCAATATCAAGGACTGGAACTTATTTGGTGAAGCGTGAAAATGGAGTCAGACACTATTGATATTCAGAGAAGGAGCGAACTTCGGGGGGCATGTATGGAAATTTAGTTCCAGGGACCCAAAGGGGGGAGAGGGGCGAAACGGTGGATATGTGATATTGCTGTTTACTTGATCAAAACGAATACTACGTACCAAACGGCATCCGCATACACGTACGAGTGAATAGAAATACAATTTCGTTGGCGAACGAGGCTCGACTCCGGCACCCATAGCCGCCGTACCTTTTGCATTGGCATTGCACTCGGCAATTTGGATGGATTTGGTGCCAAGTCGAGTAGCCGTAGTGTGGGATTGGACTCCGAGCATGCTGTCGACTCCTTTCCCGGCTAAAAGACAGCAAAGGGCACAAGAAGTTGATTTGTCTACTTTTCGACTGCATTTTCAATAGTTAGAGATGGCATACCTCTTTCGATTTGTAGTTTGCCCGTAATTCATATAATAATTTTACAAAATGAACACAACGCTTTAGAGCAAAGCTTTTTTTTTTTTTCTCAAGCATTGAATGTGGAAAACATGTACGAATATTATTCCAGCGTCAAATCAATCATCTTTTCGAGCATATTGTCGACCCCCGATTTGCTCCCCCTACCAGCTTGACTGGACTTTTCTTGCTTGGTCCATTTCTCTGCGATCAGTTTCATCAGGTTTTTTTGGGGACTGCCCGGGTTCTCTGCCCTCACCACAGCCATTTGCTCCTTGACAAATGTCTGGTACCGGCTCGGCTTTCCACCAGCGCCAACTCCTCTGGGTACGGGCTTCGTCTGCTTCAGCAAGCCCTTGCAGCTCCCGCACCGATGGCGTTGAGGATCGATGCTCTTGGAATGGCGCTTAAACTCAGAACCACACTCCTCACATTCCCAGGCGTACTTGAAGTCGATGTCGTAACTGTGCTTGGTGGTTACTTCAATACCGCGATCGCCAAATACCCGCGAGCATTTCGCCGCCCAAGATTTGAACTCTTTGCCATGCGGGTTGTTGGTTATACCACTGATCATAAAGTTGGCTAGATGGCAGAATTCGTGTGCCACCACATTCAAGAGCCGATCCTCCTCATCTATGACCTTTTCTGCAAGCTCTATAGACGCATGGTGCTTGTACTGCACCGGCAATTGCGTGCCGTCTGCTTTTCGTGTGCGAATTGTTTCACGTCTCCAGCTTGCACGTCCCGCTGTTGTGTTGAGAGTCTTTGTCCAGACGAGCTTCACCCCTCCTGTTGTCTCTGCCATTTCTGCAATCTTGCCTTGGGTGATTTCACGGTCGAGTTCAGCAAGGAAGTCTTCAGCAAGAGTCTGTTTTCTGGCATCAAAGGCTTTCTTGGGTTCCTTCTTACCTGCCTTCTTTGGACTCGGCTTGGATGGGCTCTTGTTGACAGGGGGAAGTACAAGTTTCCGAGGAGAGTGATGATCATTCCAATCATTCACCATACCCTGGTTCCAAAAAGCGTCTGTATTATGATGATGAGGGGTCTGAGGGATCGCTAATTGTTTGCTGGGTGACTTCAGACCCTTCATTGTTGAAGCCATTGGTGGTGTACTGGGTGGCGTCGTGAATCCATCTTGGGTTGCCACCTTTGCTTCTTCGTCTGAAAAGTCTTCTAGCTGAAGTCGCAATTTGGACAGTGAATCTAGCAGATCAGCAGTAGTTGGTGCAGCTTTGGGGTGGCTGAAGCTTTCATTTTCTTTGCGATGCCCCAGCGGTTTGTTCAGCATGGAGTCCCTCTTGAATGATGTGGTCTCATCCTTTCGGCTATCAACTGAGATGTTGCGTTGCCCTGCACTCTTGGGTACTAATGGGGGAATCCCGTCCATTGGGTGTATCTTTCTGATTCTTGGTGATTTTTGTCCTCGCATCTCATTTGATTTTGAACCGAGCTTGTGTCCGGGCCGGGCTAGAGAATCATCGGACTCGGCGCTAAATGAAGATTCGTCATGGAATCCCGAAGATTCCTCTTCCGCTGTGGTATAGATGCTGGGATCTTCTGCTCCGCCATCTTCATTGATTGTTTGTGGGCCTGGATTGTCGTCTATTTGATCTGTAACGGTTGATGCTGGTGGTGTTCCTAAACTCTCAGCTATTGAAGATAGAGGTTCCATCTTTTCAACTGGTTCAGCCGTTATTCTCAACTTCGATGTCTGAAGGATTCGAACCCTCGCCAGCAGCGGTTCATTGTCTGTGTCTGTGTCGTTGTCCAAATCATTTTCAGAATCTGAGAGAAAAAGCTGGTTCCCCCGTCGAGGCCTTCGTGCCCGGAGACAAGGTTCGTCATTTTCAGAATCCGATTGAGTTGGTGGATTCTTTTTTTGAACTTCTCGACTCGCTTTTCTTACCCTACGTCGAGGTTCACGTGGTTTTTCTTCGTCAACACACCGAGAGATTTCGGGCTCCTCGGAATTCCATTTTTCAAATAATGGATTGGTAGCAACATGGCTAGAATTGACCAGCCTCCGTACCCGACGCGTTCTAGACTTTGTGGCAGGTTTCGACATGGATTTTGGAGCTAATGTTTTTACTTCCGACTCGACTGCTGCGCTGGCTTGTTTTGTTGCACGGGTATTTGGTCTCCGCAAAAGTGTGTCGAGGTCGGGAAGCTCGTCATCACTGGAGGGATAGTAATCTACCAGGCGAGCCATGGTGAATTAGAGAGGGCAGTGAGTGTTGGCGCGTAAGTTGCAATAGTGCTGTGATTGGTCCTTGCGACCTGCGGAGTATGTTTTTATGATACTAGCCAAGCAATGCTCGAGCTGTCGATTTGAACATGGAATACCGCGTAGATGTATTGAATATCCTTGTCAATGCAGTTCTACATTGTATCAATTGGGTTGTTATATATCGTTGACCTTGAAATTCGTCGTTGCTCCGGGTAACAACGCGATGAAGGAGCTCCACTTCGCACGTGAGATGTGACACGTGACACAACATTCAGCCATTGTTGAAGAGTAGATTTTGTTTGGTGAGTATGATCTTAATTAATGCGGCAAGGTAAAATTCACAGGGAATGAGGGCGGCGGTTCGAATCAACGTCTCTTGACCGGAATAAACAAGACTACTGGACCGGGTCGATGTTCGCCTGTGCGGTTGCGGAGACTCCGGCCATGAATTAATCTGAGAATGCTCTTGGCTATTAATAGTTAATCAATATACCAAATTACGAAGCACGGGCGGGGCCAGTAGTATTAATATTTTACTTGGCATTTTGATTCTAGAACTGGGATATGGAAACCTAATACGAGCGGCTCAAAGTTTGTCGATGACAACCGGTTGTCCCGGGGCAAAGACCCGACGATGAAAAATAGTATAGGGTAATAAGCCTGATAGTTCGAACGGCGCTTGCTATTTGGATGCAGACGAAATGCGACGGAATTGATGACATGCCTGCCTGCGGATGACTTCGGTTGATAAATGATGAAGGTGGTTGGATGCAGGCGAGACGTCGCAGATATAGTAAAATAGTAACCTCAGCAAGGCAAGCCATACTTGAAAGCACCGTGAATTGGGGATATGTGCTACACTATCCGTATGTGATGTCAAATCATAAATCACATCACAATCCTTCTTCCTATCAACAATTTTTCTCAGACAAAACCTTTGTGGTCATGCCTTGGCCGCTAGGTTTTTTGCAGCGAATGGGTGGGAACAAGGAAAGGGGTAATCATCTTTGGACCCACTCTTATCTAGCTAGCCCAAGCCCCTGAAGTCTGCTGTGCTGTGCTGTCGGTTGCACTTGTTACGGTATTGACAGGGAATGGCTGTGGATGGTATGTACATGGTAGACAGACCTTTGCAATAATCAGAATGATGGGATTTATGTGC
>KV875260.1:459318-549943 GCA_001879505.1 Calonectria pseudoreteaudii | reverse complement strand
GTCATGTCTTGGCGGCGGAAGGCGACAAGTTTCCACAAACGGCTGTGGTGATTGGCCGACGCTCACACTTTCGCGGCCGTTGTGTCAGGGGAGTAGCTGGTTGCTGCTCGCGTTACAAGGGGAAGTGCATGGAGATTTGGGCTAAGCTGCATCCAGTAACCGATTGCGTATACCCTGCGACTAGGTCTTGCATGTGTATGCACGTTCAGCCCTCTGCTAACATGTTTATGTGTTTTTTTTTTTTTTTTTTTTTTTTTTCTCTCTCTTCGTCTCTTTCTTTCTTTTCTTCTTTTTGTGAAAGGATTTGAGAGAGCTTGTTGAAGTACAACCATCTGCTCTACTTATTACCGCCTTTTTGGTGTCATAAGCCATAGCTGCAATGCCGCTTCATTTTCAGCTTTGGTGGACATATACGGCTGTGGGAGTTAAGGAGGGCCTGATGCAGGTGATTGCTGGTGGGCGGGTTGGGGCGCGTCAAGTTCGTCTGACATTCATAGGACAAGCCAAAAAAAAAAAGGGCGGACACGACGTCCTCCCGAATTGGGATTGGGATCGGATCGCGTGGGATCGTCCCCGGTCCGAGTTTTGGGTGGGTTGATAAAGAAGCAAGGTAGCACCCTGGCCTCAGCCGGAAAACGATGAGGGATGGTGGGGACTAGGACGCGTTAGGGTGCAGGCGGTTGCGCACCTGTAGTGTGCGCCAGCGCGTAGTCGCCGTCGTCATTGACGAGTTCCTCACCCCTTCAACGCCCACGTTCACGATCAAGTAGGGAGAGTTGTTCCGAGAAGAGTGGGGATGATGAGGTGACTAAACAAGGAACTGTGAATTTGAAGCGACACCTGAAGTGAACGGATACCAGTGATGCAAGCCATCATCAGCCACCTGTTCTGCAAGCCCTATCCACGTACTTGTTGTTGTATTGTACTCCTGTTCGTCATTCCTCCAGCAGCCGACGAGACAGATGTTTCTCAACGCGCGTCTGTGGGTGTGAAGTGGATGTAGTGAGGATTTTGTCACTAAGCTCAGATGGTTACATCATATTGTGCGTCGAAACCTTTTCTTTTGGTTTGCTTTTGGGATTGGGATGGTCGGATTTTCGGTCGGTCTTCGTGTGTGTTGCAGACCTCGAAGTCAACCTCTGGTGATGTCCACGTATTGTTGAACACCCATAAACAAAATATCTTACTTCCTCTGACTGATTTGAGACACGGCAACTTGAGACTCCGGGGGGTTGACAGGAAGATCCTGGGCAAGGCATGACGAGAATGATTCTAGAGTGTAGGACCCCCTGACGTCCGAATGGATCAGATTGCTGGGATCCTGTTAGTGGGGTAGAATGGACTGCTCTCATCCCATCTCCGCCAAGTGCCTGTCTAAGAGGCTCCAGGCACATCACAATAGTGTGTCATTATGACTCTGTATAGATAATGCAGTTTGTCCAACAGTGTCTTGTAACCGATGTAGATATTGAATATGCTTGAAGTGGGTGATTGGCCAGACGGGGTATTTGGATGCATGGCTTAGAGCACCACGATAGAGTGTCCATTTCCAAGAATGACGTTTTGGGTAATTACGTTGATATTTAGAGAGCACTATTTGTTGTTCGTCTTTTCATTGGGAGGTAAATGCGAGCATACCATTTCTTGCCATTATCATAAGTATGATCTTGATTGGAGGGTTACATTGAAGAACAGGATAATGACTGGGAAAGATGCGTTGTGGTATATTTCCACTATTAACAGTTTACTAGTACAAGAACAAGGAATATTGTATAGCTGATCGACACGAGGGAAACAAGTTTGCCGTGAGGCCTCCCCTGTGTAGCACAGGGTTATTTAGAGACATGTCTCGTGCTGCTTTTCTTGCCACGCTCTGTTTTTGGACGCTGTCTTGTACATGAACCAACCCACCAGCCCTTATCAAGTGGTGGGGAGTGTGAGGTGACCGTGGGCCAGCTTGATAAAGCCGGACATTAGATGGAGTGATACGACATGATGCAATACTGGGAACTAGCGACATGAGCCATGAAACAATAAGTGAAGGTAGTTCAAAGCCCACGATAGACACAGTCACAGACAGATTCAATATAGACAGCCGGTCTCATCTGATGGATGGATCTTGCCTTGGGATCCGGACGCGCCGGTCAGGGGGGTCGTGGCGTCGGGCTCACGGACCTTCAGTGGGAGAGCAGATCAAGGGATGAGGACGCCAATGGGACTCCAGCGGACGCGTGTCAGGCTATTTTCTCATTCTCGATGGTACCTATGTGGTACCTGAGGTGACAAGGTTCTGGCCGATGAGTGGTCTTGTTCAATGTGGTGGGGGTGGACTTTTAGTGGGCTGCATTGGGCATTTGTGGAACGTATGCACCTTACCACAACGATTTTAACATCAAATAATCGTAGGTTGGTGCATAATTTCGGTTATAATTGGCCAAGGACCATTGCTGTTCAGCGGGGCAAGGGGGAGACGGGAGGCACCCGAAGGCTCCGATGGAGTCACCTTCATGTATCTTTATGGGCCCACGGAGAGGCAACAAATGTCTTCCTGTGTGCCCCAGCCACCGCCGGGAAACCTGGAAAAGAGCAGGAAGAGAACAGAGATCCCGGCAGCCAGTGGTCAAGACGCACCGAAAACCGACATCACCACCAGCCACGCACCAACCACAGCATTGGACCGCACAGAGTCTTGAAGAGCATTTGCCCCTGCGCAAACCGGGGCAAGGTAGGCGTCCAACACAGCCCTGTCCCTGTCGTACACCCCCTGATTTGCTCTGCCGGGATTGCTGCTGACGGGCGCTGTTGTCAACTTTGAGTGTGTAGTGTGCATACGTACCCCCTACCATTGAGAACAGTACTCTCTAGTAAACTCGGTTCCGCTGTGCTCATACAGGCTGCACCTAATGCACGTAAGGGGTATAGAATGGCAAGGACTGCCTCCAATGCATGCTGTGCGGTAGTCCGTCCGTCGTTGGGACGGAGGGAAGAAGTCTGGATGCCCGGATGAAAGTATTATGATGCAGCCTACGTTGAGAAACTTGTGTAGAGAACGCTGGAGAGGGATTGTGACTGCAAGCGAACTCTTCAGACGAATTTTAAGCCGTCGGCACGAACATACTGATTTGTGCTAATGTTGGTATGCAACGGACCCTGTTGAGATGCCGATCACACCAAGTACCTTACACGGTGAGAAGGACAGTGGGCGACTTTACTGGGTCGCCTAAATGTTGCTGTTTCCGCACCTGGCGAAGGCGCTGTTGTCGGTGCAAACTTTTCCACTCTGTTCCTATCAGGAGTTGTGGCCGTGGTACTTGCACTGGGTAAATACCTCCTTGTCTTCCCTGCCACAATCTTGCCCACTTTTTCCCACGCGCACTCCCCTCCTCAGACCGCACACTCCCGTCCCCCTGCCTCACACAATCGTCGCTTTAGGTACAGTCTCTCTCCCTCTTCCTCCCCTGAGTTTCTTCTACTTTTCTACCTCTCACACTTCCGCCGCATCACAATCGCTTTCCATTCACTTCTTTTTTTTTGTTGCATTTTTGAGTGTGACGGGGGAAAGTCCAAAGACAGTCACTTCTCAGCCTCAAGCTTCCTTCGGGAGCCAACTCACACTCGCTCGATTCTTGCATTCCCTGACCATCCCTCACCAGCGCACCCCTTGGTGTGACTCGCGCCAACGGACTCCCGATCAGAATAAGCCGGCACCGAGGTCTACCGTGTTTCCCTTCTCCGCCTAAATCATCCCCCCTCCGTTCAGCAAACGAGCATCACGACGCTGCGTTTTTCAATCTGATTGACAGGCGATCAGTCGTGAACGGCGATATCCTCGCTCGAGTTGATGCGAATCACGCTCGCTTCTCAGTGAGACAGATTCACCTGCTTGACCAACTCCTTCACGTTCTTTCGACCACTGAACTACGAAGTTCTCACCCCGTTAATCTTGCAGGCTGCTCCCGCTCGCGTGAGCAACCACCCGGCTGCTCCCGCTCGCGTGAGCAACCACCCGGCTGCTCGAGTTAGCATTACTGGACTCGATTGCAATCACTCTGCTAGTTACATTGGCTTACGCTTTTGTCACATCGCCCTCTACAGTCATCTCCATGTTCGCCTGAGGTGTGTCCAGATGCCACGAGGTTGGGCCAAATATGCATGCAATGGTACTGACATCGTTTCGATTTCTAGGTGAAGCCCAATCAATATGTCGGGATATCCAGGGGGCGGTCAAAACGACCGTTATGACGACGGCTACGGCCAACAAGGCCACGGCCAACAGGGCCATGCCCAAGGCGGAAACACCGATTCCTATTATCAAGATGACCAGTATTATGACCAAGGATATGACAATCGTGGCCACGGCAACGATGGTCATGGCCAAGGTCATGATGGTTATTATGACGAATCGTAAGCTAGCGTCGACCAACTGTCTGCTGCTACAAAAACTAATGGTGTGCCTAGTGGTTATTACAACGCCGACGCAAATAACCCATATCAGCAAGATGGCGGCTACTATGACGGCCATGACCAATACCAAGATGATTACTACAACGGCCAGGGTGGTGGCTACTACGACCAAGACTACAATCAGGGCTACAATGGTCAAGGTGGCCGGCAAGGCTCCGAAGAAGATTCTGAGACATTCAGCGACTTTACTATGAGATCCGACATGGCTCGTGCCGCCGAGATGGATTACTATGGTCGCGGCGATGAGCGCTATAACAGCTATGGAGAAGGTCAAGGCGGACGTGGGTATCGTCCTCCTTCATCACAGATTTCTTACGGCGCCAATCGCTCATCAGGTGCTTCTACACCTAACTATGGGATGGACTACGGTAACGTGCTCCCAGCTGGTCAACGATCGCGAGAGCCTTACCCTGCTTGGACATCGGACGCCCAGATTCCGTTGTCTAAAGAGGAGATCGAGGACATTTTCCTTGATTTAACTTCCAAGTTTGGTTTCCAACGAGACAGCATGCGCAACATGTACGATCATTTTATGGTGCTCCTTGATTCCAGGGCCTCTCGTATGACCCCTAACCAGGCTCTTTTGTCTCTCCATGCCGACTACATTGGAGGTGACAACGCTAACTATCGCAAATGGTACTTCGCTGCCCATCTGGACCTCGATGACGCTATTGGGTTTGCCAACATGAAGGGCAAGGGTCTCAAGCGCAAAAAGGGCAAAAAGGGCAAAAAGGATGGCGAGGAAGGCAATGAGGCTGAGACTCTGCAGGATCTCGAAGGTGACAACAGCCTCGAGGCTGCGGAATATCGATGGAAGACCAGAATGAATCGCATGTCGCAACATGACCGTGTTCGGCAAGTTGCCCTCTATCTCCTGTGCTGGGGTGAGGCCAATCAGGTCCGGTACATGCCCGAATGCATGTGCTTCATCTTCAAATGTGCCGATGATTACCTCAACTCTCCTGCCTGCCAGGCACTGGTCGAGCCTGTTGACGAGTTCACTTATTTGAACAATGTCGTCACACCCATCTACCAATATCTGAGAGACCAAGGATATGAAATCCTTGATGGTGTGTACGTTCGCCGCGAACGTGATCACAAACACATTATCGGTTACGATGATTGCAACCAACTTTTCTGGTACCCTGAGGGTATCGGTCGTATCGTCTTGAATGACAAGAGCAAGTTGGTTGATGTGCCGCCCGCCGAGCGATACCTTAAGTTCCAGGATATCAACTGGAAGAAGGTTTTCTTCAAGACATATAAAGAGTCTCGATCTTGGCTTCATCTCATCGTCAACTTCAATCGCATCTGGATCATTCATTTGACCATGTACTGGTTCTATGTTGCGAAGAACTCGCCCACCATTCTTGTTGGACCCAAATACGAACAACAGGTCAACCAATCTCCTAGCACTGCTAAACAATTATCTGCCGTTGGCTTCGGTGGTGGCATCGCCTCGCTGATTCAAATTATTGCTACTCTCGCCGAATGGGCTTACGTGCCAAGACGTTGGGCTGGTGCTCAGCACTTGACAAAGCGCCTGTTGTTTCTGATTGTCATCTTCGCCATCAATGTTGGCCCTGGCGTGAAGATTTTCATGATTCCTGGCCCCGCCAAGATTGACCTTATTTTGGGCATTGTTCACTTGGTGGTTGCCATTATCACATTCATCTTCTTCTCAATTATGCCTCTTGGAGGCCTATTTGGAAGCTACTTGACTAGAAATTCTAGACAATATGTGGCTAGTCAGACATTTACCGCCAGCTATCCTAGGCTTAAGGGCAATGACATGTTCATGTCGTATGGTCTCTGGGCTGTTGTCTTTGGTATCAAGATGGGTGTTTCCTACGCCTTTTTGATCTTGTCATTCCGTGACCCCATTAGATATCTGGTCCTTATGAATGTCGACAGCTGTTTGGGAGATGCCAAAATTGGTACAATTCTATGCCAGCGTCAACCTCTCATCCTGTTGATTCTCATGTTTTTCACGGATCTCATCTTCTTCTTCCTCGATACCTACCTTTGGTACGTTCTTCTGAACACTGTTTTCTCCGTTGCTCGATCGTTCTATATCGGTTCGTCAATCTGGACGCCTTGGAGGAACATTTTCTCTCGTCTTCCCAAGCGTATCTACTCTAAAGTCCTTGCTACCACGGATATGGAAATTAAGTACAAACCGAAAGTCTTGATTTCGCAGATTTGGAATGCTGTCGTCATCTCTATGTACCGCGAACATCTCTTGGCCATCGACCATGTTCAGAAATTACTCTATCATCAGGTGCCTTCGGAGCAAGAGGGCAAGCGAACTCTGCGTGCTCCTACTTTCTTTGTTTCTCAAGAGGATCACTCCTTTAAAACGGAGTTCTTTCCCAGCTATAGTGAGGCCGAGCGTCGAATTTCCTTCTTCGCTCAGTCCTTGTCTACCCCCATCCCGGAGCCCCTCCCTGTTGACAATATGCCTACTTTCACAGTCATGATTCCTCATTATGGAGAGAAGATTCTTTTATCATTGCGTGAAATTATTCGTGAGGATGAGCCTTATTCTCGCGTCACTCTTCTGGAATACCTAAAGCAACTTCATCCTCACGAGTGGGATTGTTTCGTGAAGGATACCAAGATCCTTGCTGACGAGACTTCTCAATTTAATGGAGATGGCGATAATAAGGATGAAAAAGACAAAGAGACGGTCAAGAACAAGATTGATGATCTGCCCTTTTACTGCATTGGTTTCAAGTCTTCTGCTCCAGAGTATACTCTTCGAACGCGAATCTGGGCATCTCTTCGCTTCCAAACTCTCTATCGAACTATATCTGGGTTCATGAACTACAGCCGAGCCATTAAACTTTTGTATCGTGTTGAAAACCCCGAAGTTGTCCAAATGTTTGGTGGCAATACCGACAAGCTCGAGCGAGAACTAGAACGCATGGCTCGACGCAAGTTCAAGATTGTTGTCTCAATGCAGCGATATGCCAAGTTCAAGAAGGAAGAAATGGAAAACGCTGAGTTCCTTCTCCGTGCGTATCCCGACTTGCAGATTGCTTACTTGGACGAAGAGCCTGCTGTTGCTGAAGGCGAAGAACCTCGCCTGTACTCTGCTCTTATCGATGGTCACTCGGAGATCATGGAGAATGGCATGAGACGACCCAAGTTTAGAATTCAGCTCTCCGGTAACCCTATTCTTGGTGATGGAAAGTCTGATAACCAGAATCACTCTATCATTTTCTACCGTGGCGAATATATCCAACTCATTGATGCCAATCAAGATAATTACCTGGAGGAATGTCTGAAGATCCGCAGTGTTCTTGCTGAGTTTGAGGAGATGAAGACTGACAATGTTTCCCCCTACACTCCCGGCGTAAAGAATGAGGTCACCAATCCTGTTGCTATCCTCGGTGCTCGTGAGTACATTTTCTCTGAGAACATCGGTATCCTCGGTGATATTGCTGCTGGAAAGGAACAAACCTTTGGTACACTTTTCGCCCGAACTTTGGCTCAAATTGGTGGCAAGCTCCATTATGGTCATCCTGATTTCCTTAACGGCATCTTTATGACGACTCGTGGAGGTGTGTCTAAGGCTCAGAAAGGCCTGCACCTGAACGAAGATATTTACGCTGGTATGAACGCCCTCTTACGTGGTGGTCGCATCAAGCACTGCGAGTACTTCCAGTGTGGTAAGGGTCGTGATTTGGGTTTTGGATCCATTCTCAACTTCACCACCAAGATCGGAACTGGTATGGGTGAGCAGATGTTGTCTCGCGAATATTACTACCTCGGCACTCAACTTCCCCTGGATCGCTTCCTTTCTTTCTATTACGCACATCCTGGTTTCCATGTCAACAACATGTTCATCATGCTCTCCATTCAGATGTTCATGATCACACTGGTGAATTTTGGCGCACTTCGACATGAGACCATTCCTTGCGACTACAACAGGGATGTTCCCATTACTGATCCTTTGTTTCCTACTGGATGTGCCAACACTCCTGCCTTGATGGATTGGGTATATCGTTGTATTCTTTCCATCTTCTTCGTTATGTTCCTTTCCTTCATTCCTTTGACTGCCCAGGAACTGATGGAACGTGGATTTTGGCGAGCTGCCCTTCGTCTTGGCAAGCAGTTTGGCTCTCTCTCCCTCTTCTTCGAAGTCTTCGTTTGTCAAATCTACGCCAACTCTGTGCAACAGGATCTTTCTTTTGGTGGTGCTCGTTACATCGGTACTGGTCGAGGCTTCGCTACGGCTCGTATTCCCTACGGTGTCTTGTACTCGAGATTCGCTGGACCAGCCATCTACTTTGGCGCTCGAGTGCTCATGATGCTGCTATTTGCTACCTTGACCGTTTGGCAGGCAGCGCTTACTTACTTCTGGATTACACTGTTTGCTCTCACCATCTCGCCTTTCCTCTACAACCCTCACATGTTTGCGTGGAATGACTTCTTCATTGATTACCGCGACTACCTTCGCTGGCTGTCTCGTGGTAACTCAAGGAGCCACTCCTCTTCTTGGATTTCTTATTGCCGTCTGTCCCGTACGCGAATCACTGGTTATAAGCGCAAGACTCTGGGTGATCCCTCCGCCAAAATGTCCGGTGACGTTCCGCGTGCAGCTATTGCCAACATCTTCTTTGGTGAGATTCTCGCCCCTCTGTTATCCGCCGCGGTTACAACCATTCCCTACCTCTACATTAACGCTCAAACTGGTGTTACCGCGGCGAAGAATGAGGGCAAAACTATCAAGGCTACTGACTCGTTGATTCGATTGCTTGTCATTGCCCTCGCTCCCGTCGGCGTTAATGCCGGTATATTAGCCGCGATGTTTGGCATGGCTTGCTGTATGGGACCTGTCCTTAGCATGTGCTGCAAGAAGTTCGGTAGTGTTCTTGCTGGCATCGCCCACGCAGTCGCCGTCATCATGCTCCTCGTGTCTTTCGAGGGTATGTTCCTTCTGGAAGGCTTCAACTTCACTCGGACACTCTCCGGAATGATTGCTGCATGTGCGATTCAAAGATTCTTCGTCAAGCTTATTGTATCATTGGCACTTACCAGAGAATTCAAGTCAGACACGTCCAACATTGCTTTTTGGACCGGAAAGTGGTACTCCATGGGCTGGCACTCGGTCTCTCAGCCGGCTCGTGAATTTCTCTGCAAAATCACTGAATTGTCCATGTTCGCAGCGGATTTTGTACTGGGACATTGGTTGTTATTCATGATGACTCCTGTACTTGTCATTCCCAAGATCGACATGCTTCACTCCATGATGCTATTCTGGCTTCGCCCAAGGTAAATGACATCGACACTGAATCCTAGAAACTTGTTGCTAACCCCGTCATAGTCGGCAAATTCGCCCTCCCATCTATTCACTGAAGCAGTCTAAGCTCCGACGCAGACGTGTCATCCGATACTCAATCCTCTACTTCGTTCTCTTCGTCGTCTTCATTGCCCTCATTGTTGGTCCTGCTGTCGCTGGCAAATACGTTCCAAGTTCGTTGACGTCGTCTCTTGAAGACATTGCTGGCTTCCGCCTGATGCAGCCCACTGGTCTCAAGAACGACAACACCAACGGCACGTCTCAGACTGGTACTGGAATGCAGGGCTACAGCGGCGCCGGTCTCACCTCAGCGTCTACATCCGGTTCTTCCGGTAGCACAGCCAAGATCAAGCTATTCTAAGTGAAGATGTAACATAGATATTTTGGTCTTATGACGGGGCACTCGCAAAGCTGGAGATGATGTTTTGTGAACTACTTTACACCATGATCTCTTCTTTCTGTCTATTGATGAAGTTTTACTCTTCGTTATATGGCTACCGATTCGCATAGGGGAAACGTCGTGCTTTTCTGTTTGGTTCTCGTCACGAAAATAAATTGATAAATATGGTTTTGATTCTGCAAACAAAATTCATGAAGCGGAAAGTTGGAGATGGTAACGGAGCAAGACATTTGCTGGGCTGACCCTGGGAGAGGGAGGTACTGAGGCGCCCGTCCATCATTCACGTCACTTTTTAATGTGTACAATGAGGAATATAGTAGCTTTTAGATAGAAAGGAAAATGATTTATTGTCTTCATAATTTGCGTATTCACAACCACGTGCTGTACTGACATGGGATCTCGTGACATCCTCGCCCTGCTCGTTGGACTGTCCGTTTGTGCTCAACATCATTGTGCACGTCGCTAATGTTATGAATGGGCCTGCAGATTCCGGGTGGCGCTTAAATCGGCGCACCGTGGTGAATCTTTGCGATACATGCCCCTAATTTTGTTAATTGAACAGTATCCCGACTGATCCGAGAGGCCTAGAAGTTGCTGACGTGTGGTGCTGCTGAGACTTTTGGCAACAGGGCTTTCAGGGGACTGCCCCACTAATAATTGGTGACTCAGGGGCTCTGCTGCCCAGGCATTTTTCAGCGGCCAAGTCCGTAAAATGGCCACCCCCCTTGCTCGGCCTATCAGGGCCACTAATCAATCAATCCGCGAAGGTGAAGACACGCGTGGTGCTGACATTAGCGTAAGTCTCCTGGCCTTCACTCCCATCCAACCCCATCACCCAAGACACCCTCAAACTGAGTTTTCAACACCAGACCTCAGAGGCAATCGGGTCGCTCCGACAAGCAATCAACTTCCTTAACGTGACCGTTGAGAAGGCCAGGTTCTTTTCTTTCTTTCTTTTTTTGTAGTGGCTCTCGTTTGACTTTGACTTTGATTTCGAATACCCACGATCAAGACAGACACGACTACCATCACAACACAATCGCTGCGACTGCAAACAACATGGATGTGGAGGCTCTCCAAGCCCACTTGGGCCAACTCCTTGATCGGGCTCATGCAAATTTCCAAAAAGTACCTGGATCAGCTGTAGTGACGCGCTATATTCAATCCAGCTACCAGAACGATCCGGTGCGATCCGCCATTGAGCTGGTCCTCCTCCTCTTCTTCATCCGATACCTGATGGCACCGTCATATTCAACTCGAAAGCAAAACTATGTCAAGCTACGCGAGGACGAGATTGACGAATTGATTGACGAATGGACACCTGAGCCCTTGGTCGCTGAGCAGACGTCGTTTGAGGTGGCTGAGAGTGAACGTCTTCCTGTTCTGGCTGGGTAAGTGTTGCCTTTTTTCTTCTTTCTCCCCTTCTTTCTTTCTTTCTGTTCATTCTTTCTATTCATTCTTCTTGCGGGTTATTTTGTCTGTGGACGAACTAAGAAAATTTACTCCAACATCCTGTCGAGGCGTTGGAAATACTGATGACTGACCTCGATTCGCTTGCTAGGCCCACTGGACCGAAAACCAAACTCGCGAACGGTCGCACTGTTACCAACCTCGCTTCGTACAACTTTTATAACTTTAATGGCAACGAGCAGATCAAGGACAAGGCTATCCAGGTTCTTCGTACCTACGGTGTTGGTCCTTGTGGCCCGCCACAGTTCTATGGTACTCAAGATGTGCATATGAAAACGGAGGCCGATATTGCCGCATACTTGGGTACTGAAGGCTGCATCGTCTACGCGCAGGCCTTTTCTACCATCTCTAGTGTCATTCCCTGCTTCTGCAAGCGTGGCGACGTTATCATTGCTGATCGAGAGGTCAACTACTCCATCCGCAAGGGTCTTGAGATTTCCCGAAGCAACATCCGTTGGTTCAATCACGGTGACATGGACGACTTGGAACAAGTCATGAAGGTTGTAGTCAAAGAGCAGGCGCAGGCTAAGAGATTGACACGTCGTTTTGTTGTTACAGAGGGTTTGTTCGAGCTAACTGGCGATGAAACGGATCTGCCTAGACTGGTCGAACTTAAGGAAAAGTACAAATTTCGGGTTATACTTGACGAGACCTGGTCATTTGGTGTTCTTGGTCGCACTGGCCGTGGTATTACTGAGGCCCAGAACGTTGATCCCCAAGCCGTCGACATGATTATCGGTTCGC
This sequence comes from Calonectria pseudoreteaudii, assembly GCA_001879505.1. NCBI lineage: Eukaryota > Fungi > Ascomycota > Sordariomycetes > Hypocreales > Nectriaceae > Calonectria > Calonectria pseudoreteaudii. The sequence continues at coordinate 537,557 of KV875260.1, read as the reverse complement.
TTGCTGGCCCCTTATGCGCTGGTGGAGGTTTCTGCGCCGGCCCCAAGGATGTTGTTGAGCACCAGCGCATTACGTCATCTTCATACACCTTCTCTGCTGCATTGCCCGCGATGTTGGCTGTTACCGCTAGCGAGACTCTCAACTTGCTTCAGTCGAACCCCGACATTCTGACTCAATGTCGTGAAAACATCAAAGCTATGAAGGCCCAGTTGGATCCCCGAAGTGATTGGGTTGTGTGTACAAGCTCCGCCGAGAACCCTATCCTGTTACTAGTGCTCAAGCCCGATGTCATCAAGGCTCGCAAATTGGATTTGGAAGACCAAGAGCGCATTTTACTTGACTGCGTTGAAGAGGTATGCATTCGCAGTCCAAGAAATCAATACCGAGGAAAACTAATGTTGATGCTGTTCCCAGGCCCTTGCTAATGGTGTCATGATTGCTCGAACCAAGACGCGCCCCTTTGCTCATGCCATCAAGCCCAAGGATGGTATCTGGTTCGCACAGCCGTCCATTCGGGTGTGTATCACCTCTGCTCTGTCCAAGAAGGATATTGAGAAAGCTGGTGTGACGATTCGTCATGCCATCACCAAGGTCATGACGAGGAAGACAAGTAACAAGGCAGCATGAATGTCGGGAGATTTTGTACGGACACATTGCTACACAGGGTAGTAGAAGAAAGGTAGTTCAGGGTGAGCTATTCTGACCCCCGCCATGTTGTATTGGGGTTTATCTATGCGCCCGCTTGTTCGCAGCAAGTGGAATTTAGTAGTGCCACACAAGTTTTATTGGTAGGGAGCAACGATCGGTTGTGTATATGAACCGGTTTATGTATAACTGGAATGCCGTAAGGAACCTAGTAATGATTAATAAATAAATAAATAGATAGATATAACTAACCAATTGGTAATTTGACCAGGCCAAGCGGTACCCAAGTGCTTGTGACGCTGTCAGTGAGCGGTGAGGTCTTAGCTCGTGTTCCTGGTAGTGAGGTTGAGAGAGCCTTGACATCGAGCATTGGGCGTGAAGAGGCCCGGAGGTGTGTGGTTCTCGAGCACCCCAACTATGGTGGCCTGCATGAATGATGTTGGTATTCAACAAGCTGTTGGTTAGTCCCGCGAAGATGGTCGTCTTCTGCCTTTATTTTTGCTACAGAAATATGCATGATCTCCCTCACCTCGGGCCATAGGACAAGCAAGACGTGGAAAGCGAGTGGTGATATTCAGGAGCCTGTGGGAATAGTGACGATGGTGTAAACAATATTCCAAATGAGGATCTGCTCTTTGCTTTCGTGGCTTTTCGGTTTCTGAGCACAAAAGACACCATTGTCTCAGTGCTGGCGCATTCCTCCTCACACCGTCTATGGGGGATGCACGCGGGAGTCAGCCACGCTTCCGCCAAGCCTTAATTAGCCTGCGTCCCCAGCGCCCTTGGGCTTCATTCCGGAGCCAGGGGAGCTTTGCATTCCAGCTGCCCTCGTTTGTCTGCACGAGACGAAAGCGGCATGACCGCAACTTTGAATGTAATCGAGTGCATGTGGCTTGTTCCCCCCTCCTAGGGATATTCCAGAGGCTACTATCGTTGCTATTTTCTGCTCTCATCTCCCTTGTATGTGGGGAAAGCTATGTTGGTGTTGGTTGCGTTGGCGGAACGAGGCTTGAGATGGCTGGGCCCAGAGCTCAGGAGTCGGGGAGGGCCAGAAACGGCCGCGGAAAGACAGACACAACAATTGCTTTCCCTTTTTATCTACTCATCCTTCCTCCGGCCTTCTGCTTTCGTCTGTCTTCCTTTCTTCACCCTCCTTCTCACTCTGTTTGCATCTGCCCGACGGTCCCTAAAACCTCACATTTTACTCTCCTTTAGTCTCTCTTTATTGACCTGTCCCTCAACTGAATTTTCTCCTTTCAACTCGGACTCGAGACGCATATTATTCGTGCGGCCCTCATATCATCATTCTCTTTTCTGCGCGATTTGCGAAACGCTCCTCGCTGAAGCACTTCACGCCACCACAATCCTCGAGAAAGGCAAGAAGCAGGCAATTATTGTTTTACTCTTATTCTGGTCCCCTATTCTTATTTATTTTGGCTTTCCTCATCATGGCTGTTGTAAAGACTTTCGTGTCGCTTCTGGGTCTGGTTGCCGTTGGCACCGCGCTGCCTACTGGTATGTCTAAACCCATTATACAACAACATATCTGGGAACCAAGACACTGACTCTATTCTGTTTCCATAGCCAATCCAGTACAAAATCTTCAAGAACCTCAAAAGTATGTTGGATTCCGTAGTGTTTCGTTTTATCGCACTAATGCAAATAATTTAGTGGCGGCTTCGTAACCACCATCACACTCTATCAATACGGTACCCCTACTGCTACGGCCAATGCATATGCTATCGTATCAGAAACAAATACTGCTACTGCTATTGGTTCCACTGGAAATGATAGTCCGGCTGCGGAGGTTGGTTCTGGATTCAATGACACCGACACAACTCTTCCCGGTATTTCCTATGCGCCCTACCGCGCCGATCATGGTTGCAAGACCGCAGACCAAATCAATTCCGACTTTGACCACCTCAGTGGCTCGTATTCTACGGTTCGAATTTATGGTACCGACTGCAACCAAGTTGCGCTTGTTCACAACGCAGCGAAGAAGATCGGTGTGAAGCTCATGCTTGGAATTTGGGACATCAACGCTGTCCAATCCGAAGCCGGTAAAATCATCATCGGCGTCAATGGTGATTGGGATCGGATTAGCACTGTCAGTGTTGGTAACGAGCTCGTCAACAGTGGTCAGGCTACCCCGGCCGCTGTCATTTCTGCTGTCAAGCAAGCCCGGGCCATCCTACGTGAGGCTGGCTACACCGGTCCTGTTGTCACCGTTGATACTTTCAACGCCATGACAACCCACCCAGAACTCTGTGAGGCCTCGGATTACTGCGCTATCAACGCCCACGCTTTCTTTGACAGTACTATTACTGCAGGCCAGGCCGGTTCTTGGCTCCAGAAGACTGTCGAAAGTGTCAAGGCCGTTTGCCCTAAGGACAAGAAAGTTGTCGTCACTGAGTCTGGGTGGCCCATGAACGGCCGAAGCAATGGTGCCGCTATCCCTGGCCTCAGCGAGCAGGCGTCAGCTATCAAGTCCATTAAGACTGCATTCGCTAAGAGCATAGGGGATGTTGTTCTTTTCTCCGCTTGCAACGACGCTTGGAAGGCACCTGGCGAACACGGGATCGAACGATATTGGGGTATCGGCGGATACGCGCCCAATTGAGACATGTCCGTCATGTCGCCGAACATCTTTGTCTTTTATTGTGGTTAATTCGCATGCGAGTTACTTGCCCCGGATACATTCATTCACGAGAACCTCAGACAGATATTTGCAAGGACCTATCGTTGCCTTTGAAATCATTACTTTTGTCTTCGCGTTGCACCTGGGCAAGCATCAAATCACGGGACTAGTATGGCTTGAACACACTCATTTTGCATTGAAATTGTACGATGTAAAACAAAGGACATGTTTTTCGGAATGTTGGAGAGAGTGTACAGAGGAAGTCGATGGCGTGATGAAGGCTGCGGCCGCCTGTGTACGATTAAGACCTGAAGCTAAAGGGCCAAGGGGAAGCACGCTGGTTTTTTTGATGGGGAAAGGATGAATGTGAAAGTGATGAACCAAAATGAGCTGATTGTGAAGTTTTAAAAATGAAATGGAAAGAGTTTTCTATTTCAGAGTGTTTAACTGATACCGTGACACAACCCTCTCTACGCAGGTCACGTTGGATACGCCTATTGATAGAACATGTATGCCTCTGGAACTTTGCGTTCTAGATGGTAGACTAGTCACTTGTGGACAAAGGAGTTTCCATGGTTCAACCTAACATGAGTAATGTTACACAACTTCGAGTTTTGTTAGACGTTGAATAAGACTCGACCTCGGCTTGGCTGAAGTTTGCCCAATCATAGGCCATAAAATAAGATAATATACACGGCATTATATATGCGTCTCTCATTCAAGATAAATCACAATACGAAACCTGTTCTGGCAATGGTCCGTTCAAAAATGGAGATTAGCGGCTATCGTAGCCAACGTTGTAACCTAGGCTCGTGTTCATATGTATACGCAAAGCTCCGTGCCGGGAAAAATAGGCATGTTTGCGATTGATGACGCCGAAAAAACATAAAGATTTGGTAATACAAAAACAAACCACAGACACCATTATTAGCATGGTCAAGTCTATCAGGATGAGAAGAAGACTAAATGAAGGCTGGTTTGGCTTGATCCAAAAATATAGCGTCGTGTTTCGATGTGATATGCTAAGTTGGCACACACGACGCTCTGCCTCTGACTGTAAGGTAAAAGCGGGGGCAGTAATCCCAGTGGCGCCAGACAAGTGCGTTTGTTTTCTCAACAAGAGGCATCGTGAGTGGCGTAACACGCGAAGAGATCATCTATAAAACTGTCCAGTTCGATAACTCGAAACCGATCACCCCAAGGCTCAGCCCAAGCACGGTTAGTCCAAGCTCCTGAGAGGCTCGATTTCCATGATACTACTTCAACATTCCAGCCCATTTTCAGGGCACGATCAGCATAGCTGAAGAAGCCATCGGAGAACTTGGCCGGCCGGGCATCACCGGTAGCTAGGACTAGCGTTCCCGGCGCATCAAAGTACCGCATGACTGACTCACCAATGCGAGTTTGAAGTGTTTCATCAACCATATCCTCGACGTAGCGGGTATGAACAGCCGGCCCACGCGTTTCTTCGGGACCCTGGTCGCCCTCTCGTCGACGGTATCGGAGGTCAACCCGATAACCCAAATCGCGGAGATCCTGAATGTAGATAGGCTCCGATCGATTTGGGAGCATGGAGCAACCCGCATTAAGCACCTTGGTGTAGCGGCCACGAACGAGTAGTTCATGAAAAAAGGACAAGTTCATCGATGGAAGCGGTGTAAATCGCACCGAATCAGAAAGTGAATATCTGGCCCGCAGGGCCTTCTGGAAGCTGATAGATATGTTGGACATATCTAAGAAGACATGGACCCCATTCGCCTCTAGGTTGGGGTTTTCAAGTCTGAGGATTTTGTCGGTGACATGCTCTGGGACGAGTTTGTGAACCAGAGTATTGTGTTTAGCTTTTTCAGTAGGCACCGTGTCAAAAATGGACGTGATTGGACCATGCTTATAGAATTGGTATGAGATAATGGGGTATAATCGATTCTTTGGTCTTGATGGTGTCGTAATCAACTGTTGAGTGTTGGCCGTGGTAGCCTTGATAGGCTTTAGAGAATTAGATTTTGATTTCTTCTTGGCAAAGCTGGCCAGGGGGGGCAGTTCTTTGCTGGCAGAGCTTGAAGGGCTCGAGAGTGGTGTGGAGTATTGTGAATTAAATTCCAATTCAGATTCCGAAGTAGAGCCGGTATCAAAACCTAGACAGGGGTGGGCTTCGAGGCCGGAGGATACCTCAAGTGGTTTCTGAGTGGAGGGAGTGTTTGGGATGGCCTGGGGCGTTTTAGGTCGCTTGAGAATATCGAATTTCGTCACTTTTCCCGAGAAGCGCTCCGTGGCAGGGGGTGAAGGGGTGACTGGGGCAGAAGCGGCCAGTTTATCGAAGAGCCTGGAGAAATCCCCAAGAGCCACTGGTTTGTCCGATCTTCCACTGCTATGGGAGGCAGGTGGGGTCATGAAGCCAAGCGTGCTTGAGGATGTGGAGCCCTTTTTAGAAGGGACCGACAATAGTGAGGAGAAAGACTGCAGTTTGACAAAGTCACCGAGCTTCTGATAATCAGATCGATTGCCATCACCGCCGAGAAGAGAGGAGTTTTGAAGTGATGGCTGAGCAGATTTGAGCGCCATAATGAATAACTGAGCCTTCTATAGACATAGGTGCGAGTGAACTTGGTTGCATGAACAAATACCTCCGTGGTATGCTTCTTTAGAGACGCCCGTGTGTCTAAGTGACAAAGGACGCCCAAAGGATGGGGATAATTTGACGAATCGCCTTGGGTAGTAACCAGTGTCTAGACCTGCAGGTTGATGGACCCAAATTGGCGGTGTCCGGAACCGTTGGAGCCGTTTTGACGGGGTTGGAGAAACTCAGAACGGGGCCGAGCCAAATGGAGGCGAGCAGGGTGAAAGAAAAAAAGACAAGAAAAGGCAAATGAAAAAGAGGCGGTCATTAAAGAAGTTTAACACAGTAGAGTATGAGTAGCGGTAGCAGCAGCTGGAAGGTCAATAGTGAATTGCGTGATATCGATTGAAAATGTGATCGAAGTTGATCGTTGTGGCAGCCTTGCGTGAGGGGGAAAGGTGGCGATACCAACACACGTGATAGCGGCAGAAGCAAGTTCAAAGGCTAGATGGACAGTGGATGCAGGCAGGAGATAGAACCAAGGCATTGAGAAGAACGAGATTAAAATATGGATGTAGAAATGCGCATCCGAGGGCGATAAAAGAGAGAGAAAAGAGGCAGAAAAGCGAAGAATCATGAGTCAAGTTGCGGATGTGAATTGGTACACGGAAGCGCCCAGAAGGGCCTCTCTTACGGTGTCAGACCCAACCTCAGCGCTCTAGGTGGCGAATGACACGCGCTAGAGTGTTGCTGTGGGCCTCTTGGCCAATGGGACATGCCGTTTGAGCCACTAGACTCCTCACGAGACCGTCGACTTGGCCAACACACAAGGCGTCTCCACTGAAACACGCTAAGGGCCCACTGGAAGCGCCTCTTTTCACGGGCGGCCCGCCAGCTCACAATGAAAAGTGGTTGGCCTCCAGAAGGCGGGGTTTCGTGGCTTGTCAAGATGCTCCTGAGCCACGCCGTATTTGCAACAACAGTGGCTGTTCGTCAAAGTCATCACCACCTCCTCAGTCACATGACGCATTTAAAGTAGCAGTTTTAGCCTGTTGTGAATTCATATAACAGCTTGATTCCTACCACGAAAATTTCTATCTGTAGTATCAGTTCAACTAATACCACACCAACATATAGAATCCAAATTGTTTGTCAAAGTAGTCGGGTTGATTAAGTGTTTGATAAAAACACGATTCATACTCTCTGGTGCTTAATGCATTACAACACATCTAGTCACTCACCACCCATCCTAGAGGACACCGTTAGACTTCTTTGGTTAAATCTTGCCGAGTTTATGTTGACTTCCATTTCTGAATTGCACCTCACTGTCCATCGTCCTAAAGAGATGCCCCAAGGGCGCACGCTGTACTGGGGTTGGAGAACCCATCCAACTGGACCTCAAAAAAGCTTTATGCCACATTTTGGCCCAAGCAGTGGGCTGAAATGTACCTCCCCTACCCGGTTATTGAGTTGCCATCCTAGGAAAGCTGCGTTAAGGTACCTTTGATGCAGGTGTTCTGGAAGTTTGAGATGAAATGCACACCTCCATTCTATGAAAATAAAGAGCCTCTGTTATTTCACCGCCTGATGTCTACACTTGCTCTTGAAGACTCTAGGCTAGGGCGTACAGAGCTACTTGAGCTTCGTCTCCGTCTTGCCCTCTGCTCCCCCGGGTCAGTTGGGTTCAAACCAGTGGACCTAGCAAACATATTCAACACATCAGTGAGGGAGATGACACCACTCAATCTCCCTGACAAGCGTGCCCCTACTAGGGCTGAGGCAGGGACGGAAGTTGCGGGGACGGCTGATGGTGTCACGGGCGAGGGAGGTGCAATTGGCGTAGTAGTTGCAATAGTTCCTGCGGTAGAAAGACTGGCTTGAACTGGGGGAATTGTGGCTGTGAAGCCTTGTGGTCCCATTAAGGGTGTAGCAGGAGCAGAAGGGGAAGGGGAGGCTGATTCCACTACCCACATGCGATGTGATCGTGTAGCAACTAGCTTGGCGACGGTGTGAGCGAGGGTAGAGTACGGGTTAACGTAGAAGACGGGAAATACGTCACGCCCCTTTTCTACTCCGCGTTCATTGAGTATGATTGAGATGAAGTGCATGCATGATTGGCCAAGCAGATGTGCGTTCGAGCTGCTCGTAAGATGCCGAACATCCTTCGTGGAAATGTTGCCCACAACGTTCAGACCATTATCGACAACAGCGACACTGGTCAGCCCTTCGTTGTGCATGAGTGTCAAAGCCTCCGAAAGAGGTGTATCAGAGCTGTTATAGTGATTAGCACATTGAGATTCTGGTGAATGGCGCCGAAACGTACTTGACAGAGACAATTTCCTTCGTTCCAATGCCTAAATCTCGGAGGATCACAGGGTAGAGCCGTTCGATGGTAGGAAAATTAACACCCTCATTCCAGAAGAACTCAACAAGCCGGAGCTGACTCGCTATGCCAATAACTTCTCCAGCTGGTGCTGTTACCAATAGTCTGTGAATTCCACTGCCTAATACTTGGACCGCTTGCGAAAGATCTTCGGTCGATGGCAAATTTACCAATGATTCTTTGCGGAAGAGGGGAATTACATCGCGGAGGGGGATTTGAGCCCCCTGCTGGGCTTTGGCCAAAATTTTATTGAACATATCAATCTGATCTTCTTCAGGCTTGGCCAGTCCAACAACGACGAGAAGGTAGACATTGAGATCGGTGAAATCGAAGGTGGAGACTGCGACCTGAGTATCAGGGTTCTCCCGGATGAGAATGACATTGGTAGGGCTTTTCAGGAGCAGCTATATGCAATAATAATTTCAGAGTCAGTATAATTATTTCCACCTTAAGCTTCGTGTTCTTTGAATGGTATGTTCCTGAGCGGTTTGGTCTGGGGAGGGGCTTACCCTAGTTGCATCTTCGATACTACTGTCAAGCTCTACCCACTTGACGTCCTCTAGAGACACGAGTTCGCCGATGGTGACATCGCGCCAATCTCGGCCAGCAAACCGGGGGTTTCCATGCTTGTTAGCTGCGGGTGGGTGATTCAAGAGCTCCTGGAGAGCGGCTTGGGTGAATGACGGATGTCGTTGGGAGCGCGGGGACGCCGGCGCATTGCGCAGGCCTTCGACAAAACTCTGACGATGGGTCGACTTTGTAGTGGTAGCGATGGGAACGGAACCGGCGGAGACGGACACAGAGGGCGATCTTTGATTGAGGGTAGGGGGTTTTTGTGAAGTGGAAGAATTGGAAACTGCGCTCGCGAGACTTGTCGAACTTGTAGCGCGGGTGTCTTTGAGCTCGCGAGAGACGGAGCTCTGGGAAGGCTCCATGATAATTGAAGGCAACTTGACGACCCCGCGTTTGTCGGTAATGCTGGATGAATTGAGGTTTACTGGTCGAGGCACCAGAAGGATTGGACGCAAGATGTACAATGAAATTCGAAAGTAGGAGGAAAGTTTGAAGGAAACCCACGAATTGGTTGCGCTTGATTAAGGGAGCGATGAGCGATGAAATAGAGAGAGCGAGGCGCGGTGGAGATGCGGAGGGGGAGAGACAAGAAGTAGGATAGATAATAATACTATCGTCTGATACTCACGTCCAATCGAGCGACGCCGAGAGGATGGAAAAGAGTCAGAAAAAAAAGTCACAAGACACGTCGCCAAGAGGAACTTGGAAGATGGGAGAAGAATGACAATGTTGGGTGGTGGAACAGGCGATCTGATGACCGGACGCCTGAGCGAGTGAGGGGCGCAAGAGCACGAGGTAGAAGACCGAGGAGCGTGGTAATCGGGAGACAGGAGGCGGCTGGCGACGATGACATAGCTCCAGAACGCATGAATTGGCTAGCGCTAGAGGCTTGCAGGCCGGTACTTCGTTGACTGCCTGCGATGCACCATGACGACATGTACTCAGAGGTCATTACAGCAAACTCGCGGGACTGTCACATCCAGCTATCCCAGGACAGGGAACTACTTAACTCGACTTGGTATCATGACTCTCGGTTGGTCCTAGACCAAAACCCAAGAGACGTGGCATTGAGCCCATATGGCCCCCTCACTTGAGTGGAGCAATCCCCACGATTGACTCCCTGTCTGGCATCTGCTATGGGGAAGAAGAATGGAGTGACATTACTGCCCTTGCACCATTATTGCCATCGCTATAGCACTGTGCCATGGTTCCACAGTGTGTAGGTTCCACTAAGCAAATCCAACCATCCCCTCAAGTACACTGAATATTCAGTGAGGTCACTGGCAAGATGGTCACCTAATTGTGCGAAGGAGAGCAAGGTATACATCTGTTGCCGCATAAACGGTGTGATAATAAAAGTTAATTTTATTATCTGTGGAAATGTTATGTTGATTTATACCGCTACTGCTCTCCTAAATATTTTTGGATGAGGCCTTTCTGCTAGAAATACTGATTCGTATCCCAGGACAGTGTGGGGCAAGGTACAAATCGAAGCATTCACATTTAGATAGTCTGCAGCACATGAGGCTGAAGAGTGATGATCATTTTCCACGACGTGCGCCTTGATTAATTTTAGGACATGTCTCTTTGACTAGCAGCAGCCCAAAGTTACATGATCACATGACGGGCGCCCGATAAATAACACATAACCTCACTTTTGCACTACCTCCTTGGGTATACAGGGCACAATGACGTAAATATAGGTTGCTGTCAATCTAGGAAATACAAGGAACATTCTTAAGGCTGGTCGGGTGGAATTGAGGCATACAGCTGTAGATACTCAAAGCGTGGTGTACGAATGCTGAGAAGCATGTCCGCCTTTATTAGACTTCCCATTTCAGGCCGGCTACTCAAAACGGGAGTAAGATCACAACGCCGAAATGTTGCGTTGCCACCGCCCATATCTGAGTTAGGGCAAACTCACAATTTCGAGGTCGAGGGCTGTCCCCAGTGAGAAGCTGGGTGTGGGTAGCTCAGCACAGACCGAGATGTGCCAGTAATGTACTGGATTGAATCAAAGCTTGATTGGAAGGCTATTGATGGAAATTAACATGATGAGAGAACGGTAGCTCCCAAATGGACAGCACATAATCCCTCCTTCATTTTGCGTAAATACTATCGACCGCCGTGACATGAATACAACCATCCTTCATCTGCAGAACGAACCCTGATATCTCCACAAGATGAACAAGATTGTGTCCGAAATTTACCGAGTCGGTCAATCTTTACGCTGCATATGGGGATAGCAACTATGATAGCCACTAATCTGACCTATATGTTACATTGGGGTCTATTTACTTGAAGACCCTGGTTCTTTCCTTCTCATGGCCTGTCGGATTTTCCCCTCAGCACCAGGTAAATGTGGCAGCACGACATCATTTTCTATTCTTATATTCATTCCTAAATGCGATGTTTCTCAATAAATATCAGCGTGCTAACGTACATTTAGTATTTGACCAAATCTAACGATGATTTTGGTGCGTGTGACTTACAGTGGAAAGCTTTCTTCAAGAACAAAGCGCAGGATCCATATCGTCGATAATACCATTGGTCGTCGGACAGATTTAACCTCACTTCGGTCACATTTTCATTGGCAGGGGCATTATTAGCATGTGGCAGTCTACGATTCTATACCCAAGTCACCACACAACACATGCAGGCATTGTAAAGCCAAGGTGAGAAGGCAAGCAAGGATTTGTATTGCCAAAATCCCTCCGCAACAACAGAAATCTGTGTTGGCATTGTGTGGGGAAAAAAAAATACGATACTAACAAGTAATTTATAGCACTGTCACCAGGACACGATAAAAAGGCATGATAAAAGATATACTTAGCTTGGGTCATATTATTCAGGTCATTTATTTCACTCACCCGTGACAGAATGAAGCCCTCCGCCTCTCCTCGGCATCTGAATTTTGCGTGGTGATTTACCAAGGATTCAATTGGTTCGACTGGTGTTACGCTAACGGTCTTGTCGGACTTTCTTGTCCGAGGCTCGTCCAATTACGTACAGCACGCACTGCCCCTTATTTATTCCGGAAAGCAAAACCCGCCAAGGGCTGTCCACTTTTGCTCAGGCAATTCCTGTGGCTGGCAATCAAGGAAGTGATTCCTAATTTTTTCGTAATAACAGGACCAGCCCAGTCTTGGCTTGGCCCCAGGCCATTACCGAGGTGTGCCGAAACCCTGGGCGTTTGTGACAAAGCCACCCAGCCAGTGTACATCAATCAACTTAAACGCGAACGCAGAGTTTTTCAACTTTGAACAGTTTATCTTTCGATTGTATTGTACAAATGGACCAATAGAAATGTGTAGGAGCGTGATATGCGCCTTTCCAACATCCCCTTTTGCCACTCAAGTATTATTTAGCCAGTCATGCCAGTTAAATTACTCTACAAAAGCATACGCCTGGGATCCTCAATGTACTCCTTTACCTTCACCAAGAATTGCACAGCTTCTCTACCGTCCAACAAACGGTGGTCGTAAGTGAGAGCTAGGTACATCATTGGGCGAATCTCGATCTTGCCGTTGACAGCGACAGGCCGGTCTTTGATGGCATGGAGGCCGAGGACAGCGCTCTGGGGAAGGTTGATGATGGGAGTTCCCATGAGAGAACCGAAGACACCGCCATTGCTGATGGTAAACGTACCACCAGCCATGTCCTCGATCGTCAGTTTTCCATCGCGTGCCTGCGGAACATGGTTAGTCAATCCGTAAACATCTATCCTGATGCCTTAACCCCACCTTCTTGCCCATGTCAGCAATGGACTTCTCGATGCCAATCATATCCATGGACTCAGCATTGCGCACGACGGGAGTAACAAGTCCCTTCTCCGTGGCTACGGCAACACTAATATCAACGTAATCCCGGTAAACAATGGTATCGCCACCGTTAGGTCCCTCAATGGAGGCGTTGACAGCGGGCAGATCACGCATGGCAAGAACACAGGCGCGGGAAAATGCACTCATAAAACCAAGCTTGACACCCGTCTTTTTGAGGACATCATCTTTGTAGAGCTTGCGGAAGTCCATCAGATTGGACATATCAACCTCGTTGAAAGTTGTCAGGGAGGCAGCTGTGTTCTGGGATTGTTTGAGACGCTCCGCAATTCGGAGGCGCATCCGATTCATCTTGACCTAAACAAAGACTTAGCATCTGCATGATAAATTTAAAAAGCCCGATGCTATGCCGTACCCGACGCTCCTCACGGCTACCCAGGGCAGAGCCGTTGTTCATGGAAGGTGATGGGTTCTCCTTCTCACTCTTTCGGGGGGACTCGGGTTTGCTAGGCGCAGGTGTAGCCTCTTTCTTAGGTTCGGGCGTGGTTTCGGGTTTGGGCTCTTCTTTCGTGGGCTCGGGAGCAGCGGGTTCGGTTTTGGGGGTCGCGGTAGCCGGGGCTTCCTTCTTGACTTCAGCAGGGGCACCGCCGAGCTCTATGCGGACGAGATCCTGGCCGACTACGACAGTATCCTCTTCAGCGACAAGGAATTCCTTGATAGTACCAGCTTCGGTGGCGTTGACAGCGACATCAATCTACCCAATAGTCAGAAAAGTTGGAGGTGGTTACGGATCAACTCATTGTGTCATATCCATCATCACCGAGGTTGGGTTCAGTTTACCTTGTCTGTCTCAATTGTAGCAATCTCCTCGTCAACCTCGACATAGTCACCGATGGCCTTGTTGAACTGTTTGAGAGTTCCCTCTGAGATGGACTCTGCCATCTGGGGAACTTTGACGACGCTGTCTGCATATGTGCGGACACTCTGCATCATCGCAGGAAGCATGACCAAAGGGTGACGCTGATGGGGACGCAAGGTGCGCGTCGGCACCATGCGAACAGCGGTGGCTAATCTTCGCGACAGCATCTTGTCCTGTAGAAGAGGGGCTCGAGGGGGGGAAGGTTGTGGACGAAGAAGTAAAGACAATGAGGGAATGGAGTGCGAGAGGGAGAGTGGAAAAGAGCATGGCGGAGGGAGACTTGTATGAACAGTGCGGGTACTCCGGCACAAGATGCCCGGCTGCAAGAATCCTGGCTGGGTCCAGTGACTTGAGACGCCGAGATGGCAGAAATCAGTTGCCGCTGCCGCATGACTAGTGACGAGCAAACTGGGTTTTTTTCTTCTAGTCATTGAAAGAAATGCTTTTTTTTTTGCCATGATTACTTTCAAATTCATCCAGTGCAACTAGTTTGTCTCAATCCTAGCCATAATGTATGAATGAATTATCCATTACGGAGAACTTGGTACTTCGGGAGGAAGCTCGCACACGGCTAACACAATTGCTGTCTCAGGGAAACCAGTACTGAGGCGACCGGCTTGTCTTCATTGCTCCCCGTTTGGGCAGGGTTAGAAAAATTTACGAAGTCCGTAGCTTACTGGCCATCTTCCATTTATCGGAACATCATTTTCTCCAGCCTCGTTCTCCTGTCTGAAACTTGGGAGCATGACATCGCCATGAGAGAAATTAGTGCAGTCTAATGTTTGGCGTTCCTTCGGAATTTCAGAAATCCCAATCAAATTTCTCGTAGGTGAGTATGAAGTAGTGTCTCATCTATTATAATTATAATCATGGTTGTGCACGCTGACTCTTCGCGTTTCCTTTTTTTTTTTTTTGCTCATCTTACCGTGTGTTATTTTTCCACCGCCTACCAAAGGTTGTAATTTTGTGATCGACGAGTCTTCTCCAAACATATTAGAACAGTTGTATAAATTAGCAACCTGGCGGCATATCCTGGGCCGGGCGGATTTCACTTGCTGGGACGTAGAAAAAGGTAGGCTTTTGCAAACAAAGATTCCATTGACCTGACCGTGGGGAATCTAACGCGTGTGCTTTTTTTTTTCTTTCAGGTTGTCTGCGTCGCCTGGCTACTTGGGTACCACCCCACCAAGTTTACAGCACACCCCCTCCCCCACCGTCCATATTCTTAACCCTCTCTCCCTCCAACTGGAAGCCTAAATTCTTCGTCCGCAAAACGAAGCCCAAGCCCGCTCGTTGCTTGCTTGTTTGCTTCGGCTTCGCGATCTTTGCGGCCTTCTTCCTTCACTCCCGCCTTCCCCTGACCCGCCATTCCCCTCCGCAAGTCATCTGCTCTGCTGGTGGACTGCACCACCAGCATCCTCCTGCCACGGCCATGTCGATGCTCCCACCAGAAGTCCACGCAGAGCTGACCCAGCTCCTGCAGGCTCTGCAGTCTCCTGAAAACAGCACTCGATCTCAGGCTGAGGAGCATTTGCAGAGCAACTGGACAACTACCCGCCCCGAGGTCCTGTTGATGGGACTTGCGGAGCAGATCGGTGCCGCCAGTGACACTGCGGTTCGTTCCTCTCCTCCCTCACTTCGATAACCCACCATTCCCAACTTTAGCGATACTGATACTAATACGTTTTCTTAATACAGACCCGTTCTTTCGCTGCCGTCATCTTCCGCCGGATCGCTTCCAAAACTAGAAAAGTCGAGTCTGGCGAAAATCTTGACCTCTTCTACTCCCTCGCCAAAGACCAGGCTGCTGCTATCCGCCAAAAACTTCTCGAAACCCTCGCCAGTGAATCCGAGCGACTGGTTCGCAACAAGATTAGCGATGCTGTCGCCGAGGTAGCTCGCCAATATACTGAAAATGGTTCGTCAACCAACTCGACTGTTGTACTGGCTCACTGCTAGTATCGTCGTCCCCCGCTAGCTTCCCACTATTAGTGCTAACCACGGTTTTTCCCCCGGCTCAACAGGCGATTCTTGGCCCGAATTACTTGGGGCTCTTTTTCAGCTCAGCCAAGCCCCTGAAGCCGAGAAGCGAGAAAATGCCTTTCGAGTGTTTGCCACTACTCCATCCATTATCGAAAAGCAACATGAGGAGGCGGTCTTGCAGGCCTTCCAGAAGGGTTTCAAGGATGAGGCGGTTATGGTACAACACATTCGCACCAACATGGCCTTGGGGCTTCCAATGCTAATCATTATGATAGGTGCGCCTTGCCGCGATGGAAGCCTTTGCCTCCTTCTTCCGAACGATCAGCAAGAAAGGCCAGTCGAAGTATTACGCCCTGATTCCCGACGTCCTCAACATCCTCCCCCCAATCAAGGAATCACAAGACTCGGACGACCTCAGCAAAGCCCTTGTAGCTCTCATCGACCTTGCTGAGTCGGCTCCCAAAATGTTCAAGCCGCTTTTCCACAACCTGGTTCAGTTTAGTATTGGAGTTATCCAGGACAAAGAGCTGGACAACATTTGCCGCCAAAACGCCCTCGAACTCATGGCTACATTTGCCGACTACGCCCCTTCTCTTTGCCGCAAAGATCCTTCATATACGAACGACATGATTACCCAGTGTCTAAGTCTAATGACCGACCTTGGCGAAGATGATGACGATGCCGCCGATTGGTTAGCCTCAGACGACGTGAGTTCCGATCCCGGCAGTATCCTCATTCATTGCGCTGACCAGTGTCCTCACAGCTTGATCAAGATGAAAGCGATCAAAACCACGTTGCCGGCGAGCAGACCATGGACCGTCTCGCGAACAAACTCGGTGGCCAAACAATTCTTGCTCCAACCTTCAACTGGCTGCCCCGCATGATGACATCGATGGCTTGGAGGGACAGGCATGCTGCGCTGATGGCCATTTCTGCCATCTCCGAAGGCTGTAGAGAGCTCATGATTGGTGAACTGAGCCAGGTTCTAGATTTGGTTGGTCCTGCTCTTCGTGACCCTCATCCCCGTGTGCGATGGGCTGGATGCAATGCTCTCGGCCAAATGAGCACCGACTTTGCTCCCAAAATGCAGACAGACTACTATGACCGAGTTCTCCGCTCTATTATTCCCGTTCTCGACTCGCCTGAGGGCCGTGTTAAGTCACACGCTGCCGCTGCACTCGTAAACTTTTGCGAGGAGGCCGAGAAGCAAATTTTGGAGCCCTACCTGGATGATTTGTTGTCACACCTTTTCCAACTCCTCCAGCACGAGAAGCGATATGTTCAAGAGCAAGCCTTATCGACTATTGCCACCATTGCTGATGCTGCTGAAGCCGCCTTTTCCAAGTATTACGATACACTTATGCCCCTTTTAGTTAACGTCCTCCAAAACCAAAGCGAGAAGGAGTACCGACTTCTGCGTGCCAAGGCAATGGAATGCGCCACTCTCATCGCCTTAGCCGTTGGAAAGGACCGGCTTGGCCAAGACGCCATGACTCTCGTCAATCTTTTGGCCAATATTCAGACAAGCATCACCGACGCGGATGACCCCCAAGCCCAATATCTCATGCATTGTTGGGGACGTATGTGTCGAGTACTCGGTTCAGACTTCCTTCCCTTCCTCCACAACGTCATGCCTCCCTTGCTGGAACTTGCTATGGCAAAAGCCGACATTCAGCTACTCGACGATGATGATCAGGTAGAGCAGATGCAGAATGAAGAGGGATGGGAGCTAGTTCCGCTCAAAGGCAAGATGATTGGTATCCGCACCAGCACCATGGACGACAAGCACATGGCTATTGAACTTCTTGTCGTCTACGCACAGGTTCTGGAGGGCTCTTTCGCTCCATACGTTGCTGAGATCATGGAAAAGATTGCTCTTCCGGGTTTGGCATTTTTTTTCCATGATCCAGTCCGTTATATTTCAGCCAAACTAGTCCCCCAGCTACTAAGCTCGTACAAGAAAGCCTATGGCCCCCAATCAAACGAACTTGCTGGTCTTTGGACTGCTACAGTTGACAAGCTCCTGGAAGTTCTTACTGCAGAACCTGCCATTGACACCCTGGCGGAAATGTACCAGTGTTTTTATGAATCGGTTGAGGTCGTTGGTAAAGGGTGCCTCACAGCCGATCACCTCAGCCGCTTTATTGATTCTGTTCACTCGGCAATCGAGGACTACAAAGATCGTGTTGCTCAACGTGCCGAGGACAAGGAAGGCGCCACCGCCGACGATGTCGAAGACGAGGCTGAAGAGACTTTGATGGCCATTGAAGACGATCAAACTTTGCTATCAGACATGAACAAAGCATTCCATGCCATATTCAAGAACCACGGTGCGGTCTTCCTTCCTGCATGGGAACGGCTCATGTCGACATATGAAGGATTTCTTGCTTCCGGCGACCCTACCCAGCGACAATGGGGGCTATGCATCATGGACGATGTATTGGAGTATTGTGGCCCTGAGAGCACTCGATACGCCAACTATATCACCCAACCACTTATCGATGGATGCCGGGATGGCTCCCCGGCAATCCGGCAGGCCGCTGCATACGGTATTGGCGTCGCTGCTCACCGGGGCGGTGCCCCTTGGGCTCAGTTCCTAGGCGGCTCAGTTCCGTTCCTTTTCCAGGTGACTCAAGTTCCAGATGCTCGCAATGAAGATAACGTTTACGCAACTGAGAACGCTTGCGCAGCCATTGCTAAGATCCTTCACTATAACGCTAGCACGGTTGGAGATGTGCAGGCTGTGATCACCCAGTGGGTAGAAACCCTCCCCGTCACCAACGACGAGGAAGCAGCCCCATATGCTTACGCATACTTGGCTGAGCTCATCGACCAGTAAGTGATATCTAATCAGAGATCGATGTAAATTTACGAATTACTAATGACAATCACCTAGGCGACACCCTGCGGTGCTTAACCAGGCCGGCAAGGTTTTTGTCTTTATTGCTCAGGCACTAGAAGCCGAAACCCTCCAAGGACAAACGGCAAGCCGAGTTGCAGTGGCCACTAAGGCTCTTTTGACGACGGCCAACGTAGATCCGATGCCTCTTTTGCAGCAATTTTCACAGGACTCTCAGCGAACTATCATGGGATACTTCTCCTAGGTGCGGAGGACCAACCAAGATCGATGCAAAAGACCCCGAATGTGAAACAACGGGCCGGGGCGCTTTCTGGAAGTTATTGCTGGGGAGGCTACAGGGTTGAAACAGTCGGCTGGATTTTTTTGAGGACATGCCGCTTCTTATTCCAAATGATACCAAGAAGAGCGTGGGCGGCCAGCTGAGGCGACGTTGGTTGATTAGTATGAAGCCCTTACGGCAGACGTGGAGCTTGGAGATTTATTTTGTTCTTTTTATCTTCTTTTCTTTTCCCTAAAGATACGCAAGGGCGTTAACCCCAAGGAGTGAGAGGACATACATGGGCATAAGGAGGAGAGGCTGGCCCAAGGCCGAGGACTATCTGCAGCAGAGAGAGTGGAAATTCGGGTGAAGACAAGTTAAATGGAGATGAAGAGCCAACCAAAAGGTGGCGCAGGTCATTTTGAAGATAGAAACCAGCAGCGGCGACGAGTAGAAGAGATTCTAGCCGTAGGTATTGATTAACAAGCATGTCTAACTATTTCAAAGTCCATGGTGTGGATTTGAGAGAGGTCCCTTCGCGGTGGCAACAGCGCAGACATTCGTAGTGGGGACAGGTTTAGAAACAAAAAAGAAAGAAACCAAACAATGCGCTCCATCCCTTTGTCAAAAGAAAGTGCCAATGGAGATGCCGGTGACCATCTGTTCAGTCCTGGGTTTTTAATCGGTGCGGAGTGTTGAAATGGCGTGGATGATAGATGTCCCAAGGCTAGGGCAAGACCGAAATTTATTCGCGGGCCGAGTGGTAGAAATGGAGTTCTCTGGAGATCCGAAGTCTTCCGAGAAGAGCAATGACCTCTTGAAATCAAAACCCGAAGTGTGACAAAAGAATCTTGCTGTATATATGTGATTGTAATATGAAATGTTTGCTCTGTCTTTACCTTGAGTGGCCCATGAACATAAGTCCGATGACCATCACAATCATACTCGGTCAGAAGAAAAGCCAAGCTCTATTTTGCAAGAAGCCAGTGGTTGAGGGAAAGAATCGGACGAAGTATTTTGGGCTCTGGTACACGGTGTTGCTCGAGCCCGAAGTAAGTGAGACATAGCAGTTGTAGGTCATGTCAAGTGAGATTTCTGTCTCACACCAAACACCGCTTCTCCTCAGTTTGGTGCAATCTCCGAACGGATAAGTAAGATCATGCTTTATTCTTTTAATTTAGGTGTAATATTGCCTTCCCCTTCTGACAAGTAATCCAAAGTATTTGCAAACCATCGTATCAAACACCAGGTTCGCCAGGTTTATTTGGGGGCGTGGAAAAAATCCTCCGGCATGCGGATCAGGAGATGAGGAGATTTATTGACTTGTCATTGTTGCCGGACCCTTTTTCGTGCATGAGAGACCCAGGAAAGCTGACCCGAGAGGTCCAGGAGGGCTGCGATGTCAGTTGCTTCGGTTGCGATTGGTGGTGACTTCGGATGGAGTGGGAAGCGGCGGTGGTCTGTTGTCTGACTTAGCTGTATTTTCAACCTTTATTTTCTTTTTCTTTTCATTGCTTTTGTGCGAACAGGACCGTGCTGGGGCGGTATGACTATTCGTCCTCCCTACATGACCAGTGTGATAAACAATTAATTGACTTGGTCATTATTTTTCTGAGCCGCAAGGATTGCCGGGATGCCCATACGGCGAAAAGCCTCAGGTGGACAAAAAGCCACTCAATATGGATCCACGATGCCCAGTAGCGTACCCTCCTTTCCCGTGTCGTTGGGACCGTACGGATACATACCTAGCTCAGTACATTGGGTTGATGGACCTGAACCCTGATCTCATTTTGTCCCCGGCCCCAAGTCAAGTGCATCATCGCACGGGAGGGTCCCTGTAACTGCACATCCGTAAGTACCCAACGTAGGGATTCACATGGAAACGGTACTTGTACAAAGCTGTATGTCCCCTGCCACCAAGTCATGCATTCGCCTATTGTACCCAGCATTAACTCAGTACCTAGGTATGCGCGTCGGATTTCCCATCCCCCTCCTTCCCGACAGCCACCTGGATTGCGCTTAGCTGGAGCACGCTGCACACCACCCATCATCCGCCAAGGGCAGCCGGACTCTGTCTTGTTCGTTTCCTCGCTCTCTCCACACTCCACTCTGTCAAATATCACTCTTGCTATCGCTCTTTAGCCCTCTTGAGCTTTTTTCTCCGTATCTCCTGCTCTGTGTCCATCTCCCCCATCTCATCAGGCTCTTTCCTTCTCCTGCCCGGGTCACCACACCATCAGCCGATTCACGAACCGATCGCCTGGACCTACCGATCTCTATCCCGCAGTACTCTACAACGCATCGCGGCGCCAATGACCAAAGAACACAGCACCTGATCTCAAACCCCCGACACCTCGCACTTCCCGTGTAACCCACCCCCTCCTACGTATCGCCCGCCTCGCTTCGCTGCCATTGTCGGCTTTTTTCTCGATCCCTCCATCGCCTGCCAGTCTTCGCCATCTTGCTCCAGTGCTCTGTATTCCCGAGTCCACCACTCCCAGCATCGATTTCGACGTGTGATAACGAAGCCCTGCACTCGGCCTTTGGCTCGCCCCAACTTCGACTCAACATTATAGTTCCTTGGGCCTTCTTACCCCCTACACATTGAGTACCTGGACAAGACCCTTTTTCGCCACTCAGAGCTATATGATCGCCTACCACAGGCCAAACAGCATCGCTTGTTCCTCTGGCTGAGCTGATCATCCCCTGATCGATCTAACAAATATCCTCACCAGCTAACTCCCACTTTTTATCGTCGACTTCCCAACTAGGCGCCTAGGCTAGCCATCCTGCCAGATGCCGCTGCCATGGATGGCTTCTTCCCTCCCCAACAGCTGTCCTCCCAGCAGCATCAGCAATCTCAACTCCAACGATCGCACCCTCGGCATCTTCAACAACATCCTCATGCTATGTCCCCACACATGATGGCAGACCCGACTCTCCTTCCACCGGGAGACTCACTCGACGACATCGTCCAAAGTAACCAAACAGAGCTGCACCGTCGGCGCAGTATGCCTCAAGCATATGGAGATGTTATGCCTTCAAGCTCAGACGCCCCAAGGAGGATGTCAGCCGTCGCGCCAAATGACATGATGACTTTTGGTGCCGGAAACGACGACCTGGGCTCCTACCAATTCAACCAAACCATTTCGGCTGGCTTCCCTGACATCAACGCGAGCATGACCATCCCAGAGCCATTAGGCCCTTACATGTCTTCAAACCCTGCCGATTACCCCGCCATATCACCAGATATGATGGGCAGTATGATTCCCTCAACCTTTGCCAATATATCGATCGATCGGGTTGGTTCTCAGCTGGCTAGTGATCATCAATCAATGGGCCTCTACCCTTCACCAGCCGACCCGATGGCGTCTACGTTTTCCTCCAACCAGCTCAATACCGTTGCACCAGACTTCACCGACCTCACACCAGAAAATGATTCGATCAACGTAACGCCTCCTAACGCTACCACGACTGCCCCTCCATCCGCCGCAACGTCATCAGCGCCCTCAGCAACAACCGCCTTGTCCATGGAGCCTTCTGTAAACACCGACTATAATCCAACCATGCCACCATTAACCCGCCACATCTCGGGCCGATCCGGCTCAGTCCTCTCCACCCAGGCCAACTCCCATTCTACTGGCGTTAGTCAAGCTCTGAGTAACTCCGTTGCTACTACTCCTACTCAGGTTGGCACTCCGCTCGAACCTAAGGAAAAGACAATTTATTCCAAGAGTGGGTTTGACATGCTCAAAGCTCTGTGGCTAGTCGCAACTCGCAAGGACCCCAAAATTAGTCTTGGAGCTGTCGATATGTCCTGCGCCTTTGTCGTGTGTGATGTTACCATGAACGACTGTCCCATTATCTATGTCTCCGACAACTTCCAGAACCTGACAGGCTATAGTCGTCACGAAATTGTTGGCCAAAATTGCCGCTTTTTGCAGGCACCAGATGGAAAGGTTGAAGCCGGTTCTAAGCGCGAGTTCGTCGATGATGGTGCAGTATTCAACCTAAAAAAAATGATACATGAAGGCAAAGAAGTTCAACAAAGTCTCATCAACTACCGAAAAGGCGGTAAACCATTCTTGAACCTCTTAACAATGATCCCCATCCCTTGGGATACGGATGAAATCAGATATTTCATTGGCTTTCAGATTGATCTGGTCGAGTGCCCTGATGCCATCGCTTCCAGTCAAGGAGGAATCGACGGCATGAAGGTCAATTACAAACATAGCGATATTGGTCAGTATATATGGACCCCGCCCTCATCCAGCAACTGGGAGCCCGAGAATGGCCAAACCATTAGCATTGATGAGGTTTCGGGCATTCTCAAGCAGTATTCTCCAAAGGGACACCCCTCAGATTGGCACAAGCAGACTTGGGACAAAATGTTGTTGGAGAATACGGACGATGTTGTCCATGTGCTATCTCTAAAGGGCTTGTTTCTTTATTTATCATCAGCGTCTAAACGAATTCTCGAGTATGATGCCGCTGAGCTTGTCGGCAACTCGCTGTCTACCGTCTGTCATCCCTCCGATATAGTCCCTGTTACTCGTGAGCTCAAGGATACTGCTTCGGGAAGCCCTGTCAACATTGTCTTCAGAATCCGGAGGAAACACAGTGGATATACCTGGTTTGAGAGCCATGGATCTCTATACACTGAGCATGGCAAAGGTCGGAAGTGCATCATCCTAGTCGGGCGTAAACGACCTGTCTTTGCTCTGAGCCGCCGCAACCTAGAGGCCAACGGTGGGATTGGCGACAGCGAACTGTGGACAAAACTGTCAACCTCTGGTCTGTTCTTGTATGTCTCATCGAATATAAGATCTCTCCTCGATCTCCAGCCAGAAATTTTGGTTGGCACGAGCATTCAGGATCTCATGCGAAAGGAGTCGAGAGCAGAATTTGGACGCTCAATCGAAAAGGCTCGGCGTGGGAAAACAGTTACTTGCAAGCACGAAGTCCAAAACCGACGTGGCCAGGTCTTACAGGCCCAGACCACTCTTTACCCAGGCGACGCCTCAGAAGGCGAGAAGCCCTCCTTCCTCTTAGCCCAAACAAAACTCCTTAAGGCCTCGTCTCGAACTATTGCTCCCACGGGCAACGCCAAGTCCATTGGCGCCACCCCCAGGTCCGAGACTGGCAATCAAGAGACTGGCCAGGCACCGCAACCGGCAGGTGGCTCCCTTGCTCTTGGCTCACAGGACGCCGCACTGGCTTCGGATGATAACATATTTGATGAGCTGAGGACAACTAAATGTTCCAGCTGGCAGTTTGAATTACGCCAAATGGAAAAAGTTAATCGGATCTTAGCTGAAGAGCTTGGGGGTCTGCTCTCGAATAAGAAAAAGCGCAAAAGACGAAAAGGCGTTGGAAATGTGATACGTGATTGTGCCAACTGCCATACACGCAACACACCCGAGTGGCGCAGAGGCCCCAGCGGTCAGAGAGACTTGTGCAACAGCTGTGGTCTCCGTTGGGCAAAACAGGTAAGCCACAAAACCCTGCATCTTCTGGAGACTCTGGGGGGCTAATAAGGAAATAGACTGGCCGCGTTTCTCCTCGCAACTCTGCACGGGGCGGAAACAATGGGAATGGCGACGGCCAAAGCAAGAAATCGAACTCACCAATCCATACCTCGCCGCTGCACCATAATATGACGGCTGAAGCGCCCAGCACTCGTCATGCAAATGACAAGGGTGCTACTGATAAAACAAAAGCAAAGAACTCGAAGGAAAAAGAACCGGCGACGACTAGTAGCGTTCCTTCTGTTGCCGGAGTTCCATCAACTACAATGGCACCACCGCTGAGTCATTCGTCTATGATAGGTGGTGCTAGCACATCTGGAATGGCATCAATCCAAGAAGAGCGCGAAACCAGCGCCTCTTGAAAACCACTGCGGTCAATGTTTTTTCTCACTTCCCTGAGCATTATCTGTTATTCCAACATTCCGAGCAAAGTCTCCCGATGATCTGACATTGTGATACCCACCGTTCCTCAACTATTTATTTGTTTTGATTTCTCATGCGAAGGTCATTGGTTTCAATCGTCGGGTTGATATTGCAAAGAGTTATGATTTTATGACAACAGGAACTTTCTTGGTGTGCTATTTCTCAGTAACTCGGGGTATAGTTAACGACTATCTGCGTTTAAGTTGTGTTATTTTTGAGAAATGTGTTAAATCAACTTTGGGTACATTTGACTTGTGATTTCAAGGAGGTGGATAGACACGAATGAATATATCATAAAACACGAGGCGTTGGGGGGTTTTTTTTGGGGGGGAAATATACAGTCGAGGTGTTTTTGGTTACCCCGCCGCATACCCGGCTTGCTTCCATATTTGAAGCTCATGGCTCGCCAAAATCCTTCTCTTCAGGCATTGGTCAATATTAGCGCGACGACAAAGGAGAGATGGTAATTTTACGTTGAGCACTCAAAATTCTCATTGAAAAACATGGTAATGAGTTGCGCGGTTGGGTGTCAATATTCCGAGCGATTCCTATCAGGACTAAGAATAATCGAGGTTTGTGATTTCAGGGAAGTGGGAGAGGGGACCAAAATTGATCTAACTATGGATACGAAATGAATATCATCGTCTTGATGAGATTCCTTGACCACATTTGTTCCAGTTTTATCCAGTGACAGAGATGTTGTAGGTTAGGTATACTCACCATGAAATGTAATGTAAATTTGATGCATAAATGTCATGAGCGTGCCTTCTTTTCTAAAAAAGAAAAAAACAAAGGGAAGGGCATCTTTAGAAACATAGCGTGATTTTCTGATAAAGGAATAATGTTCAGTGTTTACGGTGCACTCACAACCGATTTCAGCCATCAGAATAATACAATACAACCCATGAATAATTACCAGGTCTATGCTTTACTCCATGGGCCCGTCGCCTCAAGACCAGAAGTCTTAGGTATTTTTAGCTAAAATAAATAAAAGGAATCTCCGATTGAATATATTGCACCAGGGATGATCTCTCGGGCTTTTTAGGATAATCTTCAATTTCAAAAATATAGTTGTTTTGACCGAGCCATTTTTTGCACATTGGGCGTTTTGGGGAAGTACTTCTGTTAAAATCATGGAAGGGTTGGGTTGGATGTATGATTAGCAAGTAGATCCTCGGAAATAAAACCACAAAGCGACAAAGAAGGGGATGTGCGAATATTTGTACGGGCTCGCCTTGTACCCACACAAAGCTGCACTGAAATCCATCGATATATCCGTCTATATAGTTACAACTCGTCTGGAGTGTGCTCCGGCTCCACCAACGTACGACTCTTGGTATTGGGTTCCGCTTTCTCCTCCTTGTCTTCGACCGAGGTTTTGTCCTGTGAGGATCTATGACGTCGGCCTAGGGCCGCAATCTCGTCATCGTAGACTGTCCATTCGGGTACTTGGCGGCGTGCACGGTCAAGCTTGGGCTCTTTGGTTTGTGGGTTGTTACAGAGGTCGATAGTACGAGCCGACGACAGAGTCTCATCACTGCACCACGTTTCGCACCAGAGCCACTCTTGAGGTAGGCTGTGGATGGGAAGATTGAATTGCATGTGATTAGGCAAGTCCTGATCAAGATTGGCGAGACTGTTGGCGTCGGCTGAAAGGGCTTGATAAGTCTGACGAAGACGATCACCTGCAGCAATTTGGCGGAAACGATGCAGGTCGACAACGTAAAGGGCAGAAATATGGTATGGGAGACCGCGCAAATAGTTTGCCCAATATCCCTGCTTCCAGAAACGGAATCCCTCCATCTCAGTGCGAGAATCACACATGGGAGTGAATCCGTAAGGAGCACCTTCAAGATCGTGATTGACAAGGTCTATCATATCTGTTCGCACCACCTGGTCTGCGTCGACGAAGATGACTTTGTCCAGCGAGAGAGGGAAGAGCACATCGAGGAATAGAATCTTGTATCCCCAGATCTCACGCTGCTTCTCCTTCTGCTGACGTAGCCAGTGTGGCCATTTGTAGGTGACCATTTCATACCTGAAGCCGTACTCAGCAGCCATGTGCGGGATAAAATCTTTGAAAGATGGTGACAGGAACTGCTCGATGAACCAGAATTTGACTGTATGCTTAGTATTGCGCATCACGGAGAGCATCATGATATTCAGCATACGCTCATACAGATGCCCGCTTGCCACGGAAAAAATATTGATTTCCGCATGTTCCTTCGCTGAGGCGGATTTGGTGGATTTGGAGCCACCCAGAATGCTGCCGGCAAACTTTAGGCTTTTGGCTACGAAGCTTTCATTGTCACCTGACTCTTCAAGAACATCTGCCTCCTCCATTCCCAATTTCCGTTTGAGACGAGGATACAGTGTTGTGCCTTGGAAATCCATTAGAATAACATCAGTACCCTTGTCTCCAGGAACGGCTGAATAACCCTTGGCGCCGACGCTTTCAATTTCGAAAATATCAGTTGTACGCCCTTCCTTCAGTTGAATATTGTAGTAACCAGGGTTGGCTTTGAATTGGAAAAACCCAAGGTTGGCCATCACAATAGTGTCAGTCAAGAGAGGATCCTTCTCCGTCGCTAGAACAAGCTGAGCGCCCTTCGGAGGGGCTCCCTTGTCTTCACGGGAGTGTCCCTCAATAAGAATGTGCTCGAGTTCATAGGTCGCGTCGATGTTATCTTGTATAGAGCTCAGCTTGATGTTGTCAAGGTCATGTACCGAATCTTTTGCCGCTACAAGCCATGCTGGAGGAACATCGAGACTAGCTGTAAGGAGAGCTTCAGATGGAAGACTCTTGAAGCTTGCCCTTAGTCCTTTGGTATTACCAAACTCGTCAAAAGATGGTTTAGATTCGACCACATAGCGAAAAAATCGCTTAATAGGTAGTTCCTGGACCACTTCCCGTGGATTCATAAAGAGCTTCAGATAAACACCGTCGATCTCAGATAGAACCTTGAGGATTGGTGCCCATTTCTGGCCTTGCTCACTTGCAGGGTTTAATAAACCGGCGATATGAATACTGGCCGTTTCAGAGTCGCCAACCTCGAAGGCCGTGTGCGTCGAATTCCAAGTAGTGTAGATACTGGTCCGCATCGAGGGTGCGGACTCAAAGATTCCCTCAGGAAGTTCAGAAATAGCAGATAGAGCAACGATGGATGTCACCTTTGCAAGCTCAAGGGGACTGACAAGTTTATCAGCGAGGCCTAAGTCCTGGAGCGCAGCGTAAACGGGTTTTATTCTTTTGCTTTGCTCAAAGGCGAGGAGTTGCTGGAGTTCATACTCCATGATCGACTCCCCTGACGAAAATGGCCCAACGATGCGACCATTGACAATAATAGCACTGTCACCCGCGTTGATGGAAGCATACCCGCGGAATTTCGCGAGGGCAAGGATATATGCTTCGTCGTTCGCTAGTTCGGAAACTCTATACTTGGCCAAGAATTCATCAGTTTCGATTCCGGCCTCATGCAAAGGCTTGCCCTTCTCAATTGCCTCGACGGGGATTGAGGGGTTGTGAATCAAGTTTAATTTTACGCCTTCGGTTTTTTGCCGGAATCGATCAGCGGCAAACAACAAGCTCTGACCTTCTTCGGTGTTGAGGTCCGCAATAACAACAACATCGGCCCATCTTTCCTTATCGCACTCACCAGGACCCCATGTTTGAAGGTTGCAGAATAGATCACAGTGTTCGCTGTACAGCCTGTTGACGTCAAGAATGCGAACGGACTTATCGTCCTCCGGGAATATGTAAGGGTTTCTTGTCGCCATCGCACCTTCCAGAAATACTTGGGGGACCCAACTGCCCTCTTCGACAACTCCAAAATACACAGCCTTCTGTATTATTTGATGATCCTGGGATAAGCGACCACCCATACCCTGAACCCAGTTGTTTTCACGAGGGACGACAAAACCGTTGACAAAAATTGGCCGAATAGTGGTGTCAGCCTTCAGTCGCCTAACCCACGCCTGTGAAAGTTCAGCCTGATGAACGTAGGCCTCTGACTGGATAACATCGGTAAAGGCTATCTGAGTTTGCTTCAAAGCCAGCAATCGCCTTCGTGAAAGCCTTTTCGTTTATGTCGCTGCCAGAATTTTGTTGAATCTCTTCAAGATATGCAATGAGCACTCTGGTTCCGTATGTTTGCGTTAAATGGTAGACAATTTTGGCTCGAATTACGGCCTCCGGGGTAGACGCTAGAGGCACGAGCCCGAAACGAAGAACAATTCCGCGTTGCATAAATCGGATAAGTTGAAGCGCATCTGCTAGATCTTCGGTATTCGTAAAATCTATAGTGGCAACGATATGGAAAATATTAAGTCCCACTTTGGGCAATTGGCCAGGATAAGTGCGTTGTAACAACTGAGACATAATTAGCGAGGTGGAGTGGAAGGGAATGAAGTTTTACCTACCGCCATTAAATCTTTGGGATATGATGCATATCGTTCATCTTTCTCTAAATCGTTCAGCCAGACAATTACCCGGCCCTCCTCGGATCTGTCTGTCCAATCAAACCTCATTGGCTGGTCCTCTGCGCTTGCTTCAGCAATCTGTGGATGGCGGAGCAGAGAAATGGCGTCTTTGCCACTGAAACCAAGGGAGCGAAGTCCATTAATAAATTTTCGTTCGCGACGGATCATATCAACAAGCTGAAAGGGGTCTATCTGGCGCTCAATAAGTTGGATTCCATTCATCCACAAAAAGTTGATTCCAGCAGGAATGCCCGCAATATTATTCCCTTTTTGTTCTGCAACAAAGGCATCCGAGATTTCATGAGTGGCGATTGAAGCCGAAATTTTAGGAAAGTCTTGTGTAGCCTTGATTAATGCCTCCAGGGGGTTCTCGTTTTTAAGAATGAACGAAGCAGCCTTAAGGCCAAGTGAAGCAAGCTCTGTCGTTGACAAGGGTTTGAGATCGGCAACATCCTCATCAGCGTCCAGATCAACATCTGCGGCAAGAGGGTTTTGCTTAGAATTTGTACCGGCTTCTCGGTCGTCAATGACAATGTAATCAGTCCTTTTCAAAGCAAGCTCCACACCGTAACCATTGACTTGCAATGGGGTGTTGGGGACATTGGTGCTGCGTCGATACCGAATTCGATATGTCACATCTCCTTTGAATGAAGCTTCCCGAAGAGTTTGATGGTATTTGCCGAATGAAGGTGAAGCAGGATCGGCATAGAGAATTGCTGGTTTTTTGTCATCAATGTGATCTTCATTGGCGGTACGATCGAAAGGCAAATTCTTCATTTGCCTATGCTCAGATAGCCATAATTAGAGCCTGGGGTTGAAATATTTGGGAAGGGATTTCATACGTAGAATTTAGCTTAGTATCAACAGCCTGGGTCATATCAGGTGAGCAAAACTGTTTCCCCTCAACCATAATCCATTCAGAACAGCCTTCCTGGTTAGTTGGCAATGAAGGCTCAACGGCTGTGGAGTAATATTGATAATGTGCCTCAATGCGCGGGGCAGCAGATCTAAGTGACAGAGCAAGTTTGAATGTGGATAGGCTCTCAGAACTGACGATATGGCCATCTTCCTGGAGGACTTGGAGGAATTGGGTGTATAGTGTTTCATCTGTCGAGGCCGAAGCAAAGTGACCGCTTGCAATCTTATCGAGAAGAGGAAAATACGAGGTCGCATTCTCGGAAGCGGCAGTCTCTCTATTGCACTGATTAGTCTTTGAATTTCACCACGCTGTTTATTGGAATCGAAAGTGAGATCGCTTACAGAAGCTCAAGCAGATATGGGGCACGTGGGAACGCGGCATTCATGCCCACATTTACAGAAGGAGCTGCTGAGGCCTGGAGAGCGGTTGCGATAGCTAACGCCATGCCCCATGGTGATCGAGACAGTGGCAGCATGGTTGAAGGGGCTCAGTAATGGCGGTGGTTGTTTTGATTTTATGCTGAACCGAAGCTCTACGCCAAAATGGAGGGGCAGAGCAGGAGCTCGCGGAGCTCTGTTGCTGGAAAAGCGTGGCCAAAAAAAGAGCCTTTCTGTTTCGCACTGTTTATCTGAGATGTTGAAATACTATCCGGTAGTCAGTCATCAATGACACCGAACGTGCCGCTGGTGTCAGGAACAATCAAACGCTGGCTGCAGCCGTGCCATCGAGATGTGAACACCGTCACAGAAGAGCTCGCCGTATCGAGCTTAGCGCAATGACGTCCTGCACAAAGATTTGGATGCGGCAGAATTGCTTGGTGGGGCTAGCCGTGGCTGAGGACAACCCTGCTTGATGACAGGTGTACTGCCTGCAGCGAGGGCGGTGAGATGCAGGCAGCTCCTTTCCCCTATGGCCTTCTGCTGCCCCGTTGTGGCGTCGGGGGAACAATGTTGCGGGTGGCTTGCACTGGCAGGATGCCCACACTTTGGAGATGGACACGATGCTCAATTGCTTATCCAGGAGTTCGTACGTCGGCCAGCGAATCGTCCTTGCTCCACCTCCACTCCTTAACCACCCCGTTCCGACCTGCTGGCCAGACTACCTCAATATCCGCGCCCACGCAAGCGGATCAGCTGCCTTTCCCTCTATCGCCTGGGCTCTGTGTTGTTCTTCCATTAATGCCAGAAGCTGCGGCTTCACCTCCCCGCCAAAATGCAGTCCTCCCCCGGAATGTTGACCAAGGTAATGTACCATGAGGGTCTAGCTTTCTCACCGGTAGCTGACGGTTTTCGCAGTTTGAGTCCAAGTCTTCGAGAGCGAAGGGCATTGCCTTTCACCCCAAGAGGTCAGTCGACTTGCGCCGCCCATCGATTGTGCTATTTGATATTTCATGCTGCTCGCAAGCTAGATCTTAGCTGACATGTCCCCTCAGACCATGGATTCTTGTGTCGCTTCACTCATCAACCATTCAGCTCTGGGATTACCGAATGGGAACCTTGATTGATCGCTTCGAGGAACATGACGGTCCAGTTCGTGGTGTCGATTTCCACAAGACTCAGCCCCTCTTTGTCTCCGGAGGAGACGACTACAAGATCAAGGTCTGGTCCTACCAGACTAGGCGCTGCCTCTTCACCCTTAACGGCCATCTTGATTACGTGCGAACAGTATTCTTCCACCACGAACTTCCTTGGATTCTCTCCGCCTCCGATGACCAGACCATCCGAATATGGAACTGGCAGAACCGCTCGTTGAGTATGTCCTGATTCGATCCGCCAATTACCATGCTTTCGCCAATCTTCTTGATGCTGACCTCTTCCAGTTTGCACCATGACTGGTCACAACCATTATGCCATGTGTGCCCAATTTCACCCGAAAGAAGACCTCGTTGTCTCCGCATCCCTCGATCAGTCTGTCCGCGTCTGGGACATCTCCGGTCTACGAAAGAAGCACTCTGCCCCGACCTCAATGTCCTTCGAAGACCAGATGGCTCGCGCCAATCAAAACCAAACCGATATGTTTGGAAATACCGATGCAGTGGTGAAGTTTGTCCTCGAAGGCCACGATAGAGGTGTGAATTGGGTTGCTTTCCACCCCACCATGCCCCTCATTGTTTCCGCTGGTGATGACCGTTTGGTGAAATTGTGGCGAATGAGCGAAACCAAGGCTTGGGAGGTGGATACTTGCCGAGGGCATTTTCAGAATGCGTCGGGTTGTTTGTTCCATCCTCACCAGGACTTGATTCTGTCTGCAGGTGAAGACAAGACCATCCGTGTGTGGGATCTCAACAAACGAACCGCCGTCCAGTCCTTTAAGAGAGAAAACGATCGGTTCTGGGTTATTGCGGCACACCCCGAAATCAACTTGTTTGCTGCCGGCCATGACAATGGCGTAATGGTTTTCAAGTTGGAAAGAGAGCGCCCTGCCTCAGCTGTCCACCAAAATCTTCTCTTCTATGTCACCAAAGAGAAGCATGTGAAGTCTTATGACTTCCAGAGGAACATCGAGAGTCCTACTCTACTGTCGCTCAAGAAGCTCGGCAGTGCCTGGGTTGCTCCCCGAACCTTGTCATACAACCCTGCGGAACGATCCGTCTTGGTCACATCGCCTACCGATGGTGGCTCGTACGAGCTTGTGAACCTTCCCAAGGATGGCTCTGGTGCTATTGAGCCTACAGAATCTAAGCGTGGTGCTGGAAACTCGGCTATCTTTGTCGCGCGTAACCGGTTTGCTGTCCTTAACACCTCCGCTCAGACTATCGATATCAAGGACCTTTCAAACAACACGACCCGTTCTTTCAAACCTCCGGCCGGCACTACAGACATCTACTTCGGAGGTACTGGTAATCTGCTGATAATTGCCCCCACCGCCGTCTACCTCTACGATATTCAGCAGAAGAAAAGTGTAGCTGAACTTCCGGTCAACGGTGTTAAATATGTCGTCTGGTCCAACGATGGACTATACGCTGCTCTTCTGAGCAAGCACAATGTCACCATCGTCACCAAGACTCTTGAACAGGTCAGCACTCTGCACGAAACAATTCGAATCAAGAGTGCTACTTGGGATGATGCGGGTGTTCTTCTGTACTCTACCCTGAATCACGTCAAGTACACCCTTCTGAATGGCGACAATGGTATTGTGCGAACTCTTGACCAAACTGTCTATCTGGTCCGCGTAAAGGGCCGTAATGTCTACTGCCTTGACCGTGCTGCCAAGCCCCGCATTTTACAGATTGACCCGACCGAGTATCGGTTCAAACTGGCTCTCGTCAAACGAAACTATGAAGAGATGCTCCACATTATCCGAACCTCTAGCCTTGTTGGGCAATCCATCATTTCCTACCTACAAAAGAAGGGATACCCCGAGATCGCGCTCCAGTTTGTTCAGGACCCAACTACTCGTTTCGATCTTGCAATTGAGTGTGGTAATCTTGATGTGGCTGTTGAAATGGCGAAGGAGCTCGACAAGCCCAAGTTCTGGGCTCGGCTTGGCAGCGAAGCTCTCGCTCACGGCAACCACCAAATTGTCGAGATGTCGTACCAGAAGCTCAAGCAATTCGACAAGCTATCATTTTTATATCTTGCCACCGGAGACCACTCCAAGCTAGCTCGTATGGCCAAGATTGCGGAGCACAGGGGCGATTTTACATCTCGTTTCCAGAATGCTCTGTACCTGGGAGAGGTTGAGGACCGTATTCAAATGTTCAAGGAGATTGATCTTTGTGAGTTCCCAAATCATTCACATCTTCTTTCTAACTAACCATTGAAAACATAGATCCCCTTGCCTACATGACAGCCAAGTCAAATGGCTTAGAGGAGGAATGCCAGGCCATTTTGGAGGCTACTGGTCTTACCGAGGACCAATTAACTGTACCCACACTTGGGGCCCCTCTAGTTCCTTCCAAACCCGTCGTGACTACCTTTAAATCCAATTGGCCTACCAAGGCCACTTCGCAATCTTTTTTCGAGAAGGCTTTGCTTGGCCAAGTTGAGGGTCTGTCCCTGGAGGACGAGCCTGCTACCAATGCCACTGGATTTGATGATGTTGTTGGAGATGAATCAGCCGCGAAGAACAGTGGTGCACTTGTTGAAGAGGATGACGAAGACGCTGCAGGCTGGGACATGGGAGATGACGATGTTCCCGATGTCGAGAGCGACTTCGTGAACGTCGACAGTGCTGAAGCTGGCGGCGCTGGCAGCAGTGAAGCAGATCTCTGGGCACGAAACTCGCCCTTGGCAGTTGATCATATTGCTGGTGGTTCATTCGAGAGTGCTATGCAGCTTCTCAACCGACAGGTCGGAGCGGTTAGCTTCGCACCTCTTAAGGCCCGCTTCCTCGAGGTTTACCAGGCCTCAAGATCATTCCTCCCTGCGTCCGAAGGCATGCCACCTTTGGTGAACTATATCCGACGCACTCTTGACGAAACTGACCCAAGAAAAGTCTTGCCCATTATTCCCCGGGACCTAGAAACCTTGGCAGCCAATGATCTACAAAAGGGCTACGACTCCATGAAGGCTAACAGGCTTGAGGATGGCTTGAAGCTGTTCAAGGGGATCCTGCATGCCATACTCATCAATGCTGTTTCGAGCGAAGATGAGGTGGCTGAGGCTAAAAAGCTTATTTCTTCAGCAAGCGAGTATGCAGTTGCTATGGATATCGAGTTAACAAGGAGGAGGTTGGGAGCTCCTGATGTTGTTGCTAAGGACCCCACGAAACTCCAAAGAAGCCTCGAACTCTCAGCATACTTCACGATCCCCAAGATCGAGGTACCTCATCGACAATTAGCTCTGCTTAGTGCCATGCAGCTGGCTATGCGAAACAAGAATTATAACTCAGCTCTGAGCTTTGCAAACCGCATCATTGCCAATGGGGGCGCTGCCAAAATTGTTGAGAATGTAAGTTAAGGCCTTCATATTCGATATGA
This sequence comes from Calonectria pseudoreteaudii, assembly GCA_001879505.1. Lineage (NCBI taxonomy): Eukaryota > Fungi > Ascomycota > Sordariomycetes > Hypocreales > Nectriaceae > Calonectria > Calonectria pseudoreteaudii. Next base: position 502,691 of record KV875260.1, on the reverse strand, counting down.
ACCGAAATGCTAACAATGGGTTAGGCCAAGAAAACCAAGGCTCAATGCGAGCGCAACCCCAACGATGCTGTAGAGATCGAGTTCGATCAGTTTGCTGAGTTTGATGTGTGTGCCGCTAGCCATACACCCATCTATAGTGGAACTGCTTTCGAGGAATGTGCATTTGATGGTTCCAAATACCACAGCAAGTACAAGGGCTCCGTTTGCCGAGTGTGCGAAGTTTGCGAAATTGGCAAGCACGGCAGCGGTTTGAAGCTTTTCGCTTAGAATTAATGATGTAGAGAGCCGAGTATGTGGAATGGAGTTTCGAGTCTTTGCAAAATATGACCAGATGCGTGAATATGGAGATGTGCTGGCGGTCGCTGGTTTTCAAAAGGCTGAGCTTTGTACATGGGCAGTATAACTATGGCAAAGGAGCCGTGTCGTGTCTTTTTTTTTTTTTTTTAGTATTAGCCTGATCCCAAATGTCAAGTGCACGAAACTACATTGGTGCACATTGAAGTGATTCAAGTTTTGTTTCGTTGATTCTCTATCGAGGCGAATCTACTTGTCTGCATTAGTTGTACAGTTCCGTTAAATATGATCCCTCTCCCTCTCCTCTGATGCGGGCCATCCTCCATACAGCCTAAATATCTCGCCTTATTACACGATTGTCTCCAATTCACGAGCATAGCCCAGGGTATTCTCTATCACCATCTGGCTCATTTCCTTGTTTTGGTTGCCGCCTTCCTCGGCATCAACGGTTTCGGGGAAGTAGATTTGACCATCACGGACAACCCAACCACGGTGCCGGGCAAAGGAAACCACATCACCCTCAGAGTCGAGGAAGAGAAGTGACTTTGTAGAGCTGATGGGCAAGCTAGGGTACGCTCGCTCGCTACTGCTTGCAATCTCGGAACGGATTTGGTTCTTCAGAATCTATTGCAAAATAGTTAGCACATCTGGGTTTCGATCAAAGTTTTAAGGAATCAACTTGCCTCCGAGAAGACACTGTACTCGTCGCAGGGGACCTCGCTGCTTTTCATTGCATTCCATACCCGGTCATAGCTTCCCTCCATCAACCACCTCTCTAGACGGATGGGGTAGCCTAGATATCGATCTCCCTCAACGTCGACATCCCCGCCTTCACGGTTGGCCAAACTCTCAAGTTCAGTGTGGAACTCGGCATAGCGACCTTCGGTGAGGAGCAAAAGTAAGCTGAGACCAGTTACTCGGTTACGTTCAGAGATGTTGGGAGGGAGAACAGAAGAAGGTAGCTCGTAGAAGGGCTGGAGCTGTTGGACGTAGCGCGTGAAGTCTGGAGGATTCCGGGCGCGAATGGCGAAGAGAGCTCCTTGTTCGTAGGTCTCGCGAGCAAGGGGGAGAATATGCGCAGGGGTGGATGGGCTTGGGGTGAGGGCGTTGAGCTTGAGGAGAGCAAGTTTGGCTTTCGAGAGAAGGGTGTTGGCATCGGAGTAGCTCATGGATGGTGAGTGCTTGAGCTGGGCGAGGATTTGTGTGAGATTGCGGTCGGCCATGATGGACAATTTTGCCAAGTCGGTGAGTGTTAAAAAAAAAATCAGGATGTGGTTCAAGAATTTTAATGGAGAGAGGTAGGTGTTCCTTCGGTGGGTTTTGAAGACACTGATGGATTCCGCTGAAGCTGTTCTGTTATGGTGGGGGCTAGTTGGAGCTTCACCAGGCTACGATCAGTGACGCGAGGCCACGGCACTCAGTATTCAAGCCGCTTTGGCTAAGGGCGGGGATCAAGAAATTCCGATCCGGTATTATATAATCACAACACAGTATCTTCAGATTATTGTCAGGTGGGGACTCGCCTGGCAATTGGGACCTTTGAACCCGTTCCTAGGAGTAAAAAATAGGCTGAAAAGAAAACTACAAATAAGCACTCGCTAAAGTAATCATTTCTGCAGCAATTAGAATATGGAATGATGGTGTTCGGGCCCTGAACACATTTGCCTCCGCAATTGGGAAATTTCATGGAAAGGGAATGGATATGAAAAATCAACACAGAACCAATACTGAGTCGATGGAAATGTGCCATTCTTGCGGTTCAAGAAGCCGATATATAGTTGAGAAGCTGGACTGGCGGAAAACTCGAACTAACAATACACATAAATCTAGTAGCACTACTGGATTTTATCTACTAAGAACAAATACATGGTGTAAAAAAGGGTTGTTATTACGATGATGAATCACCAATTATTCTATTTGACTCATAAAATAAATATTGGAATTATAGTTGATTTATTGGATTGATTTTTTTCGAGAGTATCGAGCTGGGCTTCCAAGATCTAGCCCCAGGTCGAAGGCAAACCACGACTCCAACCCAGGTTTCAAGCACGCGCACATTGGGAGTTTTCCTTTTTTTTCTTTCTTCTTTCTTTACTAAAATATTAAATATCAGTACTGGAAGTGATAGGGTCTTGTTTGGGCTTGGGTTGTTTAAATTCAGTGCTTTCCGCATGTCTCGGACAAAGTGTTAATACTCAGCACCAACAAGAATGTCTAATGAGCTTGTCCTGCAAAAAGGCTCGAGCGATGGCGGGCCGGGGCTATCCTCATCTTTGGGTCCAAGCTCTTTTCTAGGGGGTGAACTTGGAAACAAGGAACGGGGTTCCTAATCTCCCGTTAGAGAATGTGGGTTGGCCAGTAACGGACAACACATGATGATCCTGGCGTACGACGTGCTGAAAATAGCAGTTGGGGGACGTGGCTGAGCGAACGCACGAGCCGAAGATGGCGGCAGCGGCGGCGGAGGTGGAGGAAGACATGAACAAGGGTGGACATTAACACAGTAGTTGGGCGGGAAGACAAAACTGAAAAAAACGACTAGTCATGTGTAAAACCGCCAGTGTAGGTGACATATATGATTCACCAATGCCAACTCTGACGGAATAGTAATCAGTGGTGCTACCAGCATCTACACATATCCCGTGTGCCAACCGCCAAGTCCAGGAATGTGTTGTTTTGACGTAGCGACCCTCGAAGCACGAGGTACGGGGCCCTTCTCCAACAGCCCAAAAGAAATAAACCAGTATGCTCCATATGTCTATAGCGGCAAACACGAAACGGCCAGAGATGGGTGAGGTGAAGGGTGGAAAAAAAGACTTAGGGCCACTCTTCTCTTCGAAAGTGGATAATTCTTAGATTGCAGACAAAGTCTCTTTGAGTGTGAGCTTGTGATGGGCCATATGTGCCCACTAAGCTGAGGCCAGGTTAGGCGCCGTGACAATAATTGAGCCAAACAATATTCAGGCTCATATTTAACCCTCTCCACTCGCAGGTCTGATGTAATGCGTGCTCGCGGATTTTGAAGAGTGATCATTGGCGTGCCGTACTATACGAACCGGGCAGCAAACTAATGATTTGGTGGTTCAGCTCACAAGGCCATATAATTAATGGCTCTTCCCTCCCAAGTAAAAGAAATATTGACTGAGGGGTGCGGTCTGGTTCACTCAATGGCCATTAACAGGTGCGTAGGTACTTGCATGGTGATAAGTGCACAAGGCACGTTCGTCAGCATTTAGCACCTAACCTCTTCGCCATTTTTTCTGGTCTGCTTTCAGTATTCTCCTGCTGCTTCTTTATTCTCCCTGCCTTGATAGAGCGACCATAGCACACGCCACATTTTGGTTGAGGGCCCAAACACAAAACGAACGCAGTGTAGGCGTCGTAATCGACCTTCGCCCTGTGTCAGGAATCCTTCTCAATCCCCACTCAAAACTACTTTGTTTCCGTAACAAACACGCGACCGCCTGCTTTTCACCGTCATCACGCAGTCATACTGTAATATGTAACACAGTATAGTGCGACAAAAAAACCGGAAAGCACCATCAATAACAGCGACAACCAACAACCTCGATCAAGCTCGGCTACCCCACACACCTTGCCGTCGGTACGTGTTGGATTCGGGAGTGTCCCGTCACCCTGCCGCAGTCCGCACAAGTTCACCTCACACAAGCCCGGGTCCGGACCCATAGCTACAGGGTCCGTCTTCAGATCACAGTCCCTTTTTAGGTCAGGCAGGATAAGCCTCCCTACAAGAGAACCACCGAAGCCTCTGGGTTGCTAATCCGCCCATCGGTTGGCTTACTATCATACCGCCGCCCTTAAGCGCACACATAACTATCCCAACCAGCCGCCTCAACCTCCTCACCACTCACTCGCTCTTCCTTTTGCTATCTGCATGTTATTCTTCTCTCTCCTGCTTCTCCAGCTACCCCTCCTATTGACATCCTGGAAACCCAACTCTCAGCCCCTCCAACACCCCACCCACAATCTTACCTTTGGATTTCCAGCCGCCGCCATGGCGAGCTATCAGCAGTATGCGCAGCTCGGAAAGAATGCTGCCGATGGCTCAGCTGCCATCGGTAGCAACTCGTCATGTAAGCAGCCCCCCCCGTATCCCCGTCGCATTCTACTCCCTCCCTTCCCTGCCTAACCCCCCCTTGGGAGAGCTGATAAGCCGATACCAATTTGGTGCGCCTGCGACTGTCCGACGTGTGTGCAGAGTGCTGTTGGCCCGCTTGCTTGTCGGCTGAGCTGGTAGCGGGTTAATAAGACGGGGCCACGAACCAGATCAGAGACGTCGTCACGCGGAGTGCGGCATAGACCATAACCGGGAAACCGCCCAAAAGTGACACTCTTTCAGTTCGACATTGATGCCGTGGGCCTCAACCATCCTGGTTTCCAGCATTGTGCCGAGTTCCAGCCACAGAGGATCACGCAAGCTTGCGTCTCCCTTGATTGCCCCTGAAGAGGAGCCTGGCTTCTGTTCCAGGAAGGGGTGGGATGCATTCGCCGCCCAACGCACAGCCCACATCTTCCAGAACCCGAAGCCCAAAGTGCTGCGCGAGTCTAGGCCTTGACGCGCTGGATGTTCGTGTCAGCGGGCGGCGAGAGGCCACGGATCAGCTGGTGGACTGGCGTGAAAGAAGGGACAACTGAGTGCCCAGCAACAACGCTAAATGGGCCAGCTGCACCATAACCGCAAGCCATCCGCAACTCAGCGCCCGACAGCCTGGCTCTCTGCAAGAAAGACAGACAGACCCCCCTGTCTTAGCCCTTAATTTCTGGGCTTGGCAGCACAGCTAACCACTGCTGCGCACCACCACTATGGTTGTTTCCTTTGCACTGCCTCTCGTTCTGGGCGTGATCCGCACCTGGACTGGCCACTCCTGTTATTATACATACACATATTGATCCCCGGGCGGCCCCCTGAGTTTGAGTCCGTCTGAATCATCCTCTCTCGCGACATCATTACATTATCTCTGTGCGACGCTCTGGGCAGCTCGTATCTCACGCCACCAACGTACCTGTCCCGCATCTCATCAGCAAAGCAAAGTCAGGCCCTGCCCCCATCCAGACAACGGCGCTTGGCATCATCGAAGGCCGACCATCCCTGGAATACTCATCTACCGGCTCCGTCACATTGCCGGCGACCGTCTTTGATTCCCTCAGTTTCCCGTTAGGCCGTCTCTCGCCTACTAGACTGGCGCTCCGGCTCCCGTGGTGGCCCTGTATCTCTGTTCTTGCTTCCCCTCAAATGTGAATACGTTACCCGCTGCCGCAACGGGTTACCACCAATCAACCCCTCCACGCACGCACGCCGCCCACGCAACCAGAAGAAAAAAAAACATCAGCTCGCAAGCCCGGCTTGATCCAAAGGAGGGGGTGTGCCGCCGCTTCTGCAGCAGCAATACATCGGACATTGCGCCGGTCAGCATTCATCTCCCGGAAACAGCCAGCCAGGGTCCATTCACTGTCCATCCATTCCCCATCCTTTTGCTGACATCTCACGTCCTCCCCGACAGACAGAAAGCCCAACGACATGGCTCCCCCACAGCTAGGTGCGACCTTTGTCCCCGGTGGCTTCGATGACTATTATATGCCCGAGGTAGTCGCTCCCTCTCCCCAAAGGTGAGTTTTCCACCATTTTGACGGTTGCTTCGTCTTCTCCTGTTTTTTCATTTATCTATTTATCTATTCATTTATTTGCGTCCCCGTTCCCCTTTCACGCCTCCCCATTTCCCTCTCACTTCTGTGCTCCCCAGAACCTTGACTTTCGCTCGATTTCTTTTGTCTTGGCCCAATCCGGTCACAACGGTGGAAAGGTGGGGCTGCTGACGATTCTTTGTCCTTGGTATCTAGGGTAACCCCTCAGGTCCCCCAAAACATGCAGGAGGACCTCCAGCGCATGGAGCTGGAAGCTACTTCTGTCGAGCCCCGATCCGACGCCGAGTCTGGTCCGCGTCACGGTCGCGAGCCTTCCCTTTCGACGTACATCAACCCCCGCGGAGACGAGCCGATCCGGCCGCCCAAGGGTCCCGCCACCGCACCGGAGGACGACATTCGAGCATACCGGTCAACATCGGATCGTCTTGTCAGTATGAATTTCGACGCCCCCTCCTTCTCGCCCTTCCCAAAGGTCAAGGGCGACAACATCCCCCCGACAGACGAAGAGAAGGAGGAGATTCTTTGGAATGCCCGCAAACACGTTTTGCACTCCCAGAATGTTTCCATGCAGATTACCTGGGCCCGGGATGTGCTCACCTGGGCCGAAATTTCCCAGGACGCCATCACTCGAGAATACGTCGATAAACCCCGCCCCGCTACCCCAAGAATAGAACATGAGCTCCGACTGGATGCAATCAACATCATCTCCTACCTCGCCCAACAAGAGCATCCTGAAGCTCTTTACATGCGCTCCAAATGGCTTGAATTTGGAAAGTTTGGCAACCGCGTTGACAAGCGGGAAGCCTACATCGGCTACAAGCGAGCTGCCGAACTTGGCCATGGCCGCTCTGAATACAGGATGGGTATGCTCTATGAACAATCCAATGACATGTCCAAGGCCAAAGAACATTACTACCGTGGCTTAAGTCTGAAGGACTCAGCCTCCCTTTACCGTATGGGAATGATGAGCTTGCTGGGCCAGCATGGCGAGACCAAGGATTATCAAACCGGCCTGGAGCGAATCCAGGCCGCTGCCGATAGTTCCGATGAGGACGCTCCTCAGGGTGCTTATGTCTATGGTATGCTCATCGGTCGAGACCTCCCTGATATCGCTATCCCCGATGGTTTATTGCCGAACAACTCTGTAACCGCCAAGATGTATATCGAGAAGGCCGCGTACCTTGGCTTTGCAAAGGCACAGTTGAAAATGGGTCAGGCTTATGAACTCTGCCAGCTTGATTGTGATTTTAATCCATCATTTTCCCTCCATTACTATGGGTTGGCAGCCAAGCAGGGCCTCCCCGAGGCTGCGTTGGGCGTCAGCCGATGGTTCCTTTTTGGATATGAGGGCGTCTTCAAGAAGAACGAGGCTTTGGCCTATAAGTACGCCGAGGAGGCGGCAGCAGCCAAGCTTCCCACCGGAGAATTCGCCATGGGTTATTATAACGAGATTGGTATCCACGTCGAGAAGAGTGTGAATGAGGCGCGGAAATGGTATCAGCTCGCAGCGGACCACGGCAACAAAGATGCTGTAGGACGATTAGAGTCACTCAATGAAGACAAAACTCTGTCTAAGGCTGACCATGATACCACCACGCTCACCCGAATCAAGTCTCAGCATGGTTCTCAACGAGGAAAGAGACCTGACCGTTTCAAGCAGCCCCAACAGATGCCTACTCTTAGTGAGGGCAGCACTCCTGGGTCACCTTCCAACGAACAACCCCCTCCAGTCCAGGGCCAAGTGCCCGGAAACAACTCTCGTGTTACTCCCGGATCGTCTCTGGGCCACCAACCTACTCTTGTCTCGGAACATGTCAATTTCCCCGACCCTTCACGAGCCTCCTTTGTGCTTCCTGCCGGTGATCGCCCTCCAGCTTTCAATGTGAGGCTCGATTCCATGCAGCAGCAACCGATGACCAGGCCCCAGTCGGCTGCCCCATATCCAGAAGACGATCGACCTCAACAACAGGTGCCTTTCCGCTCGAAATCCACAGCACCCTACCCGGAGGACGATGTGCAAAACCCCCGAAATCCTCAGAATAATGGTCGCTTCCCTCAAGGACCTCCAGCTGATCGACCATCCAGCGCCTTTGGCATCAAACCTCAAGGCCCCGGTCAGCGCCCTATGCCAGCGTCACAGTCTATGGGCAACCTCCAACCCTCCGGCCCCGGGGGTCGCCCCGATCCGCGCGGAAGAGGGGCACCCGGCGGTTGGGGTGGCCCCGGTCCAGGAGGCCCCGGTGGTCCCGGAGGTCCTGGAGGCCCTGGGGGTTATGGCGGTCCCCGAGGTCCTGGAGGCCCTGGCGGTCCTGGTGGACGAGGTTATCCCGAAGAGGATGGGTATGGCCGCGGGGGCGGCGGATCTCCGTACCCTCCCGGTGGACCCTCTGGTAACCGACTTCAGAAGCCACCGCCGGGAGGTCAAGCTTCTCCGAACCCCAACTTCGAGCGATTCTCACAGGTTCCTGGCGCTGCTGGTCGCCCTGAGAGGGTGAGCTCTATCCCCCCGAACCAGCAAGGACCTTCTCCGCAGCACTCACCCCCTCACCAAGGTGTGCCACATGGACCTCCAGGCAGCATGGGAGGACCGGGAGGACCAGGAGGACCCGGATCTGGATCCAGCGGACCGGGAGGACCTCCTCGTGCCCCCAATGCACAGCCTCGTCCTGGGATATCACCCGCCCAGGGAGGTCCTGGTAGGGTTGGTAGCGCACCTCCCCCTCAACTCCAGCGACCTGAGAGTAAGCCAAGCCCAATTCCAAGTGCTGCCACAGCGCCTCCACCCAATAAGGGAGGCAAGGGCCCCGCCACTTTTGAGGATATGGGTATCCCTCAGGGAAAGCAGGACAGTGATTGTGTAAGTGTCTTTTTGTGTGCCACAGAGATTTGATTTGGCTGACTTGTGCATCAACAGGTTCTCATGTAAAGAAAACATGATTGCTGACTAACATGGCATAAAATTTGGCACAATACTAGGACGAGAATGGCGGGGAAAAGGGCACTTTTCTGCACATAGCCGTATGAAGAGGCGTTTCAAGGAGTCTACAGAAAAGACGCAAACCTTGTAAAATTGGAATCAGAAATCCACAGAAGTGACAGGAGGCTTTGCTGCCAATGGATTTCGTGTTTTTGGAGGGTCGAATTTGTACCAGGTACGACGCTCAAGAGCCGAAAACCAAACAAAATGAGTATATGGAATATGTCATAGAATCCTGAGATGAGGATGGATATATGATTTGACTTGTAGAGTACGGACGAATCTCGGTAATCTTCCACATGATAATGACGGGCGAGGGATGGCACTCGTGGTTTGTTGATGAAATAGACATTTGAAGTGGATCACATATTGGTTGTGCTTGTAAATGAAAGGGTTATCTTGCAACGCTGTACATCCTCTTGCTCGGTTTCCCGAAGAACAAATCATCTGCATTGGTTCACCGTGTCTGTGATCTCGTCTTAAATAGCTCCGTTGGTTGAAAGAGTATCCACGGAGGCGGAGGGAGCATTGCTATATTTAGTATTGTGTGCTCATTCCTCTTGCGTTGCATATTTAGCTTAAGAAGCTATCGAGGACTCTCAGGCTTTCCTGAACTGACAGGGCTAGAGTCGCCTGGGCAACTGGGCTCAGTATAGCTGGCTGACAATATCGGCCTCATGAATTTTATGATTGTTACGTGATCAAGTGTAATCTCTTAGATGGTTGCTGAAGATAAGTCATACCTGTGCCCGTGAAAAGTCCTTTGTAGATTATTAGTTGTCATAAACTAGAGCTTCTTCCTAATCGAACTTTCACCATTGACGCATGGTTATAGTAAGGTAGGCACACTGATAATTTTGTGTGATTTTAGCTTGCGAGACTCATTTTTATGAGATTTCCAGTCGCAGAATTCCTCATTAATGGGCAGAATTGTATTGGAAGCCATACCTAAAGTGGTTTTCAGACTGACGCATGGACTATCTAAGTATAATCTACATGTGTGAATGGATATTGTCACACGCAAAATACCACGATACCACTGGCAAAAGTGTAAAGTACCTTACAGCAGGTACCGGCGTATTTTCTGTATATATGCAGCGCGACAAATATGGAGCGGCAGTGCTATCAGGATATTGAGAACCATTTTCCCTCTCACTTTTCTTTCACCATTGAAACAGCACAAATTTCCTATGTAATGCGACGAGGGATTCCAGAATTTTGCCACGCCATTGTATTATGAAATGTTAATTGATGTAGGTTTATATCTTTAGGTTAATAGTGGTCCCTAATAGTAGCAATAAACTTCCAACTGGAAAATATCTTATTGTCTTGTGAGTTTTCCCCCTATTTAAGTGATTTGTTTGTTGACCCTGGTCGGACCGGAGCGGAACGTCAATGTCGGTCGGCATCGGCGTTTTCAGCTCCGGCACCGAAAAAGGACAGCTTCCAGAACACCACACAGGCCAAGCGGGAACTACCGTGTTGGTAACGGTACACCAAAAACATGATCCCACGACATTAAGCAGCGACACCGAGCAAGACATCGCAGTTACGAGCCAATTCTCCCAACCTCCCGACGATCATGGAAAATTCACCTCACGCAGAGGAAGAGCCTTCGTACATTGACTACGAAACCTTTCTCGACCCTGGCTTCTCTCCCGCCGCATTCGCCAACTCGCTGGTTGTCGCCACCAATAACCCCAACGACACCCCGCTCGACCTGTCCACGCCTCTGTCCCGTGTTCTTTTCGATGCTCAGGAAATCGACTCGCATATCGATGTCCTTACAACCCGCTCGGCTGTGCCCCTGCTCCAATACACACAACACCAAACACAGGCATCCAAGCACATCATTGCTGAACTCGATGGCCAAATCAAGAGCCTCAATGAGAGCTACCGCCAGCTCGAGAGAGAGGTTATTGATAAACATGCTGAGGCCGACGAGGTTCGGCAGGTTGCGCTTCGTTTATGGGAGACGCTGAGGCTTGGGCGCTCAGTTGGGCGCTGCTTGCAGCTCGGTCGACAACTCGAGCTTCAGCATTCTGAGCTCGAGCTTCAAGGCGGCACTGCCTCCGGAAAGGATGATCATCGCGCCCTTGTCCGATGCTCGTACACTATTGTTTCCCTGCGCGAGATTTTAGACCGTAAGGCCCCTGGTGAAGAGGGCCACGGCCTCGCTCGTGTCGACGCCGTTCGCAGTTTGCAGGACATTGTTACAACGCCGATTGAGCGATCTGTGCGTGAGACATCAGAGCGCATTGTTCGCGAATTTCTGATTCCGAGCACTGCGACTTTTACACAAGCAGATGAAGCCAAGTTCCGACTTACGTCGGCTCTAGCGGCTCTGTACCTTTTATCACCTACCTTGAACCTTGATCCGGAGAAATGGGCGCCGCGAACCTTGGTTCAAAATTTGGAGACATACATTCGTGCAACACTACAGACCAGCATCACAGTTTTATCGCGTTCTCTTGGTCAACTTCCGACGCTGGAGAAGGCGCTGGCCGAGGTTACGGCCAAATGTCAAAATATTGTATCTCTAGAAATGATTCTTGAGACGACAAAACCCCCAAGCCACCCGTTCCTGCAGGGCTCAAATCAACCAATTCGGCTCAATCTCTTGCAACCATTGCTTTCTCATCTAGAGACTGGTAGTCTTGTTTCATTCTTCTGGAGGACCATGGCTAGCAGTTTAACAAACAGGGTGCAGGACATTGTCAACAGGGGTGGTGTTGTGGCAAGGACTCTGCGGTCTAACAAGACAAATGTTGGCGATGCAATCCGCCAGTCTGTCCTCAAAGGCTCTCAGCTACCAAGCGCATTAGCCGGTCCTAAGGGTAAAGGACGGACCGAGGAAAATTGGGACCGTGAGGTGGCTGTTATGGTGGGCAGTGTTGTTAACAATTTGAGATAGGGGAAGCTGCATATTCTCGAAGGATTATCCTTGTTTGTTGACGACGAATATACCCAAAAATCCTTGTTCTAAACAAATGACAAACGCCAACCAGCGTGGATCTGCCGTTGCTGCTATTTACCCCCGTGAACTTGCTTTGTTGATTCAATCGAGTCCTACTGACATCCATTGATCGAGCTGCCTATCAGCCATCGCTCCACCATATATTACATTCCTAGCGGGATAGCGACGACCTCGCTGGTATGTGGCTTTCTGATATTCGGGATTCCCTGACTATAATTCGCAAATGTCGAAAGACAAAACAAAAATTAGAGAAACTCTCTATTTCTTTGTTTACTTTTGGCTCGTTGTTTACATGTAGGTAAAATTACGTGGTGTGCTGGCATACCTCTGCCCAATCAGAACATAGGCCCCTCCCCGCACCCGTCAATCTCATCTGAGGATGAGAGAACGTGAACTCTTTTATTAACTCTGGACATTCTTCATTAGAATGGCCTTAGCAGGAATACACAAGGAGGCCGATATATTATCATTCCCAATGCAGTATACTTACGTCTCGTTTGGGGGGTCTTTTCAGATTCACACCAAATCCCTATCCCTCCTCAGCAATCGCAAAGCAAGTCTGGTAAATATCCCACGACAACTGGGACTGATGAATCCCGAGGAATACGACATTAAGGACACAAACATTGAGCTCATTGGATCTCACATTGACCACAAGGTTAATTATGATTCCGCTCTCACGGAACCCGCATGGAGCGACGGCAAAATTGGTGCGGTGGCCGGCTTGTTCATTTGGCGAATCGAACAGTTTAAGGTGGTGCCATGGCCTAAGACGAAGTACGGCACCTTCTACGATGGAGACAGCTTCATAGTACTACGCTCTCATAAGGTCGGCGATAAGGATGGCATCGAGAAGTTGGCTCACGATATCTTCTTTTGGCTGGGCTCACACACATCGCAAGATGAGGCGGGCACGGCAGCTTATAAAACGGCAGAACTCGACGAATTCTTGTGCGGGACGGCTGCACAACATCGTGAGGTGCAGGCAGCACCGTCAAACGAGTTTTTGTCCCTGTTCCCGCGCATATCTATTCGCAAGGGGGGGGTACGTTCGGGGTTCCGGCACGTCGAGGAGGAGTCTCGGGACGGAAAGCTTACACTTTTACGTCTTTTTAAAAACCCAGCCGCTGGGGCTAACGGGGTGGTCGTGGCTGAGGTCGAACCTGTCTGGCGCAGCCTCGATGATGGTGATGTCTTCGTACTTGACCAAGGCAACAAGATATGGATATGGCAGGGGAAAAACTGCAGTCCGATAGAGAAGGGAAAGGCGGCACAGGTGGTGCACGAGATGACAGTCACCAAGCATGCAGATGTTGAGGTTATCTCTCAGTCCGAGTTCCGGTCCAAGCGCATTGTTGACCTTCTTGGCGGTGACCAGGAGACGCCCCGGGTCGGATTACGGAGCCCACGGCCGCTGACCTCTGGCAACCAGGCACGTGGAGGTATCAATAATGGCAGTGGACTAGTGGCTGTCGTGCCTGGGAGGCTGTTTCGGCTCAGCGACGCCACGGGTGAGCTCATGTTTGAGCTGGTGCAAGAAGGAGGGCGGATATCGCGCGATGACTTGGGCAGCAGCGATATTTTCTTGTTCGACGACGGCGGCAGGGCCCTTTGGGTGTGGGAAGGGAGTAGGGCCAGAGCCACGGAGAAGAAGCGTTGGCATCGCGTTACTCAGAGATATTTGCGCTGTTTAGAAGGCCAGATGGGTTATGAGGGGTCATACATGATGCCTTTGGGCAAGGTGGTTGAGGGAAGCGAGAGCCGGGCGTTCCTCAAGGCTATTGAGGCGTGAGAAGCGTCTGTGAAGTGGAGATGAAATGGCCAACAGACTGTACTATGAGTTCACGAGCAAGTTTTTGTCTTTTTTTGCTTTTTTTTCTTGTAGAAGGGGGAGGATCAAGTTTACCTAATGAGACTTGCATCAGAGCATTGTGGCACATGGTAGTTTGGGAATAGGCAGGTTAATTTGGTATGTACACGGCTGTTTTGAGATGAAAATAATAATAATAATAATAATAGCAAGCCGACAGGCGAATTTTTTCTCATTTCGATGTTGGTAGTGGTGTGACGAGGGTCGGATGCTCGGCAGCCAAGAAGGCACCATGGGAAAGCCACATGCACAAGTCTAAGATAATCTGGGTTGAAGTGACCCGGCTGAGAGGAAGCCACACGCGTGGGGTGCTACTGTTTCTTGAGAAGGGCGGTTCTGTTCTTTTTTACAGCACAAAATGCATCCACAGATCGGCAAGGCCCATAGCCCCGTGGAGCGAGAGGTCACGGCCGTCAAGATTAGAAGGGCAGCAGCATTGGACAAGGTTCAGCGGGACATGGCGTCCAGAGTGCAGAATTCAAGCTTATGGCAAGCAATCGATGAACTGAGGCTGTCCATGGGGTGTAGATGATGAATAGACAAGCCGAAAGATTATTCTTCAGACCAGGGCTTGTGGGCCTCGGTTGCGACTTGTCCTGCATACGCTTGCCAAATGGTGAGGGAAATGGCGTTTGGATTGGATCTTATCAATCAGTGCGAATCTATCTTATCAATCTGCCGGGATTTGTTTGGCAAATCGGGTTGTTAGCCTCAATGTTCGTATGCAATACAAACAGCCCTTGAATGATTGCCGGTTTCCATATTTTGCATTCTGGAACCTCTGCGAAAAACTGCATCTCTCCGCATTTCTGGCTGAAAGTAAGAATCCTTCAACACACAAATTTGCCCAAAGATAGATAATCTCTTGGAAGTTTTCAGAACTTTTACCTTGCTATCCGACCCTCCATCGCGCTGTTGGATGCCGGTTCTTTTGCCCAGTTTCCAAATGTTCTGGACACTCGATCGACCCGCCCTATGATGAACTAAGCTTACCGTCTCGTTTAGCGTAAAGTGGATCTCCTTCGGAACCATGTTAAATACTTGCAGCCCATCACCGTGGGCCGCCGGGACCTTGGTTCTCAGCGCTTCTGCCCATCGTCGCTGATGACCTGATGGCTTGGTTAGTGGCGAGGGTCAGGTGGCCAACTAAAACGTGAGAACGGCTGCAAAACCGGGGCAGAGTTGGGGGCAATCTGCGCGCTAACGGCTGGCTGCCGAGGCCTTGCCTACAAGTGTGGTTCTGTGGAGCGAAAACCCTGGGCCGGAGTCGGAGCAACTTGGCCATTCTTGTTGCAAAGAAGCATCTCGCTGTTGGCCGAAACATCATATGGCACTGCTGATTTCAATGGGTCAGCTCAGCCAGAAACAGGCGCCGGCGTGGGGACCAGAGTGGGTTCTACGATGCCGATATCCGAAATATCCATGAGCAGCTCCTAAAGTCTCGTGTCTCCCGACGTCTGCTTGGGGTCCCATCTTTTTCGTATTTCAGTGTATTTTCAACACTAGCCTGGTCCATCAGGTCGAGACCTTATCGCCTGGCATGAACAAGCTTATGATAGTGGAGTTTGGCCCAATTCATAAGGCTCCCTTCTCAACCGTCTGAACTGCAAGGGAGTCGTCCAATTCTGCGCCAATTTGGGATGATGTTGTACCCGCATATTAGGCCCTATATTATGGCAGTGGCAGTAAATGCCATGTGCTCTTAGAATTGATGTCCGCCCTCAATTTGGTATTCGTGTAAACTGTTAAAGTGGGGGTGGGTTTAAGGGCACTCTCTTAAGCCACCACCCTGAGCAAGCGTCGAACCGGCACTGTGACGATTGGTCGTCTGCTTTCAAGTACTGCATGTATAGGGTGCAATATCCGTTCCTCTGATCACAAACTTTATCGGTTCACGCGGTAATCCAAGCGTCCTAGCTCAAAAAGTCTGCGTTGTTTGACTCAAAAGTGTGATTGCTCTGTTTGGAGAATGATGGAAGATGATTTAGCTAGCAATGATGCATGTTGTAAGAAGCCAGTTAGAATTCGGTTAACATGGCTTGAAGTGGCTAGACAGGCACTTTGCCGTCCTCTGCAAGACCCTAAACGAAGCGCTCATACCGTTCTGGTAGTCAATTGCCGCAAAATATCCCACGTCATGGGGGTCATCGGGTTGGTGGAGGTCCCATAGCCCACAAACGAATCATCCTTCTCGATTAAAGCACGAATATCCTGTGATATTGGCTAGCTATTGGCTATGTGCCTGAAGATGGGGGTCAGCGAACTTGAGGCTGGTGTTGGTGCGGAGGTCAGCAATACCTCGTAGTCAGTGACAGGTGAATTGCTTTTCTTAGTGTTGTGCGAGAAAGAGCTCACTGATGGGGGGGGGCATAATGGCAGTCTGCTTATCTATAAAGCCTTATGGTTTCTTTTGGACATGATTATCTCAGGATATCGACATCTCAACATTGCCAAGACGCATCTCCATCCTCCACTACTTTATCTTACACCCATTGGCGGGTTTAGACCATTCATCTTTTTCAATCAGGACATTTTATATTATTTTCATCAAATTTGTGCATCGAAGCAGAATAGGAATGCGTCTCTTCTCCTTGGCCACGTCTGTGGCCCTCTTGTTAGTGGGAACCACCCATGCCGAACCTCTCGTTGGATATGGCAGTGCTGTCTACAAAAATCTCTGCGCCGAAGCCTGCAAGTTCTCGGTACCCACAGCTCTGGAATGCCCTGAATATAGGGGCATGAATGAAACAGAGATTTCTCAACAATACCCTAGCGCTGCCTGCTTTGCACAAAATGATCCATACCTCACCTCAGTTGCCTGGTGCATCCATCTGACGTGTGAAAACGACACCAAGAGCTCTGCCATAGATGAATTCTGGGAGAGTGATGTGTTTTACGGCGCCACAGACCCCGGTATCGTGGTGAAGTACACTTACCATGAGGCTCTTCAAAAGGTCGATGCCAAGCACCCTCCCAAACCTATGGATGCAACCGAGTTAATCCTGAATCGTACCGTCTCGATCACACATGATGTGTGGCTAGGATATTACAATGCTGTCTATGGTTCCTCCATCATTGCCAAGAATGAAGCTATGTACTCGTAAGTGATCGTCAGCCCAATTCGCACTTGAACCTAGCTTACAAATCCTTTTCGCCAGGCTCCTTGTCTTTCTCGCCGGAGCCGTGGCCCCTATTGGTCTCTCCCTCCTTCGAATTTTCCCGTGGCCCACTAGGTTCTGCAGCAAGTTCTACGCCTATTTTGTTGATCCTCCTGTCGTCGGAAAACGCCACAATGTGCCCGTATTTGGGCTTGCCATGGTGCCCACACGTGGGCAAGCCATCTTCGTCATCTACCTGCTCGCCCTGAACGCGCTGGCCGCATTTCAAGGTTATCCCCAGTTCACTCCTAACTCATTTTATCCTGATCACTCATACGAACTCACAAGACATATCGCCAACAGATTGGGAATGCTAGCACTGGCCAATTTTCCACTCGTAATATTATATGCCGGAAGGAATAACATGCTCATGTGGGTGACAAATTGGAGTCATTCGACATTTCTCTTAATCCATAGATGGGTCGCCTTCATTGCAACGATGCAGGCATGTCTTCACGCAGCAATTTGGCTTCGTCTAGTTGTTTCTGAAGGCTACTACACCGAATCTGCCCAGTCTCCTTACTGGTACTATGGCATCATTGCTGTCTTGTCTTTCAGTCTGTTAATCTCTCTCTCTATCCTCCCTATTAGAATTAGATGGTATGAGATATTCCTCATCGGGCATATTGTCCTTGCTGTCCTTGCCATGGTTGGCGCATGGTACCATACCAAACTGCTCTATGATGGCCAAGAGGGCTATGACGTCTGGTTGTTTGTTGCCATGGCCATTTGGGGCTTTGACAGACTCATGCGCATTGTTAGAGTCGGAAAGCATGGCATCAAAAAGGCCTATATCACAAAAGTTGACGATGAGTACATTCGGATTGAAATTCCCGGCGTTGATGCCCACGGGTACTGCTATGCCTACTTCCCTACCCTTTCGTGGCGCATGTGGGAAAGCCACCCATTTTCCATCGTTGGACTCAACCCTGGTCATCCTAAAGCTTCTGGGGAACCTCTGGCACTCTCGACTGACTTTCGTTCCGATAATGAGATGTCGAACTTTGCGGCTGAGCCGGCTGCAGACAAGGAACTTGGGATCACTACTAGGACTCGCACTATGGCCACTCAAAACCCCGACCAGCACGGCATTACTCTTTTTATCCGGCCTCACAGTGGGCTGACAAAACTTCTCGCTTCCAAGGTCGGGGCTGAAGCTGGGGTTCATGTGCTTATAGAGGGCACATATGGCCCCGAAGGAAGGACATCTGCCCAGGGCAATGAAACCAAGTTTGCCCCCACACCTGATTATCCCAATGTTCTTTGCATTGCTGGAGGCGTGGGTATTACTGCAGTTCTTCCCGCACTGCACGGATCCCTAAGTTTGTATGACCCCATTGGAAGTACGAAGTTATATTGGGGTATTCGAAACCGTGGCTTGGTTGAGGCTGTGGAAAGTATGCTGGTTGGGCAGCTTGATGACGCCAGGCCCAGCTGGGGTCATATCCAACCGCACATTACAGTTGGGTCTCGTCTCAACGTAAGGGAGATTTTAGAAAAAGAGCTGGCCCAAGCTGGGCGTCAAGGTACTACGGTCATTGTTTGTGGGCCTTTGGCCATGTGTGACGAGGTCCGGTATAACGTTGCTGCGTTGGCCCGACACGGAGCCATTGTGAGGCTGATGGAAGAGACCTTGGCTTGGTAAAGGCTGGGATAAATAGCACTCGGTCTCCAAGATATATTGAAAGTAAATTCGATTCATATGCAATTTTACATTCGATTCAACCCTCTAAATTCGACCTCGTCGAAGAAACTTGTTGGGCAGTTCCACATGCTTAGCCCTCAAGTATTCACACACGTTCTTCCCCAGAGTATCATACTCGCTTGTCGAATTAAACCCGCGATCAAGGTGATCTCTAAGGAGGAAGTGCACTGCCCGGATACCGGGAATCTCGAACCTCTCAATCTTCTTCCCCTTGTTGCTGCCCTCAAGCAAATGCTCGATCTTGTCAATAGTCAAAATGCTTCGCAACCAGTCCCACTCATCATCGTGACGCACATAGAATCCGACGTTGGCATCTGAAGCCTTGTCGCCAGAACGCCCACCTACTATCCAACCCAACGGGCCACGAGTTGTAGGACCGAAGGTGTCCAGAGAGACGGGGTTCTTGGTCTCATACGATTTCTGGTCGCGGGGGTAATCTGGACGAGTGTTTTCCTGGACCGGAATTTCGATTGACTTATTGGCCCAAGGCAATTCAACGCGATGCTTTACCTCTTTTTGGGGTAGCAGAGTCACATAGTACTCGTAGAAGGGCTTACCCTCGCTCTGGCGCTGGTCATTGCCGAGGGAGGCACCGGGACAGCTCTGGAGGAAGTTTTCCATGCACCAGCGGTTAAAGCCAGGAACATCCAGCGTAAACTTGTCGACGAGAGCCTGCTTCTTGGTCTGTACGAAGATGCGGAAATCAACAGTCGAGACTTCTTGGTTCCGAGGGTTCTCAGGTGAGTAGCCATTGAGGCTGAACTTGAGACAACTCAGGTCCTTAATGGCATCTCCGATAGAGTAACGTATTTGGCGTTCTGTCCACTCAGCCTTTTCTTCGAGATCAAGACCGACAAGGTAGTAGTGGAACTCGGCCTGGTAGCCTCCGAACGCTGTGAGGCCAACCTTTGTGGTCGATGGCGCAGGAAAGCCCCTAACCCCAGTGACGAGCACGCGGTCCTTTGCGATATCCTTCATAACAACCCCTTCGAGGTTGGCTGTGACATCTGATCCATAGTACAAAGGGCCTTGGATCTCATACAGCAGCTGTGATGAGACAGTGCCAACAGAAACCTCACCACCTGTACCAGGCTCCTTGCTGATGATGCAAGAACCATCGTACTCGACCTCTGCAATCGGGAAACCGAGATTTTCGCACTTGTCCATGAGACGCTTGAAACCAGAGAAGTAGCCACCAGTGACGTAAGCAGAACACTCAATCAAGTGGCCAGCTACCAGTGAACCAGCAATCTGATCCAAATCTGTCTCACGATCCCATCCGTGCCACCACATCGAGGCGCCGATAGTAGGGGCGGCATCGGCGACACGACCTGCAATCACAATGTCGCAACCTTGTCTAAGAGCCTCCGCAATTCCAGCACCGCCGAGATAACACCTGGCGGTGAGTTAGCCTTGATCCAATTAGTATTCGAGAGAAGAGCTTACTGGGCGCAAATGATGTCATGGCCCCATTCTTTCAGGGGCGTTCCATTCATCAAGCTAACAAATTGCTCCCCATTCTCGTAGAGACGCTTGACAGTGTCCGTAACCTCATCACCACTCACCCAGCCAACCTTCAAGTCTAGCCCCTGTCGCTTCACTTCCTCCTGCACCAACTGAGTCAAGAGTTCAGTATCACTGGCTCCAGCGTTCACAGCGACCTTGATATTCTTGGATTTGAGATAAGGTAGTGCCGGGGACAGGTTTTCCATAAAAGTTGGGTCGAACAAACCCTCGGGTCGCTCCTTGAGCTCACCCGACTTCAGACGACGTTCATTTTCCGTCTTCTGAGCACCATGAAGAGTCATTGTACATTCGGAGAGCCAATCTCCAATAATGCAGTCGATGTCGCAGTTCTTGGCCAAGTCACCAATGGCCCTCTGGCGGTCAGAGAAACCACCGGAGGAACCGGCGATGCGGATCGCTCGCTTTGCAGAAGGCATTATTATGAGATCCGGCCCCTAAGTTAATTAGAAAGTTACAGAAGCCTTGTTGCGGGTTTAAAATCGCCAAAATAAGTTCATATTGTCAATTCGTAGTCGCGGGTCTTGTTTCTACTTGTACTTTTTTTTTTCGTTTACTTCCTTCCCCTCACACCATGGCTGCGATCCTCCCGGCACAAAGCCCGGAAGACAGGAGGCTAACTCCAAATGTCCAACTCCGAGCCTCTATTTTCCCGTTACTTTGCTACGAAAAGAGTACCCTACTCCCATGCCTAAAATAGCCTAGTCTCTCATGGAGACTTTGCCTCAAGACCATATAGTGTGGGGAGGAAAGGGCGGCGGAAAAGGATACCCACCTTCAAACAAATGAGTTGGGGTAGGCAACCACGGTCCATTTGTCTGAAACTGCCGCGCTGGTATTTGCCGATCCGGAAATTTAATTTCCTATGCTGAACACACGTACATACTTATTCCCGCAACCGTGGCTATTCACAACACATCGCCATAATAGTCATACACATTCAAAAGCCCATTCTTGGTCAAAGGGGAAAGCTTATCCGCAATATGTCATGTATGGTTCAGTGAATTCTCATAAAAAGTAGTTATTGACAAGTCATTGAAAATTTAGACGGAACATTTTAGATTACCAATTTTGAAGCATCTCCGCTGTGCTACTGCTTGGGAGTTGTCACACCGCGGCAACGACAGTGAGCTGATTTAGCTAACTAGCAGTGAAACTCCAGCAGTCCAGTGCGACAAAGCGGTACGGTTACCGATATTTTTAGAGCTTGTTCATAATTTGCGGTGTCAGATCCGAAACAAATCATTGGAAACATCTCTGTGTGCGCCTCTCAGTCCGGTAGGACTGGAATTCCGGGCGGATTATGAATAAAACAACCAACTCCTCCCTGGCCCGGTAATCAGTATGATCTCATCGAGCATCGACCCGAAACTGGATGCTTATATCAGCGGGATCTTGATCTTCGCCACCTGGTTGATCCTCCAGCAATCTTTCACGAGGCATAACTTGATGGCATCGGTGAATGCGCCCAGCTTCACATGTGGACTTTGTGATTGGTGCTTGTTCCATCCAATTAATATTGTTCCGATGATACAAGATCAAGTTCACCCGCCATTCTGAAAACGGGTTGGTGGCGTGATGCCCATTGCTGGTAAGGCGCGAGATGGAGGAACGAATGATGATGCAACCATGATCCCATGGCATAGAGACTCTTAACATCTCAGCGGTAAAACATACGAAGACGTAGCAAGGACGAATAAGCTTTCGACCCTGGCACGGCAGGGAATCCCCGCGATCGATTCGCCAGATCACCAGGCTCCCACCACCTCTCTGAAGCCCACTCACTTGAGCATATATCCAATCTTATCTAGCTTCAATAGGAAAACAAGCAAATAGACTCGCATCTTAAGGATGTTCATGATGCAATTTTCTTTTCTTTTCTTTTTTCGGAGGGCCTGGGCGGTATTTAAGATGGCATCACTGTGCACTCAAAGATCAGTCCAACATAACCTGAATACCACTCAGTCCCACCACGTGCATGCTGATCACCACGCCAGTGAGGATACAGGACTCTCCACTGTTTGTGGGCCGTAGATTCTCAGTTTCTTGTTTGGGAAACCTGTTTCTTATCTGTGCCCCACGTGTTTTACAATTCTGGTTTTGCTGGCTCGACAGCAATGACTTGGGTGTAGTCGGGAAATGTTTGCGGCCAGTGTCCCCGTGGATGAAACAGGGGCTATTCTTATAAGGCTTCAAGTATCCGGTTCTTCAATCTTGGCGGCATACGAAACGGGGCATGGGTCAACACGATAAGTTTTGCACGGCAAAATTAGATGCTTGGCTCAATACCCTTGTGGCTTTTTACGCCGATGAAACCAGAGGTGATATATAAAGGCCCTTCTGCATCAAGACTCCATCTCGGAAGAATTCTTTTTTTCTATTTGCTAGAGCCGGGCCTTTTGTTCGTTCTTTTCTAAGCCAGATTCAAAATGAAACTCGATTTTTCGCTTCTTAAGGCCTTAATAATGGCCGCGACCTCAGCTAAGTCGTTAAACCTGAGGCTCATGACATACAACATCCGGACGGCTATGACGCCCCCAGGTGAGGGCGAAAAGCTTTGGTCTGTCCGGTGGCCTTTGATGTTGAATCTGCTAAACGACGAAATTTCCGAGCGTCCTCAATCATTACAGTGTTTCCAGGAAGCGCTCTCTCACCAAGTGGATGATCTACAATCGGGGCTAAACGGGTGGTCATACGTGGGCGTAGGCCGTGATGATGGTGCTCGGGCAGGTGAATTCTCTCCCATATTTTACAAAAGCTCGGTGTGGGACCTAGACGACAATGCAACTTATTGGTTGAGCCCAACGCCCAACGAAGTCGGCTCCAAAGGATGGGACGCGGCACTTCCTCGTATTGTGACCGTCGCTCGTCTCGTTCATCGCGAGTCAGGTCAAGGCTTCGTCTACATGTGCACTCACTTCGACCACATCGGCCAGACTGCCCGTGTCAACTCTGCTAGGCTGATTGTCAATCTCACCAACGACTGGTCCACTCACAATGGAAAGACTCTTCACGTCTTTGTTGGGGGCGACCTGAACATCCAGCCAGATAACGAGGCTTATCAGATTCTTGCTTCTCAATTGTACGAAACAAAATACCAGGTCCAGGCCGGTCGCCGTTTTGGAGAAAATAGCACATACACCGGCTCCAACGAGGACGAGTCGGACGACGAAGAGCTTGACCATATCTTTGTCAAGAATACAGACAACCTTGAATGGGATTCCTATGCGGTGCTTAACTCACAAACTCCCGATGGTACCTTCATATCTGATCATCGTCCAGTGGTGCTTGACTTCAAGATCCTGCATGGTTAGCATGCGCAACAGAATCTCGCATTTGCAATCACCTCTATCAATTAGATCGCCGCAATGGGCAAAAAGGCACAAAATATGTACGTAATGAGCTATACACGAATCATATGCAACATGAAATAGATGAATGAGTACTCGCAGTTATCCTCAGTTTGTTTACCTTGAATAGCCTTAGGATATTGCAATGTCTGAGATGTATCCTTCTTATAAAAATTATTCTCTTACTTAACTCATATAGGCCTTGGTGTGCCTGTCGCACCATGCCATGGTGTCATCCTTTGCTTTGTCATCGCGCTCGATAGTATATACTATCAAGGCGATACCCCGTGGACCCAGTCTCGCTGCTCTTTTATTAGCTAAAAATACTTTAGCTGCCTCGGTCATCATATAATTTTCAGTTCACTTTTCGTCTTATCTCAAAAAAAAACCACCCTTCCACTTGCTCAGCTGAAGCATGTCTGCCAGCCAGACGACTCGCACGCTGTTCTCCTCTATCATTTTTACAGTTTTAAGAAGAACCTCCTCCAGAGATCATAGCCGTAGGTAGCCTCAAAGGCAAGCCGTCCACACCTGAAGCTCATGCCTTGTTTAGTCTTGCTACCTTCGAGAGGGGTTGTGGAAATTTCCACTCGCACTATCTCCCATCCCATGCTTCCCTCTCTTGAACATCAAATCTTGACCTAACTGAGTTAGAAGTTAATTAGTAGCGTTTCTGAACGGTAATATCTTGAGTCTCAGAATGGCGATGCTAAACTTGAGTCGAAGATAAAACAACGACATCGACTTGATGGATCGGCGCTAGCTCTGGATTCCCGACAGCCTGACCAACATGAAAATCATCGCACAGAAAATTCTTCCATTTCTCTGAATAATTTTTAAATGAGTGCTGTTTTTTATGAAGTTAATACACAATGCTCAAGGAGAAGTCTGTTCAATCACGATCGAATGCTTCGTGTAGATGAAACTCAACGTGACAACCAGCGGCTCAGAACATTTCAGTGAGACTTTTTTCTTCTTGGCTACCTCTCTTCGTATTTCGAGTCCATACCAACATTGAAGGTAGGCGATTGAGGGTCACTTCCCTCGGGAACAGGAACTCTCGCTGTCCGCGTGTAAATGTGCCTGGCTCCCTCCCAACTCAATCCTTCCAAACAACCCCCTTTGACACTCAGCGTAGGTTTGGGTCTCCCGTTTGGCAGAATGCTTCTATGAAGAATTCTCACTCCGCATTCCTTGCAAAAATAACATTCCAGCGTATTGCCGGCATCTGTTGGACGAGTCCAAAGGCCGAGCTTTGAGCGCATATCCTCTGGTATTGGCCACATGCCTTCAGCAGGAAAGATGGCTGTAGTTCCGAAAGCGGAGGATGATTGCTTCTGACATTCAATGCAATGGCAGCAGTACACGCTCAACGCCTCGGGACGAGAGGCGTAAAGAACAATTTTGCCACATTGACATTCAATCTTGGGGTTCATGCTGGTGAGGTATATTATTAGTGTGTATGTTGGTTTAAAGTTGGTGATGAGTTTACTCGCCCGTACCTTTAGTAACCGTAAAATCGACGTTTTTTTTTTTTTGAATCGTGAAGGGTTTAAAGTTCCATATTAGATGACTTGCCGTTAAGTAATATTTGGGCGTTCTGGGTACTTCCAGATTGACATCAAGCAAGGGCTACAATGGCGTCAATGGCGTCGCGTAACCCCGCTCACAGGGTATGCCCAGCACTAACCATTTTGTTCGAATTTTACGTACCACACATCTCGACTAAGATATCTTGATTAAAGAAGGGCATTTTTTTTTAATCCAGACTTCATTAGCTACAACCCAAATGAAAGCAAGAACAAGTTTCCACAGCCTAGACCTACCCTATATAATTCTCAACACGCCTTCACGCCGAGGGCTTGGAACCGATCTAGCAAACACAGGGTCTGTGCACAGAATTCGGAAACGGGGGGGATTTTCTCCGGGTAATGACGTAATGCGGAGGCTGGTTGTGCAACCGGACCATTGAAACAGTTCGACATCGAAGCGTAGCCTGCAATTAGTCAAGACTTTTTCTGCATTTTGATGTGAGTGTAGCGTGCCTACTAAAGATACACTGAAATGCCTCGACTTGAAGGGCCTGATAGGCTATATCCCTCACGGATCGAAGCCTTGTCTCGTCCAGTTGAGCGACCAACCCTCTACCTTAAGCGCGCCGCTGTTGCTGCTTCGTATCCCCTTCAAGGCATCTGGTATTTCCTACGTAACCGCGAATTCTGGCCGCTATTTGCAGGACGTATAGTTCCACTCTCCATCATATCATTCCTTGTGTATTTCCTTCTTTTCACATTTGCCTTTCTCCCCCAATTTGCCTTCCTTGCCATCTTTCATGGGTGGGGTGCCTGGGTCAACGCTGTGGTTCTGGTGCTTGGAGAAGGACTGGTCATTATCCAGGGTCTTTTCGAGGGGTTTTTCGTGGACGAGTGCCGCGTAGATGTGTTTGATGTGAGTTTCGTGTCTCTAGGCTAGGGTCGTCCCTTCGGCCGTGGTGCTAATATGCTCTAGGCAACCCTCATCAATCTTTCTTTCGGGGATCTCATCTCTCCGCACCGCATTTTATTCATGGACGCCCCCGATGGAGTCAAGATGTTGGGAAAGCCGACGACCCCAGCCGTTTACACCCCATGGAGCCTCATTCAGATGGTTGAACTCGTCGTCTTTCTGCCCCTCAACCTAATTCCTTTTGTCGGAACCCCAGCATTCATCATAATTACAGGAGCTCGGCTTGGAAAACTTGCGCATTATCGTTGGTTTCAACTGAAGGGGTATTCTAAGGACGAGCAGAAGAAGGCTCTACGCGATCGTGCATGGGAGTACATCTGGTTTGGGACCGTGGCCATGATCCTGGAGTTAATACCCGTGTTTTCGCTCTTCTTTCTCCTAACTACGACGGCGGGAGCCGCCATGTGGGCGGCGAAGATCGAAGAAGAGGAGCAGAGGGAAGCGGTGGATGACCTCGTGGGACCGAGAGACTTCATTGCTCCACCTCCATACTCGGATGTGGTATGATAGTATCCCAGACTTCACTTCAACACCTGGAACCTACAACCTACAACCTACAACAAGATGCAGCCCATTCGTATTGTACTATCCCAACGTATCTACTTGACTCATTGTTTCACACAACTGATCCTCCCCTGTTTCGTTGTTGCCTCAGGTTTCACGTATTGCTCTGTGTTTGATTTGATGTTGGGGATATTTGCCTTTGGCTGGGTACCCAAGGTTGTTCTGCCTTGCATTTCTGCCTTAGGTCTGTATATTGCCGTAGAATTGTTGAGGGAAAGACCTTTGTCCACAACGACGAAAGACGTTCTCACAGGGTTCACCAACCGCCCAACAAGAACCAATCATGGTTCTAAAGAATAACTCTACGCATGCTAGGTCTGACGGGGAGAAGGAGGACATCCTAGCTTAGTAGTTGAAGAATAGCACCTTCAGTTTGTTCCGGCCATGACCAGAAAAGTGAGAAGTAAACGACATTAGCCGCCATTGAGGAATGGAAATAGGTGGTAGCTTTAGGTCTAATATTTAGCATTTGGATCCTATTCCTGATGATAATGATGAATCTTGATGAAACTGCGTGCCACTGTTTTGTTCTCGAGCCCACCAGTCTTCAACATTTGGGGCATTGGGACAATTAAGTTACTGTAACCAGTGATTATTTGAGGAGCTCCTTCTTGTTCCTTCCGTAATGCGCCTAGGTCGTGGGAGTTTGCCACGAACCTTAGGCAAACCTCACACCTCATTCCCAAAAGTTCTGGAAGAGAAGGTGCTCTTTCCCAGGAGAGGAGGCCACAAGCCTTTAATTTCGTGTAAGCCCACTTGGTATGAAAAGATTTCCTTCTCACTCTGTTGTTCTCCACAAACTTCTTCTCTTCAACCTCATTCTCCTCCGCCACTGACACTCCATTCACTTCACACAGCTCCTCATTCCACCCATTTGTTCTAGACTTCGTGTCTCTTCCTTGGTACACTCGTTTTACCTGTCTTCCAACTTTCCATTAACCTGGCCTGCAAAATCTTTGTCATTTCCCGCCCTTCTTGTCACCGCACGCGTTCTTCAGCAAGAGAAGCTCGATCCATCCAAAGAATCATCGCAGATGCGCATCTCTATCCCTGCCGGGGTCATTGTGACCACTGGGCTTCTGGGATGCTCCAGTGCTCAAGCTACTGATTACGGGTGGGTGATTTTGCGCTGTTTCCTTTGAAACTATTCTGACCGCAACCCAGTTCTTTTGGAAGTGACCCCCACGGCGTTCCTGTCGATACGAACGGCAATATTCCACCCTTCAACCCCAACGATGGTACTGGAAACATCCCCACTCCTGGCACTGTCCCTGCTGGAGTTCCTCCTTCTGTCCCCGGTGGTGTTGCCCCTGGCACTGTCCCTGGCATCATTCCTGATGGTGTTCCCCCAATTATTCCCCCTGTCAGTAATATTCCTGATGTCAGTTCTCTTGTTCCCGGAGGGTTTCCTGGCAACATTCCTGTCAGCTTTCCTGGAGGTAGTCCTGGTGTTCCTGGTGCGACCGTCGTCCCAATCTCCGGTTCTCCCAACTGCCCTACACAAACCTCTACCGTTATTGTCACAATTTACCCCACAAACCCAGGCGGTTCTCAAAATGAGTTTCCAGGTTCACCTCAGGATGGCAATTCAGGCAGCAATATCCCCAATGGCGCCGATTCCGACGTGACAGCTCCCCAAGCTCCTGTTCCCAGTCAGCCTTCTCTATTCTCAAACTCGCCAGCAAGCCCTGCAGTCTCGTTTTTTACCACCCTTACTATTGATATCTGGGGATCTCCTGGCAATGGTGCGAATCCCGATGAAGGCTTGGGCTCTGGAGACAATGGTGCTGGCCCCGCTGGCGGTGATTCGTCGGCAACCAATACTGTCAACAATCCTGGCCCCCTCTTCTCATCCGTCCCTGCAGCTGAAACTGCCCCCGGATATTCGAGGGTTCCATCTGGCAGCCCTGATATTGTGTGGCCCCATGGGCTTCCGAGTGGCCCTGGGCAATCGTTATCTTCCCCCTTCCAATCCCAACCAACCCAATTTGGATACCCTGGAAATGCTCCTGGTATTCCACTTGTCGGAACAGGAACAGGCTATGGCCAACAACTCAATACCTGGCCTGCCAAATCTGGTACTCAAATTCCCACCGATGCCTCTCCCTGGTTCACTGTTGCCCCAGAAGACATTGGAAATGGCCCGTTCACCAACTCCCTTTTCACTACAGCTACTGCAGATGGGCTTTTCACAGTATCTAGCGGCATTCCTCAAGGACAAGGAACAACGAGAGGCTACCCCTCAGGCACCTTGCTGTCCGGTAACTACCCAGGGCCCTCCCAAGGCTTTCCGACCGAAGTTTCAATTCCTGCAACTGTTGTCACCGGGATCCCAGTACCACAAGGACAACCTGATGGTTTCGGCTCACAACCTGCAATGGACGGTGTTACAACTTGTGCTACATTCACAATCATTGGCACAGATGGGCTTCCAACCATTATTGAGTCCACTTGGGCGATCCCCGTCGGAACCCCTATCCCACAAACCCCCTCTATTTCCCAGAGCGCTGATGGCCCCTCTGCTACCACGGCTCTTGGAATCGATTCAGGAAATACTCAGACGACAACCTGCACAAGTTACACTATTATAGGTGCTGATGGGTTTCCCTCTGTCATTTATTCTACCTGGGTTATCCCGAATCCCACTCCGTTCGCCAATTCCCTCAGCGTGGCTACCTCAGTTCAAACAGACTACCCAATTGCTGCCCCCCCTGGAAGCATCCAGACTAATAAAATTGGCGATTTAATCAGTGGTGCTCCAGGAAGCTTACCAACCGCAATTATCAGCGGTGAGGTCGGCGGTATCTCTGGCGGGACTCCAACTGGCACGATTGGTGGTGCTCCCGGTGGCGTTTCGGGTAATGTGCCCACCGGATCTGAGCCAGGTCTCCCAATTACCACCTGCGTTAGCTACACTTTCATTGGCACTGATGGGCTTCCGACTGTTGTGGATTCGACTTGGGTCATTCCCGGTCCAACCGACACTAGTATTCCCGTCTCAGAAATTTCAGACGTTCCATTTGGCCCATCAAGTGCACTTGCCACAGGTATACCTCCAGCATTCACAGGCCAACCTGGCGGTATTCCTGGCTGGCCTCCCTTTGCTAGCTCTAGTTTGCCTCAGATTCCAGGAATTACAACCTGCACAAGCTACACAATACTTGGCACGGATGGTCTCCCCACTGTCGTTGACTCAACTTGGATTGTCCCTGGGCCTACTGATACCCAAGCCTTTTCGCCGGCCAACCCTTCCTCTGTTTCTCCTGGTTTGATATCTGGTCTTCCGACCGGGATTCCTAGTCAGATTACTGGTTCTCCCGTCCTCACATACCCCAGTGGCCCTGAGGCTGTTGTCAGTGTCATGACATGCACCACGTACACCGTTATTGGCCCTGATGGGCTTCCGACTGTGTTCGATTCCACTTGGGCTTTGTCCACGGCAACTAATGTTCCTACAGAAACAGGGTTCAGTATCCTCCCTGGTTTGCCTCAAATTACATCTGCTGCGGATGCTGAAGCGGGACAATTCACCGCTGTGAGCACTGCTCTAATCATTGGATCGGACGGCCAATTTACTCCTGTGGTTTCAACTATCATTGTGAATACTGTATCCAATGATGAGATTGCCACAGATTTGCCTCAAGGCACTGTTTCTGGAATTCCGGTACCATCTCCTTCTGGCCCTTCTGTCTCTAGTGGCGATATTGGCTCGTTTATGACAGGATTTCCCAGACTTACTGAGTATAACGACGCATTCGTGTCGCCTATCCTGACGGAAGGCGCCGGCGGTACTCAACAAACTTTTATCACTGGCATCACAACTGACACTGTTACTTCAACTATGACCTCGATGGTCAACCCCAACTCTGGACCATTTGTATCTGCTGGTTCTGCCGCATCTGGTCCTCTATCCATTCCAGGGCAGGAGTATGGCCATATTCCGATCGCGGTCACTTTTTGGCCAAAGACACCGAGTCTTCACACGAGCACGTGGACCAATCTTATCCCTGCACCCACAACCACCTACACGCTCAGGTTCCCTCTCACTACTATGGCCACCATGGCTGTTTCCGATGGTTCGAGATCTGGGAAGCGAGTCATTCGACGACTTACAAGGTATGATGATATGCGCCTTCTTACTTAGCGATGCTGACTTGCCCATAGCCTAGACCCAGCCTTCCCAGTTTGGAAGAACTCAACCCCGACATCACTTACCAACGTGCCAACTATCAGCCTTGACCCTTCCACAACATTTAGTTCAGCTGACTCTTCTACGATCGAGTCAGACACAAAAATGCCAACGATGTGCGCCACCGGTGGTAGCATTGGAAATATGACAATTGATGTAAGTTCTAAGCTCCATCAGCTCAAACCCTATCTAACCTCACGCAGTTTGATTCGACTAAGGAAGGACCGCTTTTTAATCCCGTTGAGGATATTTGGTTCTCTGAGGGCTTCCATATTGCACCCCCATCTTCTCGGCAAATGCAACCATTCGTCCCAACCTCCGGGGGGCAGTTGGTAGAATTTGTTCCTATTTCTGCTGCAAATGCTACAACAATGGGACCTGTTGACATTGCGGAGATCGGTATGGGCCCTCATGCATTAGACCCTTGCTTCAGGTTCGACTTATTTGGCGCAAATCTGGGATGCGAGACCAAAGGCAACGAAGAATGGTGCGAATTTGAGATTTCTGCTTATCGCTACAACGACGCCTTGTCTGGTGAAGAATCTATCGCCTGGACT
The DNA here is from genome assembly GCA_001879505.1 of Calonectria pseudoreteaudii. Lineage (NCBI taxonomy): Eukaryota > Fungi > Ascomycota > Sordariomycetes > Hypocreales > Nectriaceae > Calonectria > Calonectria pseudoreteaudii. The sequence goes on along the minus strand of KV875260.1, from coordinate 471,357 downwards.
GAGACTAAACGGGTCCCAGCTTGTACCACATTCCTTGAGGGTGGCTACGAACTTACCTCAGTGGAACTTGATGGATATACGGACCTTTCTTCAGTGCTAATCATGGTGCGTGTTGGTTCAGAGCTTCGATCTTGGTGGGGTGATGACTTCCGCGTTGGCTGGACTGACAACAGCTGTGTTGCTGCATCCTGTCGCTCTGATGCCCCGGCTATCCGTGTGAAGCGAGAGACCGTTGCCTCGGCTCTTCGCCGTGGAATCTGGCGGTGGACTCCATCTGGACCCGAAAGATTCGACGACGACGTAGTGTGGGACTCTATCAATTAATTCTTGGTGGGATTTGGCAGGCTGCTCTCGGAGAATATTTGCTCTGTATTAATGTCGGCATTTAACTTGAATTCTTGGACGGGTGGTGTGATGACTGAAAGTGAGACATGGGTTTAATTGAGAGGTACTTAAATGGAGGAGTTTTCATGTCAAGTGTGGCGGCGCATCCTTTCATTCCCAAGTAATTATACACGATACTTTACGGAATCAATCAAATGGCTTTCTTATTTATGGATTCCAAGTGATGTTCTGTCTGGGTTATGAAGATTCAATTCGTTTTCGTGCGGTTCATGTGGTACAGAGTTTTGGTTCGTATCATTGCCTTGGTCTCTATCAACCTGGCATCCTATACACGGACTGATCGGAACCGGCACAAACTAATCAGTGAAGGTACGTGCACGCGTGGATCTCCCGCCTCCTCGGCGTCTCGGCGGGTGTACTCCGTAGTGGGCACCTGGAAGCGGGGCACTGCAGACACTCTATAGATGACGGACAACGACTGTTGGTGAGGTCATTGACATTTGGTGAGTACGGGAGGCACAAAACGGAGGATGCGGATAGGAAAGGTGACGGAATAAGACAAAGAAGAAAAGTCGGGTAGATTAGAGTTGAAGCAATTAAAGCCTCATTAACATGGCTCGACGTTGGTTGGATACGTTGATTTGTCGGGCACATCACAGCTGTCTACTGTCCTAGTATGAGTGAAATACTTGCTGCAAGGCAGTAAATTGAGGCGTACAGGACGGACCTCTCGGCATCCCCACCTCCACACTTTTGGGCCCATCCAACCACTCACCGGCAAGCCTTGACCCGGACGCGAACGGCCTGACCGGAAACCACCATCGTCATCCCATCTTATCCGGTCAAGGAAATTTTTTCTTCTTCTTTCCCGCGTCTTTTTCTTTTAATATTCCCCTCCACCTCGTACTTCCAACCACTGAGCAATGTCCTAAGACAATCGCTCCCACTGCGTCTGGCCGTATCGTCCTTGTCGCAGAGGGCTCAGTCCCGCCACCATTGCGCCAGCCTCCAGAAGCAAACATAGACGGCATCCCGCCCAATCCGTTCGACGGTGCTGGGGACGGTTCACACAATACGGACGCCGCGCTTAAAGGGGTTTGAACCAGGTACCAGTTCTGCCACCAATACCGGGGTTGAGAGTCGATTCGAATTCAAGTTACATCATGGGATTCTACGACAACGTCGCCTCCATCACGGCTCGCGACGTGCTGCCATGGCCTGAAGGCCGCAACACGTCTGACACGGTCTTTGCAGGTGTCCACTACAACCTTACAGCTCTAAAATACTGGAACTACACGTACTACAGTAACGATACCATTTCGAATGGCTCCAAGTGCTATCTGGTTTTCGAGCCATATCAACCTGCATACCTCTTTGGCAATGGCACCTTTGTCAACAACACAAGTTGTTACTCGTCGATTTACCCCATTGGAACCCGCGGTCGTATTAGCATTGGATTCGCCTCCACCTATGGAGTCTGCCTCGTCCTCCTCCTCACCGCTCTCGCAAAACACGGAAAGCTGTATCTGCCAAGAGAAAGCCGATTCTATCCCATTGGCCGTCGCTGGCAGTGGTACTGGGGTCTCTTCATCTGCGCATGCGCCATCATTGGCCTTTTTGCCAGCATTGATATTGACCGCTACTACCTCCAGCAGCTTCCAATTACACTTGCTGTCTTCTTCTGGTATCTCATGTGCATGGGCACTCTCGCCTTAACCTGGGAAGCTGCTCGTCATTGGGGCAGTTGGCAAGAGCGGCAGTATATTGATCCTAACCCGTTCGTCTACCAGGATAATGATCGTCGTGCCAAGCTCGAGTTTTGGATGCCTATGTGGTTCTACTTTTGGGTCTGGATGGTGAGTTTCACCCACTTCATTTCTCTTGAGATCTAACATGGAAAATACTGATAATATGCTCAGAACTTCTTCCTCGTGGTTCCTCGAAATTGGAGCTTCCCCCAGAAGCAGCGCTCTGTTGAACAGACCAATGCTATTGCCATTCCTAATGCCACAAGTGGACGTTTCAAGGCAGCCGCATTTTGTCTCGTCGTGGCGTGGCTCACCATTCTCTTTTCTATACGCCATTCCATCAACCACTACAGACCTCGTCACCGTGGACTATTGAACAGGGCACTTGGTTTCACAAAAGCCGTCCCATTGCGCTTCTACTTAATCATGCCCATTTGCGCTGTCCTGATTGCGTACCAGGCTTTTATTGCATGGGAATGGAAGTACTCCCTCATCAGGGTCAACCCTCCTCTCTACGTCATCTTCCTGTGGGGTTACACTCCGTCGATGCTGATCATCCTTATCCAAATCCTCTATGGCTTCGCCAGCCCCAACGAGGATAAGGATCTTATCCGGCAACGGCGCGAGCGTGGCGATGCCATTGACCGGGAGCTTGGAATTGTCAAAAAGCCTGCGTGGTGGCGACGCGTTAAAGGCGAACACCTGTACTCCTTGCGCGACAAGATTGCCATGCAGGTTGGCGAGGTTGGTGGTGGCCGGGGCACCGGTCGTCGGGATATAGGAGCTGCTGAGCGAAGCGCCCGTGAAGAGGCTCTTGGTGCTGCTCGAAACGATGAAATTGAGATGTATCCCGTTTCGGGTACGAACAATCCTCGTGTTGACCGGGCAGGCGTTCGTTCATTGCAGCACAAGGCATCAAGCATCTCGAACCCAGCGCCAGAGTATAATGGCAAGTCTGAGGAACGCCGCACCGAGCGTACCATCGAGGTTGCAGCCGGCTTGCTATTTCCTAATAACTGTGAGGCCGAGCGTGCCCGTCGGCATGAGGAGCTAAGCCGGGACGGTCCTCCTCCGCCCCCATACACAGACGGCGCTGGTCGTGGCCGCAATTCCGGCCGCCCCGGCAGCACAGGCCGCAGCGCCAGTGCTGAGACGAGCAATAGCATCACCGCTCCGCCTCAACAGGTCAGGAGTATGTTGGATGTCTAGGACTTTTTTTTGAGCTGGACGCTACCAAACGGTAGCCTGCCTAAGCACCTTTGCTCCATAAGCCTTCTGATATTACTATCTTTGAAGTGGCAGGTGAGGCTTATGATAATTGCACTTTTGGATATTGCTTTAAGTTAGCTAGATATTACGAAACGGGACTGGCGTCTAGGGGTCACTATTATCAAGATCATTCGTTGGATTGTACGATTGGGAACAGTCATTAGTTCGGTGCTAGCCCTCGGTAATGGTCACTCTCACAGCCTAGGGCACATGTGAAGTCCCATGAGCGGGGACAGCGGAAGGGAGATGCCGGGAGCACTAGATAGATTACGACAGCTACGTATGTGAATGAAGAATCAATGGGCTTTGCATCCGCATTACATTGAACTCGCTCGGTAATGTCCCCGATTTGACTAAAGAGAGACAGCATAGGATGGACGCATTCCTCGGAAGGTTTCTTCCCGTAACCGTTACGATCGTGAAACAGGAAGCCCCAAATGGCCTAGTTCCGGGCCCAAGGTTTCAAAGAACAAAGATCCCACTTGTACCCGGCTCGGAGCATTGCCTATTTGATGTTGGATGCTGCGGTCTTTAGTTTTTGCCTTTGCTTTCGTCCTGGCTTGTGTGTCTCTCCAGGGTCCGCGCCTCCCTCACCCCGCAACCCTCATGCGACACCCTTGCGTCTCTTTGTAAGGGCGGGGATAACGAGGGGCGGGGGGCGTCAGATCGGTTTCGGAATTTTCTCTATTACAATTATACGTAATGCAAGGATTTTTGGGCGGATTGTTTGTGGCTTAGACCGATGCCTCGTGTCGATCACACAAACGAGACTCTAAGGACTCCTTGACTCCTCAGGGCCAATCCTGTGAAAGAGAAGTCCCCGGCAAGGCTAAGCAAGTTGGGATGTTGTCAAATTGTGGTCAAAGAGGATGCATGATCGGAACGAGAGAATCAAGTTTCAGCCTCATCTGTGTTCCCATGATGCAGGTGGGAACCCAGATGGACAGATTGGAGAAAAAGCTCGGCCAGCTGTTAACCCAAAACGGAAAGCAAACGAGAGAGGTCGCACCGAAATAAGAAGCATCTCATCTCTAGAGAAATCCCCGACTGGTTCCAAGAGTGATCCCCGACGCCAGAGACAGGCACGCCGAACCACACTCATCCTGGGGAGGGCTCATCCCCTGTGCCTGTGCCTGTGCCGTCTAAAGTATGGCGCTCAGACGGAATACACTGCGAAACACGGGGAGAGAGGGCTATATGCCCGGTTGCTCCCGTTAACAAAAAAAAAAAAAAAGAACAGCAAGCCCCATGTCACACAAGACGGGCGAAGAGGTCCATAAGCTTGCCATGTAATTCGCGCGTGAACGAGGCCATATGCATAAAAGATGCATGCATGCAGGCAGGCATGATACAGACGTACGTAACAGCACAGCGGTCTAGAGACGGCACATTTCCTTGGCTTGCATTGGCCGGTCAGCATCAGCCAGCAAGACCGTTTCCCATCACCGCTGCTGTGGAAGTTGGCGGGGAGCCCTGCCGGGACTTGAGAGTGTTGAGCGTTTTTGGACAAGGTGAGTCAGGTACGAGCTGATGGGATCCACACAAGGTTGCAAGGGGCAGTAAAGTAGAGCATCTTGAGGCATCAGCATCAAATAGCGGTGTGGGCAAAACAACACAAAAAAGAATGAACAAAAAAGAAAATACCACTGCAAAATTGAGGCTCGGCTTTCCGAGGCCCCAAAGGGCAGAGGGCGAGAAAACGGGCGGCGCCGAGATATGCAGTTGGCTCGACAGGGTGGCTCGGAGGTAAGACAGGCAAGGTCAAGTCCGGAAGGTCTGCCTCGTGGCAAGGCCTAAGACAAATCAACAAAGTCTGGATTCTAGCATTCCCGCCCGGGCTCGCTCAACTGGCGTGGCCAACGGGCGTTGGGTCTTGGCTGGCGCCGTCCCTTGCTTCTCAGCTGCCAATGCCCCCGCCCATCGACTTGTCACATGGGAGGTGCTAGAGTGGGCGGCGCGGGGCTCGTGCGTGTCCACTCGATGTTGTTGCTGGCCGTGTCGTCAGCCTGCGCCGTGCCTTGCATCTGGTGGCATGATTGGCGAGTTTGACCTGGGTCAAGGCCTCAGAAGCAGGCAGGGAGGCAGGCAGGCACTTGGTCCAGGAACCATCGGTGAAACGGGAAATCCGGGATGGGAGAGGGCGGTGGCTATTGTTTTCCATCTGTTCTTAGTTTGATGCGTCTGTGACTGCATCATGCAATAGCAACATGTATGCGCGCTCCAGTGGTCTCGACTCATCGCAACATGCTCGCCAGGTCGCTTCAGCACAGGGATACGCTGCGAAAGCAAGGCTGCATCAAGTAATCCCGAAGGGCCCCCTTGGCGATTGTTCCTGAGCAAGCGTAAAGCACGCAACATGCTCGGCGCCGTCGGCCGCCAAGGCAAAGCTAGGAATGGTGCAAAATCAACCTCCTGGCAGATCCCTGGCGGTGATCGAATCAACCAAGTGGAGCTGTCATGGCTAAGAGGCGCAAACGGCGGCAGCCCTAGCAGGCGGTTGTGACAAAATAAGACATGGCACAAGCATTGACGTCAATCACAAAGGCTTCCAGCCGAGCTCAAAAAGTTCGGCTCTCCTTGACAAAGGTAGAATACGAATTGTTTCAGTCCCCGTTCATGATCTGACGGTTCATTTAGTTACCGCCTGTGTGTCTTGTTTTGTTCAATCGTGTCTCTGGGTGAGATATATCTGTTGCCTCTATGCCTGTGCGGGTTTGGTGCACAAATACCAACGGATATGGACGCCTTGTCGTTAGCCGCCACTTTCTCCTGGGTTGATTGGGCTAGTGGGAAGCGAGAGGCGGCGGTTGACTGTGGAGACGTTTTGTGGCTGAACGCGAAGTGTTGTTTGTTGCCTGGCTAGTGGAACATTGTCAAGTTTGACAAAATTTGGCTGGCAAAGTGTGCGTTACCAGCATTGAGCTGTGGGAGAATATACAAGAGGCAAGTATGCAGAGGCTGGGCACGAATAGATTGACGCATGGAGGTAAGATCGAGAGTCAGAGAGTGGATGCGGCTAAGGGAACGTGGTTTGCCTTGACGGCACAAAGACCAGATGAGGTAATGGGAGCGGCAGATAGATGTGCATGGGGAAACTCTATAGATCGGATCATGGGCAGGATGCGGTCAAAACAGCAAAAAATCGACTCAGGACGGGATATCGACGTGGCTCCAGTGCGTCTTCCTGAATGGTTGGAGTGGGCTCGAGTCCCAGGCGTTTGCGATAGATGACGCTTGTGGCCGTAAATTGATCGTCGGCGTGAAGGATGACAAGCAGATGTCAGCCAGGGTCTGGTTCGGGTAGCGACAGGGCATGGGGACCCTGGGATGCGGGTTTAACGGATACCAGGCCCCATGTTTGCCCCACTGGGGCTTATCGCTTATCGATAGTCACGCACACAACTGAGAGGGCATGGGAGGTGGTGTCATGGCAAAAATAGCGGGATGGTGGTGAGAGGCGAGGAGGGGCGGGGTTTCGTGTCTCAGGCGCAGAGCGGGCAGCAGCAGTAGCAGCAGCGGCAGCGGCGACGGCAGCAGGCAAGACGAAGAGGGGAAGCGGGCAGGCGGTCAGCACGAAAGCCAACAGGATAAAAGGGATCATTACTGGATCTGAGCAGCCGCAGAAATGTGCACAATGCGCGGCGGTTCCAGATACGGCAGCGAGACGCAGACCTCAACTCAATCTTTTGGTGACGTCGCAAGCAACGGGTTCCTGAGGCCAGTTCCTGACCACGCACAAGGAAACTACCTGTGCGACATGGAGCTTGGGGCGGGGGTACCTCGATATCCATGTACCAGCCAGGCACTCCGTATGTAGGTACTATGTAGGTAGGGACCCGTTACCGTTTCGGACTGTTGACTTCCAGAGCGCTGGGCCCTTACAGCAACTCTCGAGGCTCTGCACTGTACTGGGTCTGGTTCCGCAGAGAGTTGTGTGGGAGCGAGCCGAGCTACTGTCCACGAGCTGCAGAATCTGGGTCCAGGATCCTGGCCCAAACCAGCGCCAACCTCCTCCCTCCTGCACTAACACCACCAACCATGGAGCCCTCGCCACGCCACCTTTGCCCGCTATGGCTCGCATCGTCGTCAACCATCGCCCACATTTTATTCACAAAAAGAAATCCACCACCGCTAATCCATACCAAGTCCAGTGCACACTTGCGCGGTTCACACTACGCTGTTTTGAAGGGAAAAAACACACGGGCCAACTCTAACAATCAGCTGGTCTCACGATCAGCCCTCCTCCACAATCCCGAAGGTAAAAAAAAATTGAAAAAAAAAATTAAATAATAAAAGAAATAAAAAAGAACTGGAGGGCTAATCGTAGCTCAGCAGTCCACTTGCAGTAGTTCCATGAATGGCGAGCACTGCCAAGATTTGTTCTCTCAAGACAACTCTGAAAGCTTGCCCATGGTTTATCATTATTATTCGCTTGTCGTGATGTTTCGAAGTTACTCGAGAAAACTCACCGACTGCGGCATGCGTCCCGCCACCGTCATAGTGGCCTGCAGGTATTCACCACCACCACCACCACACCCCCCGTATTTTCTGATACCCCGGAACCCGACCACGATGGATGCAATTGTTTTTTTTTTCTTGTTCAGCCGTGATACTCGTATTCAAGACCCAAGCCATGCATGTTTCATGAATCTCAATGCCCCAACGCACGCAACCACTGCACCTCACCCGCGCTGCCACAAAATACCCCTTAGCTCTCCTGTGCCCCAGGTTCGGGTTCATCACCATCGACCCAGGGGGGGCAGTTCATCGTCGTCTCACGGCATCCTCAAGGTTCTAGCTTCCCGAGAGGTCCAGATGCAGATGTTGTTGTAGCATGCAACGCGCCCCTCCAGCTGCTACAGGTTGCACTGGACAACATGACAGCGTGCTCCCCCCTCCCTCAATACTGCCCTCCTTCCACTTTCAATGCAACATTTATCGGCCAAGCTTTGTACTACAATGTCGCCGCCTCGGTTTCGTCTCTAGAGAATTCCCAAGTGCCCAGACATGCTTTGCGACAGATGCACGCCCGTCAAGCACTTACATGCATATGCCTGCCTGCACACGGTCAAGTAATATTACTCAGACTCGCGGCACAAGCACATGCAAATCAACTTGAGGCTCAGAGTTGTATCTCTCCCTGAGCCGCTCGCTGCTACATCGCCATGATCTTGAGATATGGAACCCGGGAACGGTGCACTGTATGTAGCATATGGAGACACAAGGGGCCTTGTGAGATGCGATACGCCCACATACATACAACCCGCAATGCGAGGTCAGCAGCGGCCATCATCCCTGGCTTTACGCACGGCACGCTCGGCGACCACGAGCACACGTACAGAGGAGGCATCAAAGACGAAATATGTATGATGCCTCGGGTTTATGTGTTCACGACCCGCGCGTCGCATGCATGTATGTGTTTGGGAGAGGCTAGACACACCGGTCCAATGACAGGTTATGAACAAGCTTCCTTTAGCATGGCGATGCGCCGACAGACAGTTCATTACGGCCCCCCGGCCGATTCACCTCATGGCCCTTCTGGTGCGCCCCGGCGTACACCAGATCCCAGCAAGTCGATCTAGCTGATGGGAAGCCGCCCTCACTGCTGATCAACCCCTCCACCCAGCGCAGCTTTAGTCAAATAAATCATGACCTGGGAGGCGAATGATGACGCTCAGGCGACATACCAAGTCGACCATGCGACGGGGACGCCCAAGGACTTCCGAGGAGTGGCGGACCAAGCAAATACCCCAGAGACCGGATGGCTTCAGAGGGCTTCGAAAGCGGGCTCGCGAGAGAAACAGAGTTGTACGCGGCCGAACCCAAGCTCCCCATCCCCGCACTAGCCATGCCCATCATCGAGTGGCCATCGGACAGGACAACCAGCGTGGCTGCGGATCCAGGCACCGTCGACTACAATCCTGGGCACACTGGTGCATCAGAGTGTGGAGGTGCAAATGGTGGTGCCGCGCCCGCATCCTTTTCCGTGAGGGGTGGGAGCATACAGGCCAGATGACCTTGAAGCTTGCTCAGATACAATCAATATCCCGTTTCGTCCAACCACGTCTCGGACTGGAAGCTCATGGCACGGATCCCTTGCCTACCAACCATGCAGTCTACACGTCCGTCCACTCCGAAGATGCAACCAAACCACATCGCATCGTACTGGGGGACGAGCTTCTCACTCTGGGCTACGAGCTAAGTTGCGACGATGCTGGTACACACGCGCACAAGCTCCTAAGCCAGGGCCTCACGCCCAGCCCCCCGGCTCGCGCTGCTGCGTCAGTCAGGGACGAGGAACGGAGACGGTTCGGAACAGTACGCAGAACGCAGGCGGATGCTTTGGAGCTAGCCGTCCGACTGGCTCCGGGTAGGTTTATTTTTAATCGCACACATATCATCGATCAGGTCCCTGTGAATCAAAGCGCCTCTGCCCGCTGTCCGCTGTCCCTTCGGGCCCTCCCTCCCTTGCTGCCTGTCCCCTGGCCCTGGCCCACTAGACGAGGAGCCAGCCCCTCGCATGCATGGTGGACCCGACTAGGGATAGCGACGACGCCTGCATGTTGGTTTGCGCCGCTCGCCCACAAGCTGGACTGCTGGCGTTGAGTGAACCTCCAAGTTGATGCTCTTGGCGGGCGCCGCTCGCTCGCAACAGACGGCGGTGACCTAGACCAACTCTGAAGGTGCATCTCAGGGCCCAGCCCGTCGGCCCAGATGCCATGTACGAGGTAGGCCAGCGAATGCCAGGCCCCCACTCGCTGTGCCTTGGGGCCTGTTGGTTGGGCTCGCTGGCTCAGCACCTGACGGGAATCATGGCCTAGGTTTGCAAGGGCGAGGGCCAAGGTATGGATCAGCTCAGGCACTGGAACGCCTTGTACCTGGCCCGCCCATGCTAATCGGTGCAGATGACCTGTACCTGATGTTCCTCTGACTCTTCGTCCCCTGGGGGCTCAGTCTCGCTCCGTTCCCAGTGCTTGCTGGTCCCCGTGCAAGCCAGGGGTTGCTGGGTACACGAGACTGTACTCGGTACATGCAGCCAGGGCCCTGTGTCGCTCGCCGTGGCATGTCCTTTGGTACTCGTCCACTGCTACGCAAGCAGCAACAGAACTCAGACCTCAGAGTCGTGCTGTGCCACTCTCTCCAAAACCGGTCAGCGTCTGGCCCGTGGACGAGCCCCCAATGTGGGAACCACCAAAAAAACGCAGACTGCTTGCTCCCGTAGTTGCTCTTGCGCGCACACGTATTTCTTGGATTCGCTACTTGTCCTCAGTGCTATATCCTCAACAGCACATCCTATCCCACTGTAACGCATCCAGCCCGTCCGGAATGAATAGACATCTGCATCGCTTCGCATTTCACACGCCCGGCGCTGAGACGAAACTGTCTGGTCACGGCGAGTCCCAGATTATCCACATCAACTGTTTGGTTGGCTTGTGGGACACCAACACCCTCCCAGCCTACTGGGACCGGGCCACTACCCAGCGGGCGGCGGCGGCAGCGGCAGCAGCAGCAGTAGAAGCAGTGTGCGAGATAGCCTTGTTTAGGTTTCCATGTGCGGTTGTCCGGATTGATGAGGACGGCGAGGTCGACGACAAAGGCGAAGGCGACTCTCAAAGGTGGCTGGATTTCTAGGTTGATTGGTCGGGCAACCCGAACTAACTAGACTCCGGCTTAGGGTAGCCCGAGAAGGGACTGGCTACTCGATCCATCCCTCCATCCCGGATCCGGACTCCACCAAGACACTCGATTTGGGGCGGAAAAGCAACCACAGACATACATCATCGCCACGATGCCCCTGCCACTCGTCCCTTGTTGCCCCTGTTTCTTCCTCAGTTCGCACTTTTGGCCTTTGCTCACTCGCCCACCCGGCTTTGACGCTCTTCAGCTCTTGTTCCTCCTCGCCACGCACAGAACATCATCAAGCCTCCTCCCACACCCCATGTGGCATACTGTGCCGGCAAAAAAACATACAACCAACCCTGCGCCATTAACAGCATCCGCCCACTGACACCAGAGTTGTGTTTGCGCCCTAGCACCGTGGCCAATTATTCCCCGGCTGGTTGGATGGGCTGCCCTGTCGCATCTGTGGTTTCTCAGTCAGTGCAACGGATCTAGGCCCTGGCCTGGCTCGCTTGCATCACCACCACGCACGCCCTCCCCCCACCGGCATTTCTTCGCATGTCTACTGAGGCACGCTTGGGACGCCTCTCAGTTGTCACTCAGACTAAGATTCTGACTCCCTCACACACGCTTTAACCTCCTCTTTGTTCCTTGGTGTGTCTCTCTTCCTCTCCACCTCATCCTCATCCTCAAAACCCTTTCTTTCTTCGACTACTTCCGTCTCAACGAGCCCCGCCCCTCCGCCCCTCTCCGTTTTTACTCGCCCTATATTACCGTCGCCTTTTCGCACACACCACGGCTGGCCGTCTTGCTGGGGACATCGCATCTGCACTTGGCCGACGAAATCCGCCCCGCACCCTCTCGACTTCGTTGGCTGTCTCACCATCCTCAGCCTCACCCAGGCTCCCCGAGTGCGACAAGCAAAGCTCCGCCCCGGCGGCATACAAACTGAAATATTCATATTCGTACATAGCATCCATCACCTGCGCTGATTACTTGTTTGTGCAACGTCGACCTCCCACCGGCTTTATTTTGTTTCTCGTCATTTTTTTTTTTT
>KV875260.1:419855-444315 GCA_001879505.1 Calonectria pseudoreteaudii | reverse complement strand
TTTTGTGCACAACAAGATTTCTTTTCCCCTTTTTTTTTTTTTTTTTTTGCAACAAATCAACTAATATGCGTCAAGGAATCTGAGCGAGACTTTCGATTCCCTCTCCCGGCCACTTGCATGGCTCACCGCTCCCTCGGCATACAAGTCCCGCAAGTTCCTCAGCCGCCGCCTTCGCGAATTCCATCACCAACACCGCAACTCACGTGTCCGCAGCGTGGCCCATGGCATTAATGTTGTTGCCCACTCGGACCCTGACTGGGAGACCAACCCAGACTACTTCAATATTGAAATGGTTTCCGCCCTTGGTCTGCTTGCTACGCCTAGCACCCTCGGTGTGTGGTTGATGCGCCACCTCCTTTCTGATCCATCTATGCTGCGTGTCGTCACCGCAGAGGTTCAGAAACTCAGGGACGTCTCTGGTGAGACCTTTGGAACTCCAAAGCTCGATCTCACAGATGTCCGCACTCTTTGCCCCTGGCTCGTGGCATCTTGGTACGAGAATCTCCGGCTCCACATGACTGGCGTCCCTCGACTTGCGCGCAACGACTTCAACCTCAACCTTCCTCACTGCGAGCCCCTATCCGTGACTCAAGGTGACATTTTCCTGTTGCCTATGTGCACCTCCAACCTCGACCCCCTGACCTGGGGTCCCGATGCTGCTTCGTTTGTCCCTGGCCGGTTTATTAACGGTGACGGCCAATTGAACACCGGTCTGATCCGCAAAGTCCGCGCATTTGGCGTTGCGGGCAACTTGTGCCCCGGTCGCGTCTTTGGCTTCGAGGTTGCCATGATGATGATCGCTGGCATGCTGCGCAACTTCGAGATTAAGAGTCATGACGGTAGCGACTTTTACGTACCAGGAGTGCGTCGAGGTTTCAATGTCGGCTTTGAACGATACGCTGATGATGTCAGGGTGGTATTATCACGCAAGTGAATTCTTTTATTTATTTATTTTCCCTTTGTCTATATTTGATACCCAGGGTCGGTTTTGTGCTTTGGGTTACGCTTTATGTCAGGATACAGATCTGTTCGGAAACATTGGGTGGTCTTTTGCTTTTTATTTACAAATGATAACAGATGGAATAGTCAGCTACATTGTCCCAGTTGGACAACACTGGATAGAATTTTCTATGTTTTAATATCAGAATTTGTATATTTCACATGATTCAACAATGATAATCCGGTTTCAAATCGCAAGTAGCTGCATGTGCATATTTACCAACCGTGTTGTCGGGATTGATTTGAAGTCCTGATGACGCCATCTGAATCATTTTCAACCTCTTTTGATACTATATATTTTGCGAATATATGATTATCTCTTCGTCATCAATGCATTGTAGAGCCTGGTCGCAAGCGGAGCTTCCCTATCCAAGCGCGAGAAGGCAGGTTACTAGCGACAAAAGTCGACCTGGGCTAACTCAGAGCAGGTATTCGTTACTTTTATTAGTGGACAATGGAAATGATTGCCCATTTCACCTTGCACATACTTTCTGTTATTGGCATTGTCGTTTTGGGGTGGGAAACGCCCAGTACATAGTAAATCTCAAGCCAGTCCAATTACCAAGCATCGTCGCACAGGTATGAACATCATTGGCTCTATCCAAAAGCCGCCCCGCCTTCATCTTACAAATCAAGCACGAAATGCCACCAAACAATAGTACAGAGCTAGAAGTCGCCGGGGGCTGCGGAGTTTATGAGAGCCTTTCGGAGTTTCATGCATCACCTAACAATTGAGACCACTTGGTGTTGCCCTCCGTATCAGTTGGTGGATGCGCTGAATTGGTAGAAATCCGCAGCGACCGATGTATCCAGATTGTATAAAAGGGGATGGCTGGTTCTCCTAATGGCATCTGGGAGATAATTGCAGCCATCGAATTTCCCTACTTTCATCACTTGATTTGCCAAGGCCCAGCCTGCCAGCCATGACTTATCCCGAACAATACAAATCCATCAGGCGCAGTGCCGGCAGCGCGCCTCTCGCCGTGGAGGTCGCGACTGAAACCTTGCCCAAGGATCTCGGTCCGAGTGAGGTTGTCATCAAGATCCACGCCGCGTCCTTGAACTTCCGTGACGTCGGTATGCTGCACGATAGATATCCTGCAGAGTCTCTTGAGCGCGGCATCGTGGCATCTGACTGCGCTGCGGAGGTGGTGGCTGTTGGTCAAGCGGTCAAGGACTTTGGTGTCGGAGACCACGTTTCGCCAATCTTTGACTTGAATGACATTACTGGAGACGAAGGCGCAGAGGTTTTGGCCCTTGGAGGCAACGTTCATGGGGTTCTCCGTGAATATGCTGTGTTTGACGAAAAGCACTTGGTTCAACTGCCGAAGTACTTGAGCTGGGAGGAGGCAAGTCTCTCGTGTTGCCCATGGTTTCTCATTTGAATCTATCTGACAGGGGTATTCCTTTTTTTCTCAAGGCATCCACTATCGCCTGTGCCGGTGTCACTGCGTGGACTGCTCTCAACCTCCCCAGCGATGCATCCAATAAGGGCATGAGTTCCCTATTACAAGGTCTGTACTTCATCGCTTCCATTCGCACCATTTTATGGCCTAGTTTCGCGGAAATGTTCTGACCCTTCAATGAAATAGGCACTGGCGGTGTGAGCATGTTCTCTCTGCTTTTGTGTGTTGCTGCCGGAGTCCAGCCCCTAATTACATCGTCATCGGACGAAAAACTCGAAGCAATAAAAAAGCTGGATCCTTCCGTACAGGGGATCAACTACAAGACCACCCCCGATGTGGCAGCGGAAGCTTATCGAATCACTAACGGCAGAGGCGTTGATGTTGTCATCAACAATGTCGGCCCCGGATCCATCATTGATGATCTGGCGGCGCTGCGCCAGAAAAATGGACACATCTCGCTCATAGGCTTCCTCGATGGCTACTCTGCCAACTGGGACCCAAGCGCCCTAATGGGATTCATGAGCAAGAGAGCCTCGTTACGGTGAGTCCCAGTGCCCGTTGCAGGCTTCTCTAGACTGTGCTAATCTGTTCGCGCAAATTACAGGGGAATTAGGGTGGGCTCCAAGGAAGACTTCATTCGACTCAACACATTTCTTGACCAAAAAAGGGTCTCCCTTTCTCCCCTCATCGATCGGGTCTTTTCTTTCAACGACTCACAGGCCGCTTGCGACTATCTTTATTCCGGTAAACACGTGGGTAAAGTTATAATCAAGATTTAGACCAGATTATGTACGTATTACTAGACCCTTGAATTGTGTTGGAGTTGTTAGCTCAGACAATTTCGTGGCCTCTCCGTTCATTGGGCTGTTTGGGTTGCTATTGGAGGTGGCTGTAGTTTGGGGTCTTTCTCACTCGTTTTTGTATCTGCAAGACTCTTATATAACTCAAGCCACGATCTTTTATTACTGTGGAGACCAGTGAGACTTGCCTATCTAACAATGCGTGAGTCCGTACACCGTGCAGGTGGTTCATCTCGAATTTGCTAATGTACAAGTCTCACTACTTCCATCAAAGGCCAATGTGACTCTGCGCATGAAATACTAGGGGCCAAAAAGTTTCTTTTCTGAATATATGCTTCAATTACCGAGCGGGATATTCGAACTTGGACACATATGGCCTCCGATGTATGCCCTTTTAGAAGGGCTTGTGGATATGCTGAACATAAGCCGTTGGATAGGCATCGTGGCGAGGTGTAGTTATGCGAGGCGTGCTTGGTTGCGGCGACTGACGATGAAGGCGTCGGATGAAGGGTGCCGATCGGTCTTGGCAAGAGGCATCTTAAATAGCAAGGGGCTAACTTTATCTCCGATTTATGAGAGCTAAGTTTGTTTTGGAAGAGGATTTTGGAAGAGGATATTAAGATATTTGTTTCTTTGGTCAGGGCAACAAGATTTTAATGGCCAACCCTATTGTATAACTCTAATTGTATGCCACCTCTGTGGCCTGGTTCCTTGTTGAGCCTGCAGCTTGTTTTTTTTAAAAGTTAGATTTAAATGCTTCAATTACAAAAATTCCATGGCTTCTCGAAAGGTTGGCTTTTGTGATTCATTTTCATTTGAACAGGTGTGCCATTGCTTGTTCTCCGAACTTAGTTCGCCCCAAATTAACACCTCCTTTTGCCTCGTTCAGATGCCTTGGCAAAAGTTTTATTATTAGTAATGTTGCAATCCACGGGCGTTTCTAAACAAACCAGGCCGTCACCAATGGGGGGTTCGGGGGCCCTACATCGACGGGCGCTTAACGTATGCGACCTATAATCCGGCCAGGGCTGATGAAGTTGCATGTCAGACTTACCTGCTAGCAACCCAAAACGAGGCTTTGAGACAATTACGCCCCATTGGACACCCAAACGGAATGTTAGTCTGGTGGCTGGCAGTTTAGGCAGTCTATGGTGCAACTTGTCTGAACCTCAAACAGCAGAAGCGTCCGCAGCCAACGCCACGATGACAACGCATCAATTCCTAGGCAGACATCATTCATCTCAACTTTCCATCTCTCCCCTCTGAATTTATCGATCATCTGGAGTTATCATGATTGGCCAACGCAAGGCTGCGTGTTTCATAGTTACACCAGGATGGAGATCGGCTGATGGCAGCTAACATCGGCCACTAACAACACGCTCCTCATGAAAAGACTACAAACTCTGATTCCCAAAATAACCGATATCTTGATGATCAAATTCGAGACATCCAATGAATGACCATGCATTTTGGAGTCTTTCTTAATAACCCTCAGGTATCACATCTCATCGGCAACGGTTGGGCACCAGCTTCTTTCGTCGGAGGACACAACGCTGCGGGCGGGTAAAATCAAAAGGGGGGCTCAGTATTTCTTGCCCTTCATCACATCCATTTGTAATGTTTGCCTATGTGCACTTCAGGGGCCGCCAAGCCCAAGAATAAAACAGTCGAGGCCTTCAGCTTTCACCAAAGGCCAAGCGACCCGCTCTAATAAAAATCATAATTTTTTAATTCGGATTCGCCATCACTTATACAATGTGGATTTCTTTGGAAGCTTTGATAGCCTGTATTGGAGTCATCATGGCTGTCCCTCCAGTGGCTGTCCCTCCAGTGGCTGTAAGCATCATCCAACTCAGATGGTGGTGGTCTAGGCGAGAAGGTTCGTTTACCCCGATCCAAATACTTTGAATACTAACAGTACCGTAGTGCTAGACCTTGAAGATAAATAGATAAATTGCGAGTGAAGGAATCCATTTCAATCTCCAACAATCTCGTTCCTGGCGAACCGAGGTTCTTCGACGTCAACAATGTGGTGGGAAACGAATCGTTGCTTTGGGAATCTTTGATCCTATTGGGAACTAAGACTGGCAGGCACTGTCTTTTTCCTAAAATAACATAAGGATAGTCATTAATTGCGATACGTGGCCTTGAGGGCTTGACGGTGGATAATATGTCTGTAGTTCTCTAATTCAACATATCCGAAGCTCATCAAGCCGTCTTTTTATGCCACCGTGTTTTTTTATTAGGGTACAACATTTATCGAGCCTAAAGAACCACAGCCACAGGAGGCTTGAAATTACATCTGTAACGACAATTGCTATCCAGGGCTGGCTTTCTATCATCTTTGCTTCAGTACTCCGCTCCAGACGATCAAGCCTCTGTGATGACCATGCGAAGCCCAGGCATTAATTAGAGTTTGAAGCCCCTTTCTTTCTAATTCCTTCGGCCTTGAATCATCAAGATATGAAGTTGCAGCCTCTTTCGCATAGCTTTGTCCAAAGAGCAGCGTCCTGTACGGTGACACATGAACAACACGCAACCCCAAGATTCGTCATACATATGCGAACCCTCACGATTATTCATGGTGAAGGCCAATCAAAGCAAACGAATTTAATCAAGATGGAAACATTAATAGTATGTCTTCAGCAATTTTCTTCATTTATTCCCCGCGATTTCTCTCCCTAAGATTAGATTGCCACGCAGACGCCCCATGGCGGTGGCAACAGGCCAAAAATGCGGGGTTGTGGGGTCCGACGGCACCAACTTTAGAGCTATTTTCGAGTTGTTGGCCCCGATTGCAAACTTCATGAATCAGTCCGGGTTTCATTTTGGTATGTACTGGAATTTAACAAGCATATCAGTATACTGTGCCAGTCAAGACTCTGCACCGTCAAATGTGTGGGCCGGTCTCGCGGCACTCCCAAGTCTCATCACATCACATGGAACGTGGTTCACACAATGTTCCGGAGTCTTGCGCCCCGAGACACAAGCAAGTGTTGTTCGGAAGATACTCATATTTCATCTAATTGTAACTTTGTTGAGAGTGAATCACACACGAAGCCAAAACCATGTGCAAGTAGTCGTGATCGCCGAGTACTCGTTCACATCGCGAGAGACATGAGAGCTTTCAATTAAACCTGCCACTTGTTTCACGAGAATAATACGGCACACATCATGTCATTAAAAGGAAACTTTGATACACGAAGACTATTCTTGTGGCTACGGAGTCAAGACATTAGATAGAAGCTCGGCATTAGAGACACTTGAACTTCACATTGCACAATAGACATATAATATGAATTGATAAAAGTTTTATTGTTGAGGTATGTTCATGGAGACATAAAAGTCTTCTTATCGTTAATCCACCAAACCCCCTTCAGTCCTTCCCAACGCCAAACAAGGATTCTTCGTTTTCTAATAGAGACCAACAGTGAGATCACCCTTGACACGAGCGGTCAAGTGGACCTCGGCCTCAAGGTCGAGCTTGATACCGACCAGGAGGGCAGCAGCGGTGGGCTTGCCCTCGGCATCAGTGGGGCCCTTGAGAAGCTGGCCTATTTCGAAACTATTAGGGCCACCCGATTTGATAGGCTGTGTGAGTTGTGAAACTTACCGGCAGGGGCAGCGAGGCCAGTGGAGGTAGGGAGAGGGACAACGAACTGCTGCTGAGGGGAAGACATTTTGATTGTTGGTTGGTGATCGGAAGATCGAAAAGTTGAAGTGTTTGTTGGATGAGAGTGAGTTGAGAGTGTTGATTGCTGTGTTGATGATTCTCTGTTGAAGGCTCGAGGAAGTGCCGCCTTATATAGGCAATATGTTTACCGCCGCGCGGACAAAAAGCACAGATGGATGCAAGACGATTTGACAACACATCTCCTGTACAACACACTTCCCCATCATCACGCGTCCCCTCCACATCAAGCAAGGCGGCGTGGCAGCTACTGTCGATATCGGCTGATTCCGAGCGCCGATGGGCCTGCTGCCGTGCCCGCAAAAAGCTTGCGACGATGCGGATCACGAAAACCAAGGTCGAGCCCCATTAAGCTTCCGGGGATTTGAATGGCGACGCATTATCATTTGCCGATGCGTCGATTGAAACAATAGTCCGTGCATCTGTCGACTACGTGGCCGCGTATATCGGAAAACCTCGGCGCTCTGATCAAGAAAAGCAAAGCCTGGCCACAATTGTTTGAGCGCTCAGCGGCGGCTATTATTGTTGTTGTGTGGGTCCCATTAATGCCTCTTCATCAACAGGCTAAACGGTGATAGTCCAATTCCCAGCCGCCAATACAGTTGAAGAGCAACTAGCCTGCTGGTATGGCAATTGCTCAGTTGCTATGCGTGCGAGCTTGGCCTGGTGATCGGCAAACATCTCATCTTGCTGCAAGGCTTTTGCAGCTCAACCTCGGAATGCAATGCATGCGCTAGCCATCTCAGATGCATCTAGATGTCGGAAAGCCAGGCACCGTCATGGTCGCCGCCCCACGATGAGAACCAGGGTCTCCCCAGACAATGCAGCCACATCCCGTCGACCGAAGAGTCTTGACCAGGTCTCAACGCAATCAAACATCAGACGACAAGAAACTTTCGATCTCAACATTCGCATTCACAAAAAATGGCGAGGCTGGGAAGTTTACCACGTCACTCGTCCGATGCCGTGCAGGGAATCTCTCTCAGAGCCATTGCATGTTTGCTTTTCTCGGGCGAAACGGTAATTAAAAATAGATGTTCCGATTAACAAATAAATAAATGTTTACCGCCATGGCAACGGGTCATGTGTCCTTGTTCCACTGTCCATGTTCTTTGCCACGCCGTAAGGTCGCATCAAGGACTCGCATCCCCCAGTTACGACCCTAAAATCAGTACCGCGGTGATTCTATTCCGAAACCTTTTTGCTTCGTTTGATATAATTTTAAAACTGGCGTGGCTAATGACAGTAGTAATTGGCTTGTTACGGGACCAATACTAGAATTTCTGCTCAACGCTAATCTGATGCTGAGTTCACATTTCGAACTGGCCAGTGATCAAGAGTACAGCGCACCTGCAAACTCCTTGGTCTATTGTTCTCGTAGTGCAGTACTAGAGTATTTTGTACGATCAGTGGAATATGACTTGGTTTTGGCGGTGAGACATGGATAACACCAACATGGCCAGGGCGCTTGCCATGGACAGACTTCCGCTACTTGTGAGGTGCTGAGGCGTGGCGGGCCTCACGACTTCACATATTGCCTTGCCAAGCAGCATCAGGTGTATTTGACTAAAATTTTCATGTCTAAGGTAAATTAAACCGTATTGAATATTGTAACGTAAACCGTGTCAAAGACTTTGACGGTTTAGTGCCAACGCAGCTGCTAAGGCCCAAAATACCAGAACTCTGGTCGGATCAAAAGGAGTAGTCTTGCTTCCGATCCCTTGCCAACCTTCCTTGAAAGTCTCGAGCACGAGATTAACAGTATCTTTCCTTGCTATCGTCTTTCATGTGTTTTTGCTTGTCTCCTTTGAATCATCTCGGTGACGACCTCATCCTCCATTTGTTGCATCTCATCCCTGGAATATTTTGACAGCGGCCCTGAAGATGGGTTTCTTGTCCATCCAACATAATTATTATTTTCTTGAACTAACTCCAGTTCTCTAAAATTCTGTGCCGAATGTGGGCCGGAATATTAGTGCCGTGGAATAGAACTATGTGCTGGGATTCAAAAATCATTTCCATGCATTTCAGAAGTGTAATGTGAGATGAGGGCCACGGCACCAAATCCTTCGTCTAACCCTTCAACGGCACATAGAAACCTAGATATCAGTTACCCCCAATGAGGTATGTATCTTGAAGACTTAGCTCACATGAGGCTAGTTAAAAGCCCCCCAGCTCCCAGCCAACAACCTCTACAAGCTAATACTTGTATTTACCGTCCAAATATCCTGTCAGCCTCAGGAGAATACTGCGGAAAATAAGATCATTATGATACAACACAGCATCATTTGACCATTGTCTGAGATCTACGTTGTTAATCATGATCGAGTCCATTTCCTGAGACTTAAACTCGATTCTGATGTCTGGCGGGTTGCCAACGGATTACATTATTAAGAATTTTTTCTAAAGCTTTCTTCGCTGTCATAAAAGTTAGAAGTTCTGAGCAGCTTATAAAGAATAATGTGGGTGGACCTCCAAATATATCTGGCTGTGAGATTGTTTCCGAAATACATTTACAATTCTTACCGAACACATTCCGTAAGGTATAATGGACCCATTCGTCGCTCAGTCGAACAGAGTGGACATCGCAACAAAGGTATTGTAAGGGAACCGATCGGTACCTTATCCTACATTGATCAGCCAGGGTGGTTGGAGGAAATCATCGGAGCGTAAATACGTCAAACAGCATGGTTTTATTCTGCTTTTACTTCGCACTCCG
Organism: Calonectria pseudoreteaudii; assembly: GCA_001879505.1. NCBI lineage: Eukaryota > Fungi > Ascomycota > Sordariomycetes > Hypocreales > Nectriaceae > Calonectria > Calonectria pseudoreteaudii. Next base: position 434,700 of record KV875260.1, on the reverse strand, counting down.
TATATGACCTTTGTATGAGTCTCTTTAATGACCAACTCCGTCCATTGGCATCTCTCATTGTTTCGACTTGTCTATATATACATTAAATACAGCACCTCCAAGCACATACGACCATAGCTCTCAGAAAATACGGGATCCCGTCCGCTCTCCCATAGTCAAGCTGAGAAGCGGTGAATTAGTACTCGGGTCGGTGACGACCGGGGAATCCTCGCTGTTGTATGTTTTTTGCTCCATCCCGTGTGGAATTTCCAGCCTTCATTTTTTGTGTGGGTTCCCAGTTGTGGAAAGTGGACCGATCAATCACACTTGGTGGGGCCATGGCTTGTGATCAAAGCCCTGCATTCGGAAAGCGGTGGCTATAAAACTTTTTGGTCAAATATGAACCCGATATCACTTGGAGCCAAAATTACGATGATACAACCCCAAGGTATATTGAGTAAAGGGATTGCTTTGTTTTTATTTGCTCTTAAAAAGTTAATCCAACAACAGATCTGTTGATCTGATATGAATGAGTACTTGATTAGCATAAGTGTAATCATCACACTGAATCGCACAACTCAATGATTTCCCTATGCTATGATATTATGTATTACTGCAATGGATGATCTCAGGATGGCGTCTGCATACTTCGACACCAGATGAACTTGGGAGAGTTGCGGATCAGGTTAGGCGCAATCCATGGTCGGGTTGGCCGTATAGGGTAGTGACGGATTTGGATGGAAGAAACCAAGTCTCATTATAGGTAATTCTACTTTGGTGTGTTTAGGTGACGCATTTTTTGTAAATGGATATTGTTTGATATGGAGTATATTTTTCGCGAATTTAGGTGCTTACTTTCTCATGCTTCATTTCATGGTTGTTCATCTTGACATGATTTGTCCCTTCCACAGATTAACGAGGTGACGAAGTTCGGTCACAAGTTTAATTGTTGTGGTCAATGTGATACAATCAGGCTTTTGTGGTCAATTAAGAATAATTTATGTGTTGTGATTCTTAGGACTCAGTGCCATACCACTTTAATCCCCTTTTGAATGAGAACTGGCATGGAAACTTGCATTTCCCATGACACACTGTGGACAGATCGTTGATGTCCGCAGAGGCGATCCCCCACAGTCCATACTGTCGCTAAAAATAAGTGCCGATGGACCCGGGAATTGCCCCAAGCCGGCCCCTCTCCCCCGGCGCTACAGGGCCCCTGGGAGGGCACTTGGCAGGTATGGAGGGCACTTTGGCGGGGTGACAAGGCTGGGGGTCTCATGAGGCTCCTTCACCGAGGGGATCTGGTATTCATTCCTTGGGTACGTCACCCTCTGGCGTAGATTGGATTGGCGTATTTTTTTTCGTTGTCGGCCTCGTCACCTGAGACTTTTCAGTATGGCGCGCCAAAAAGCAACAAGGCTTCGACCTTTTTTGACCTGTCAAAACTCTTTTTCACACTCGCAATCACATTCCACGGCACGAGGCTGCTCCAGGCCCCAGAGGACGACAGAGAGAGAGAGAGAGGAGAAGACGGAAAGAAGAAAAAAAAAGAGTAGTCTGCGCCCTTCCCCTCTTCGATTGCACCAGCTACTGCTGCCGCTTGCTGCTCCCTTTCTGGCCCCAGCTTGATGCAGCAGCAGCTGTAGCGGACCGTCCATCATGTCGCCGCCGCCGCCGCCGCCGCCGCCGCCGCAGGGATACTACGGGCCGCCGAACAATCACCACCACAACCACAACCATCACAATGGCAATCACGACACGCGGCGCGCACAGCCGCCCCAGGCTCTCCGGCTTCCAGCTCCCCAGCCAGCCCATTTTAATCCTCAATTCAGGCCTCCGCAGCCTTACGTTGTCGCACATGCTCCGCCCACGCCTCTCCACCAGCGGGGGTGGTACGTCGTCAACATGGTCAGCATCGCGCGGCCATTTGTCCTCATCATCCCCGGCGTCATTGTCATCTTGAATGTTTGGTGGAGCTCGACTCAACACGTCTGCCCGCGGAATGCCACAGCCAAGGACCATTGCTTCTGGATGCTGTGGTCAACCTTGCCGCTTGTACGTGTATCCCCTCCCCATCCTCTCACATGCACCTTCACCAAGACGCAGCACACAAATGTCCCGATGCTGCCCAACTCCATGGCAAACTTGGTCCTGAATAGGACACATCGAAGTCATCTCATCCACCAATCAGTCGGTGTGGCTCAGTTGGTTAGAGCGTTGGTCTCATAATATGACTTGACCTCAGGTCAGGGACATCCAAAGGTCGAGAGTTCGAGCCTCTCCACCGACAGATTCTTCCTTTTTGCTTCCTTGAACCCCAAAACCTCGTTCATTATTCTATTTACAGACACACCCCATTCCACTCACTCCAACATTCTCGCCTCTCCCATGCTGAATCGCTATTACAGTCTACCGTCACATTCATTTGGGCCATTGTATCCAATATCTCTGCCCGCAGAGCCATCCATCGCATGTCCCATATCCCCCGCCTTGTACATGCTTCTATCCAGCTTCTCCTAGCCCTGGGTTCAAGTGTTTGTTTCGCCCTGCTCGTTTATCATGCTGTCCATTTCGACATCTGGAGCCAAACATCCGAAGGCACAATGGCCGCCCTCGTCGCCCTTCTCATGTATGTTGTCTTGGCTCATGGTAAACAAGACCTCCACTGACCCTCCATCCAAGGCTAGCCAACTGGGTCCTATTCGGTTGGACAGCATACGAAATAAGAAGAGACCAGCACATACAGCGGTTCTCTGTTAGTCAAATACCCATGTGATATAATTCAGAATCATGATCCATATTACTTTGCGCCAAAAAACTAATTTTAGAGCCCGTCTCCACGACCAAGAAGAGTGCCTCCCACATTTGACCTGAAAAGCTTCATGTTGCTGGTCCATCCGTTAAAATACTATACATGTATGGGTTGCCCCAATGCATAACGAGGTTTATCCTCGCATAACACCGCCTAGTTGCGGCATTGTTTTCTACCGCCTCCATTTGGGATCCATGAGAGAGTGTGCGTACATACACTCTCACAGGTTTCCGTTGAATCCCCCGTTCGCTGCAAATTGCAGCTGATACTCTCGCAAATCGGCCCAGTGCCGCAATTCCTCCTCCTCATCTTGCGGCGTCATCTGGTCCCCTGTGCTTGGGGACGAGCCACTGCTAGCGCCTGACTTTTCTAGTTTCATGAGAATGCTAATAAGCTGGGACAGCGCTCCCTCTGACTTCATTGCAAGCGGTCCCTTGCGTTCGGGAGCATCATTGAGGAGTGTCGACGCCACCTGACGGATCTTGTTGATGAGCGATCCACCATTGGGTTCCAAGTTCCGTTGCGAGATTGACCCAAGGACTGTTAGTAGATGCTGTACGATGAGCTCCCGCTCTTCTGACATGAAATCATAGATTTCCTTTTCGTCGGCATCCTGGGCTGCCTTCTCCTCCTCCGTTTGTCCTTCGACCGTATCAGGATGCTGTTGCTGTTCATTCAGATAGACATCTCGGAGGTTAAAGTACAACTCCACGAAATATGATCGCGTGGCCAGTTGTGACACATAAATGTTGGCCTTTTGGATCTCATATTGGAGATGACGACGTCGCGCTGGATGATTTTTGATGACATTTCGCAAGTCGTGTGCGGGTTGGTTATTGGGCCAAGCCGGGGGAACATACTGGATGCCCGATTCGTCAAAGCTCGCTAGAGCGACAGCCTCATCACCATGGTTGCCCAGCTGAAGCTCAGGTGGTAGATTATCTGTAATGCCTCGGGCGGCTAGCAGACCGTCACGAAGAAGGATACGTTGGTCGGCCCAGGGCAGTGTACTCATACCATAGGCAATCTCGAGACTGACTACCCCATTCATGGTCGTGTAAATATCGATGCCAAAGCGGAACCCAGTCAAAAGGGTAACACTTCCATCTTGTTGATAGATAATTTCATTGGCAAGAATACAAATATCGTCGACATTTTCGGGATACTCGGGGTATGGAAGGCTTGGTGTCGAAGGTGCGATCACCATGTCTGCAGAAGAAGCACCTAGTTGTGACACTGACCTGGAAAATAAATAGTTAGCATTGTAAATCACAGGTCGCAAGATCGAAACATACCTGACACCAAGAAGGAGACACCAAAATATGCGCTTGCCAATCTGATCCTTGACATGGTTGAAAGGGAGCGGATCCGGTGAGCAGTTGTCGTTACCAAAGGTTGGCAGTTCGCCAGGATGCTTAGGCCGGCTGAATCCCAATTCTCGAATCAGAGTCAGTGCCTCAGCCATAAAATGACCAGAAGCATTCCATTGGTGAACATAACCCGACGCGAGACCCAAAAAATAGCTGGTCGCAGCATCATCAAGCGTTTTAGGTTGCTTGAGTTGCCATTTGCTGCCTCGGGTCAACAGTGTGATGTCGCGACACTTCTCAATCATGACGATAGCGCGAGGGAACAAGTGAGTGCTGTGCTGCGCCTTCAGGTGCTCTCGGGCGCTTCGAGGGAACGATGCGACCAAGGCACAAACCATGCTAGCGAGCAGCCCAAGGAATTCAGGTCGGGTTCGGTCCTCGCGGTTGGCGAAAGATTGACGGAACGTCGGCTCGTGGGGGAACGGGGCAAGCGGGTGGATGTAAGTGAAGAAGTCGTCAACAAGTAGCTCGAGGACCGGCATAGGAGCAATCGATTCGGCATCGAGGGCAACGTCCGTGGAGATGTTCATGAGTGTCTTGGCGGCGGTTTGGGGCGAAGGCGACACATTCATGACAGCGCCAGGAATTGTTGACTCTATACGAGCGCGCTTCGCTGCCTTTGCAGCTTCGGCATGCTTATTTGGAGGACCACGACGTTTCGTCTCGCGGTTGTATGTACAATCGACGCCGAGTTCACGACAGGGACGGCACGGAATGTCGGTATCGTCGCATTTGACTTTGCGCATGCTGCACATATCGCAAGCACGTCGGAGGCGAGTCAACTTGGGGTTAATGGTCGGATCTCGCATCATACCACCAGGGCCAGCAACAAGACTCAAATCGCCTGGAGGTAAGCCTCCAGAGTTAGGTACCTGGCTGGCCGCCTCGGCGGCTGCAACAGCAGCAGCGGCATGTTGGAGGGCCTGGGGGTTGTTGAGGGCATGGGCCGCGTCGCTGGCCGCTTGAAGTATTTCAAGGCCGTTGCTCGCGTAGGCGTGGGCGGTCGCGTGAGGGGAATTCTCGGGGGGAGGTGAGCCCGACATCATGGAGAGCGAGCCGGAGGCTCCTCGGACGGAGACCGGACGGCCGGGCACGGAGCTGCGGCAGCGGGAATCGGGCTGGGCGGACGCGCTGGACGCCGGTGATTTTGCGATGGCAGATTGTCGGCGGATTTCCGGAAGTTTGGCGTGTTGAAGCGAGGTCAAGCCGACAAGGGCCCAGAGGGTGGAGTGGTGGGTGGGCGGCGATGAGAATGCAGACAGACTTTTCGTGTCACGTGATGTCTCGGTCACGAGATGGTCAAGCACTGACCATCGATAAACTTACCCTAGAACTCCGCGGCTCACATATCAGGCTTTTCATATGGTCATCTCCCGTCGATTGTGAAGTCTGGGGATCACTGGCTTTTCTAAAATTGTGATTCTTACACCTGGGATATCCCTTCAGCTTGGAATATCCACCATGCAAGCACTTTAGAGAAAGGAACTCCCGCTTGTCGGTGCAAGCAGCATATTGCAAATTCTTTCTCATCTTGAACTGGACATTGTCAAGAACATTATCTTCATACAATCTTTTTCCAAATTTCAGATTTAAAAAAACGAACTTGTGTGCTTCTAGGAAGGTTTCGGATAATTTTCCATAAGTAGAGGAAAGGAGCCCTTTCCCTAAGTCGTACCGCTCTTGACATCCCAATGGCTGAAGCTCCCGCTAATCGGCCGGGCGGAGCCTGACAGGTATCTGGTCCATGTCACAGGCCCACGATTGACGCATCGAGCTGCATGCGGGCCAGCATTATCCCTCTTACTAATCGAGGATGGGGCTTCTGGATGATTTAGATTGACTTAAGGGGTTTCTGTTTAAGGGGGTGAGTTGGATGCGAGAAGGGGAAGATGGCTGGCTTGCGCAAGTTCTGATGCATCATGACTCCTTGGGTGGCTGCATGTCTCATGGCATCGCTTGCACATACCACGCCATAACTACGGAGCTCTCCATCTCGAGCTGTTTAATCTTTTTTTTCCGATGCAAAGTTTACGACAAAGATCGGATCTGGTGCGCGTGCACAAGGCCGATTTTTACTACTGCGGCCCCCTGCGGCAATTCTGGACTTGACAGATTGCTTTCATGCTTGATCTCAGGTGACTGTCAACATCGGATGAAATGTATCACAACGGCCCAGTCCAATCACAAATGTCGGGATTCCATCCCACATTCACCCGCGGGGTTCCACAGGGCAGTAGTCCAATCCCCGCAGTCGGATTTCTCTTGCGATTGGCGGCACGATGACGACAAAGATTGGGGTACAATTTTTTTTTAAAGCCTGTATCGCAGGGTGGGATGGCACACCTTGTACGCTTTTGGTGTCAATCCTCTCAACGCGGTGCCCGGCACCCCCGGAATCGATTACACCCTTTTAGAGAATTAGACGTCTCGCACACATGTTTAGTTTGCCGTGAGCTACGTAGCAGCTGTGCTCGCCGTCCTCGGGTGTGGCCGGGCTGTCACGCCGTGCATCGAGTCCCACGGACCCTTGGGCGGCCCCACTCATCATGCCATGGTCTGATGTTGGCGACCTGGCGTGATGGGCTCAGATGAGCTCAGTTCGAAGACCGGCGGAGCGAGGCGAGGATCGGGGAGGATGAGCAAGCATGGATCATGGGAAAAAGTGTAAGAATTCGAATAAATACCGGGTTGGCGTGCGTTTGTGCTGAGAGGTGTGTGAGCTGCTCATTTGAGTTATTCTTAACAAACCCGTCTTCTCTTCTCTCTTCAGTGTGAGAACCATCGCAACTTCTAAACCGACTCGACGAACGATCCCCGTGCAGAAAAACACGAGACCAATACGTCATACCGTTGGCTTCTGATTTCGACCAACAATCGCATTCTCAACAAATCCCAAGATATCCTCCAACTGCAGCTTTTGTGAAGCTTCTGCAATTAGAAATTCCGACCCAAAATCACCACCAAAATGGCGACAGCACGACCTATGAAGCACATTGATCGCGTGGACCTCTACACCAACTTAGAGGCCCGTGTCATGTATCTTCACTCATTCCTTGACTTCTCCAGCCGTAAGTACTTGCCCACTTACCATTTCTCGCCAATAGTTCTCTTTGAGTTGCTGGCGCCTCGTCCCAAAGCCGGATATCTCGGTCAATGGGCGAGACGATCGGATCAAGCCACAAGATGTTTTGACTAACACATCATCGAATTTAGGAGACATCGAGGCCCTCATCACTGGTGCCAAATACATCAAGGCCCTGATCCCCGCCGTTGTCAATATTGTGTACAAGAAGCTGCTCCAGTACGACATCACCGCTCGTGCCTTTACCACACGAAGCACATCGTTTGAGGGACCCATGGACGAGATTCTCGACGAGAACAGCCCTCAGATTCTGCACCGAAAGATGTTCCTCCGCGCCTATCTCGCGAAGCTCTGCTCCGACCCCAGCAAGATGGAGTTTTGGGAGTACCTGGACAAGGTTGGGTACGTATAATCTAATTTACCATCTCCATGAAGCCATCAGCAACGAGGCTCAGGAGCTCGAATACGAACACATTCCTGAACCTGTCGCTAACGATTACTTCCCCACAGAATGATGCACGTCGGTCTCGGCCGCAAACACCCCCTCCACATCGAATACGTCCACCTGGGCACGTGTTTGGGCTTCATCCAGGACATCATGACTGAGGCGATCCTATCGCACCCCCGCCTGCACCTCCAGCGCAAGACTGCCCTCGTCAAGGCCCTCAACAAGGTCATCTGGATTCAGAACGACCTCATGGCCAAGTGGCACGTCAAGGAGCACTCCGAGTTCTTTAACGAGTCCGACATTGAAGTTGAAAGGGAGGGATACCTGCACGGCAAGCGCATCATCGGCGATGGCTCTGAAGAATCGGGTTCAGAGGCTGGCGATGCCGCCGCAGCGCACCCTGGCGGCATCCCCCCCGAAGGTGTGTGCCCCTTCGCTGGGATGAGCGCGTCGACAGCATAAAGATGGAATGAATATGTGGAATTTGGTTTGGCGTTGGTTTTTTATCATGACTATATATATTTCTCTTTCTCTGGAAGGCAGGCAAGACAAACGGCATTTTGGGACCTACGGTTGTGTATGGTTTATATTTCTCTCATTTGGTTAGGCGAGGGTGGGAAATAGAAAGAGATTTGATATTTACCACAACACATATTATTATTTGGCTCAACAACCCACTTTTCTATCACATATCAGCCAGAACAATAATATTCTGGTAAAAATTATTACACTAGATTTATAATTTCTTCCTTTTATAATTCCTACCCTAGATTATTAATATATTATATTTTTAATATAATAAATAATTTAAAATTCGATTTTAATAATCTAATTAATTGATTTAAGATCTCTAAATATCTTAAATAAATTATATTTTTATTTAATATTAATTTTAATAATTTTTTTAATAATATACTTTTAGTTCTTAATTTATTTAAGTTACTAGAATTTATATTATTTAAAGAATTATTTTTCTTTATCTAAGTATTTTATTACTATAATAATATATATTTAATAAAGAGAAGATTAAGTCTAAAGAGAAATATTAATAGATTATTAATTTATACTTATTATACTCTTATTTATAATTAAGAATATATAGTATTTTATTATAAATTAAATAAATATAATAAATAAGTTAATAGAATTACTAAAGTTCTTAATTAGATAATAAAGAAAGTAAGCTTATATTATATAATTAATTATATTCTATTAATAAATAATTTACTTAAGGATAATAATATTATAATATTCTTTTAGAATATTAAAATTATATATAGAATAAATAAAGAAGTAAGATAGAAATAAGTCTAAAAATACTATTTTGAAGTACTAAAAGAAATAATAATACTTAAAATAAGATAATAAGATTAAATAATAATATAAGAAAAAGAAATCTATATTATAAAACTTAGAGAAATTATCGAAATTTAGTATCTAAATACTTAGTTTAAAGATTTATAAAAGACTTTTAATTCTTAATTTAAGATATTTATTAATATTAAGTAAAGTAAGTATTGTATTAATATTAAAGATAATAATTATATATTTACTATATTTACTATTAACTTTAGAATATATATTTAAGATAATAAAATAGATAATAATAAAATAAAACTATTAGTTAGAAAAGAGAGTTTTAGACTAATATTTTAAGACTTAGAATTATTATTAGAAAAGTAAAAATAACTATCTAAAAAGTAAAAATACTTAACTAAAAGTAAAGCTTAAGATAAAAGAGCAAAGAAACAGAAATAGACTCTAATATTAGGAAAAATCTATATAATATATAAGAAACCTTATATAGACTTAAATATAAAGAAATATTAGCTCACTTTTCTAGAGAGTATACTATAGAAGTATAGATATCTTAGGTTAATATAATAAGATAGAGACTAGGAATTATAATTTAAAGTAAATATAGATATAAGAGACTTATTTAAGAGACTAATAGACTAAAAAGAAAAAGCTAATAAGTCTTTAAACTAATAATTAATACTATAAATATATATATCCTAATTTATAGCTATATTCCTTACTTTAAATTATAAATATCTATTATAAATCTCTATAATATTAGATTTAAGAATAATAATCTATCTATTTAATAATAAGAAATAGTTTAAGAACTTAACTTTTATACTTTACAGAGAAAGGGTATTTGTAGGTTTTAAAATACTACTAATCTATAGATATAGAGATATAGAAATCGAGGTTTAAGACTTAGATAGTAAGCTTTATTTTCTTACTCTTAAGTATATAGTATACTATCTATAAATTAGAATTAACTTAATCTTTTTAAGGAAACTATATTAGTTAAGCTACTAGTAAGATCAAAGAAATAGAGATAATATTATCTGATATAAGAATAGCTAATTACTTTATAAACTAAAGATAGTATATAACTAATATCTATTAGATTATAAGCTAAAATTAATAAGTTAAACCTCTTTTACAATAAATACTCTTTAAAATAATTCCTAGAAAACTAAAGTTCTTTCCTAAATAAAAACAAAGAAATAATATACTCGATTAGATTATCTTAGCTTAACTATACTAGAATACCTTATTCTCTATATAACTAGTGCTAGAATTAAAAGCCTATTAACAGTAAAATATAATATATATAGTAAATTAAAACTAAAATAATAAGAGTACTATAAACTATAAAAATAAGTCTTAAAACTAAGAGATTAAGTTTTAATTAATTTCTATAACTATAAAGTTAATATAAGTAATCTTAGTTCCTATATAATAATAACTAACTATATATTAAGATATTACTAAGACTATTATTTCACTAGCTAAATAATAGAAAACCTACTTAAAATATTAAAATACTTTATATAAATACTAGAAATAAGATATAATATTAAACTCTAAGTGATAAAAATAAATAATAAATTTTAAAAGAGTAATTTAGTCTATAACTAGATTAATCAAAAAGATATATAAGTTAAGGAATATACTCTCTATATATAATAATAGAATAGTTCAGAAAAATATTCTAAGAAAGTATTAAAAGAAAAAGTAAAAGTTTTAAGTATTTTAAGTAAGCTACTATTTAAACTTTAGCCTGAAATAGTAAGAATAGGAGTATACCTACTAAATAGAACTCTAAAATAGAGATTAAAGTAAAAGATATTTTATAAAATCTTCTTCTAATTAATATAAAGCTTAAATAAGGATAATAAACCTTATATTACCTATCTAAGAGTACTTAATTATAAAGTATTTATAATAACTAAAGAAGTATAAAAGAAAGAGTAATAGTTTAGTTTATATATAAGCTTAAAAGTATAGATAGGATATTTTATAAGATATAATTTATAAAATATTTTTTATATCTAGAACTTAATTATTAATTAAATATTAGTGACTTAAGATATGATATTTAATAAGAAAGATTTTTTCTTAATAAATAAAGAATATTTAAAGAAAATAATTAGTAAATAAACTCTATAAGATATCTAAACAAAGATAAAAGCTCTATTAATTATTAAGTAACTAAACTAAGAAAAAAGCTTAATCTAAAGTAAGGATAAGCTTAAAATCACTAAAATAAGTTTTAGAAGTATTATTAAAGACTTAAAAACTAATAATATAACTAAAGAAAAAGAAAAAAATAATAAAACTATAAAGTATATATAAATTAGATTTATACTCTTCCTAATACTACTAAAAAGTCTAATTACAACCTTTCTAGCTCTAGTAATAAGAAAGGAAAAATAGTCTAATATATAGAAAGAAAACTCATAGATATACCTAACTAAACTTTATTAAGCTTTTTATATAGAGACTCAAGCTATACTAATTACAAAATACAAGAAGACTATATTTATAAAAATATTATACTCTAGAGTTAAATATAGAAGATTAAAGTCTAAGTATAAAACATAAAAAGAGAAAATAAATCTTAGTCTAGATAAAGAAGATCTCTATAGGAAGAATATACCTCTGGTACTAAGTTTATATAGAAATATAAAAAGATATAAATTTAAGATATAATTCTTATAAGCTAAAGAAATATACTTAAAGAGTTATAAGTAAATAGTATTTTAGATAAGGATTTTGAGGAGTAAAATAAATATTTATAACTTATAAATTATTAACTATATATAGGTTTATACTTATAAGTTTAATAAATATAACTATTTATAAAAATATAAAGCTAGATTTATTATTTAGGGAGACTAATAATAAAAGTCTAATATAGAAGAGATATATACTATAACCCTCACAAGAAAATCATTCTAAATACTATTAATAATAATAGTAAGGTTTGACTTTAAGTTACTATAATATAATATAGTAAATACATTTATAAATATAAAACTACTAATTAAAGTATATATGAGACCTTTGCTAAGCTATCATAAAAGTAAAAATAAGGGATAAGTCTTGTTTTTAAATAAAATACTTTATAGACTAAAAATTATACCTCTTTTATAGTAAATAAAACTCAGATCAATACTCTGAGAATTGAGCTTTTAATAAGTTACTTATAAACTATACTACTACATTAAAAAGAGACTAATTATCTTCTTTTATATAGATAATATAGTTTTAATATTTATAAAAGAAACTAAACTTCTAGTAAAAGAAACTATTAAGAATCTTAAGAAAAAATATAAGATTATAAAAAGTTATAAACTATAATAATTTCTTAGAATGGAAATAATCTAAAACCAAAATAAAAAATTAATCTAGATTACTCAAAATATATATCTAAAAAAGATATATAAACTATATACTTTAGATAAGTAAAATATAACTCTAATAGATAAAATAGAACTTATTCCGAATTATATATAGTCTACTTTAAAAATAGTTAATTAATACAAAAGAGTAATCAGTTTAATACTCTATATAGTAGTAATTAGTAGACTAAATATTACTTTTATAGTTTCTTAGTTAGTAAAATTTATAATTAATCTTAGTAAAGTATATAAAAAAACTATAAATTAAGTATTAAGTTATCTATATATAACTTATTTCTTTATTTTATAATTTAAAAGGAAAGATAATTTCTTAGTATATAGTAATATATTATTTACAGATAATTCCCTTAATTATAAAAACTTATAAATATATATAATAAAGCTATTTAGTAGTCTAATTAGATGGTGTGCAAATAAATAAGATATTATTACTATATTAACTATAGAAGCTAAACTACTTATAATATCTTAAATAGTTAAAGAGGGACTTTTTTAATAAAGATTATTATCTAAACTTAAAATTAAGTTAGAAAATAAAGTTCTAAGCCTTATTTATAATAACTAATAAATAATTAGACTTATTAAGAATCTACTTAAGAAGTTAAAAACTAAATTTAAATATATAGATATATATAATTATTAGTTATATAAATTTATATCTACTAAAATAATCTCTATTTTATATAAATAAAATGTGAAATTGATAGTAAATAGTCTGATAAAAGTACTATAAGAGCAGGTGTTTATAGAGAGTAAGAACTAATTAGGATTTGTGGATCTAATAGAGTAAATATAAGCTTGATAAAGTAAAGACATTATAGAATAAATAATAGAAGAAATTTTAGAAGATTTAGAAATTTAAGAATAAAAGTCTAAGTATATAAAAAGAGAAAAGAAAAGTTAAGTTATTATATTACTTTTATTTTACTAACTTAAAATTGAAAACTATTTACTATAGAGTAAAACTATAAAATAAGTTACTAATTAGTTAAATAAATAGTATAAAGTATATAAAATATTTATTTATTTAAGGTAAGAGTTATCTGAAGATAAGAAAGTCTTATTTAGATAGCTATATAATATAACTTTCACTATAGTATAACACTTTATTTTCTCTTATAGCTAAGTTAGAATAAAATTTATAAAGTAAAAAAAACTTATAAAAATAAAACTTACTTTGTTATTGATATTTTTGCTCTAGATATAATCTAGAAAGAAAAGTACAATAGAGAGTATAATAGTAAAACTAGAAATATAAATAAAAATTAGTAAATAAACTATAAAACTAGATAATAAACTATATAAGTACTAAAGAAAATTACTTATATTAAGTAGTAAGACCTTTCTAGGTTATATTATTCATAATAGCACTTACTCTCTTAATAGTCCTAGTATATATTAGTACTTTAGTCTATAAGAACTAATAATAGATAGAGTAGGTAAGATACCTATCACTTCTAAGTAATACTAAACACAAAAAGAGTTAGTAAAATAAAACTCAAAATAAAGAAATAAAGTATATATAATTCCTTAGCTTTATACTAAGTTTTAGTAACTTTAACCTCTCTAGCTTTATAGGTAGCTTTAGTAGTAATGTAGGTCTCTTAGGTAAGACCTCAATAGCTAGAGTGGAGGGCAAGGGTAGAATCATTATAAAAATAAATTATTAGTATAAAATAACTTTTAAAACTAAAGAATAAGTCTTGAAATAAGAAATAAATATATAGAAATAACTTATATTATAGTAATTAGAAGAGAAATTTTAAAAATAATAAAAGAAAACTATAAAACTACTCAATTAGTAATACCTTAATACAAAAATATTAATAAAAATATATATAAACTTCTTAAATAATAATAATAAAGAAAAAGAAAAGAAAAAAAAGCTAAAAAGAAAAAAAGAGCTATATTTATAACTATAAGAAATTAGAACTTAAAGTTAAAAGTAAAATAAGAAATAAGTAAAAAGTAAGGTAATTTATAGCTTAAGCTAAAAGTAAAGTAATTTACAATTAATATTTATTATATAAATAACTAAATAACTATTATTTACTCTACTTAATCACTTAACTCTCAGAACTAGTCTTATAACTATAAAATAAACTATAAATTACTAAAGAAAAAATAAGACTAAGTCTATAAGAGTAAAAGAATTACAGACTATCCTATAGTTAATCTAAAGAGGTATATTAAACCCAATATATCATATATATACACAATCAAGTATATATATCTAATTTTATAGTTTAAAACTACAAAATATAGCTTATTTCAGTAAGATAATAGTCATATAATATACCCACAACTAGTTTAGGCTTAGCACAGTTTGACCCTACTTTATGACTATAAATGTAGAAATAAAGTAGGGTAATAACAAGCTGAATAATACAATATTGAATCTCGGTTTTAATAATAACCTACTATTTAAATAAA
>KV875260.1:408906-419513 GCA_001879505.1 Calonectria pseudoreteaudii | reverse complement strand
AAATATATCTTTAATTATATCTTAAAAAATATATACTCTAGTATATATAATAAACTTATTACTTTATTTAAAAGTATTATAACTTTAGTTAATATATAAATAATTTAATAGAAATAGTATATAAAAATATAAAAAACTTTCTCTTTATAGATATAAATAATCTCTTATATCTTTATATTACTTTTCTTATTATATTAAAGAAAGAAAAATATAATTATATCTAAAAGAACTTAAGTTAAATAATAAGATAATAGGTTAAGTATATAAACTAAGAATAACTTAGTAAACTACTTTTATAGATATCTTATATAATTATTAACCTTATTACTAAGTAATATTATTATATTTTAACTACCTATATAAAAAATCACAAAAATCTAACCTTAAAACTATATAATAAGTCTTTTATATAATAATATATTTTACTATATAATTATTAAATTCTATATTAATTAAAGACTAAATAACCTCTTTTAAAAGAACTCTATTACTTATAATAGTAACTTTAAAAGCTATTAATAAAGATCTTTACCTTTTAATAAGAAAATATATTAATTTCTATAACCTAAGACCTCAAAGAGCTACTTTTTTATATCTATAACCCTAATATTATCAAAAACCTTTATAGCTAACTATAAAAGACTATTAATAGTAAGCAAAAAGTCTTAGTATAACTTAAAACTAATAATACTAAATAATAAAAACTCATAATAACCCTAACTATAACCCTAACCATAAGCCTAAGCCTAACTATAAATATAACCCTAAGGCTTCTAATAAAGCTAAGTCTATACAATTACTGACTAACTATAAAGCTAAATACCTAATAAATCTTCTTATAATTAGAAATTAAAATTAATAAAGACCTTAGGAAATTAGCCCACACTACTATAACATCAACAAAATAATTAAATTCACAGGAAAATATACTATAACATATAACAAGAGCCCGATAAGACTACAATAGCCGGGTTAAACTTATACCTTTAAAGAATAATATATCAGTAAAACCAGAAAAAAATAAATATATTATAACTATAGTAAAGTGAGGTTTAGTAAAGTATTAGCTTAATCTAGAGTGATTTTTTGATAAATTAAATAATATTTTATAATATTTAGACCTACTTCTGTAAGTGCTTTTTTATATATGTGATTTTAGGTGTAAAAAGAAAGAAAAGAGGAAAAAAAAGCTATTATAAGAGAAATTTTCGACAGAAAAGTGGGTTGTTGAGCCAAATAACAATATGTATTACAGCAAATATCAAATCTCAATGGAAATATCCTTCTCTTTTTAAATGATTTGCAGTGCATCTCACGGTTCTCTCTCCTCTGGTTTCCCCATGTTTTCATTTTGTTTGTACTCAATCAGAGACAACGAAATGAAAAAAAAAAAAGTCGAGGTTGCTGGCGTGTTCAAATTCTTTGGATAAAGTCGCCGTTATGATGAGTGCAAATTTGAGATCATGAGCCCAACCGCCTTTCCCTTTTGTCTCTCCGCGCTGCGCCAGGGCATTATTTGCGGGGTCTCCATGTTCATCGTGATTGTCGTAATCGGGTTTACAGCTGAAAGCCCATTAAAAAACTCGCACGAAGCGAAAATGGGCTTTGGTTTCCTGTTAGTGACGCCGCCCCACGTGGCTGGCTTGTCATGACAGAACTCCAGTGGATGTTAGCCCAACTGTCTTGGATTTGGGGCTCCATTCTTCTGGTATTACGACAGATCAAGTGATTGGTCCTGGTCTGGGTGGCGAAATACTAGCGGACGAATATCGGGCACCCATTGCTCGGGCCAAGGGCCTCGTTCGTGTCAGTGGGCTGCGATTATAACCTGGAGGTTGGTGGTGAGAGGATTGCCCCACGGTGGGGTTGTTTCCAAGTTGGGATTGCGTTCTATATCGCCGTGCCACATGATCCCTTGTCGTAGAGAGTTGAGAATTTTTCACCTGGATGGATTGGTCCGCATTCTTCAAGCATAGGAGAGTTGCCGGCCGAAGAGATAGGACAGGTGGGCAGGAAGGGGGGGCAAGGAAGGAGCCTAGCCTCAAGCTGCCGAGCGCAGGGTTTTTTTTTAGGTGATGAGGCCCAACACTCTTGGATGGCTCGAAGCCTGATTTAGTGGGGAGTTACGGCGCAGTGAGGGGCATGTTTGGTCAAGAGTCGTCTCACATATCACCGCTAACCAGTAGTGAGGTTGGTTTCACCTATGTATATGTTCTAGGTTGTGAACGAAATGCTAGATTCCACTTAATCCTAACACGTTCAGCAAAGCTTGGTGGAAGGAAAGCGGGCTGCTGAGGGGCCGGTGAGACAGGGGACAGGATCGTTTTAGACACACATGGTGCATGAGACAAGATCGATTGCATGGCAGGAAATGCATGGCGCTGAAGACAGATCCCGTGGCATCAACTGTGGCTCCGGCTAAGAAGAAGTGGTGAGGGCGAAAATGGCTCGGAGAATTGCCTCGTCTCGATGTGTTGCTGCAAGCCAATGTGGATGTCGGCGAGATGGAGGAGTGCTTCTCAGTGTACCATTGATGCGGGTATGACAAGGCAGGACGTACGAGAAGGGGAAAATGTGGGATAATGAAAGTAGTGTTATCCATCCTCACACCCACGTTTAGCGTTTCTTGTCGGTGGATGGATGACAGATGGCGGCCGGCCCGTGGCGTTGTTGCATGTGTAAGTGCACCACCTCCAGAACACAGAAGAGGAGGGGAGAGTACATGCCGTACCAGGTGCCAAATTCGAGCTATCTATCCATTTTGGGGAGGTGGGGGTTCGTTTGTGCGGTGGTGGGGAGCTGCATGCAACGGATTCAGATTGAGATTGGCACCGTCCGGGATTCTGGACCGGGTCGTTCTGCCGGATCACCTACCTGTTGATTTTTAGTGGCCGCTGCCTCACTGTTGGATGCGACGCAGCGGGCCCACGGGTAGCTCCAGTGGGTACGGGGGATGCCTGCGGTGCCTGTGCCGCTTGGGTTCCCAGCGGCATTCGCCCGGGATATTGGCGGCAAGGTTTGCTGAGCCGTTGATCTCGTCCACTGTGGTAGTTAGTTACTGTTTGTCAGTGGATAGTTCTCTCGGCCGGCACTCGACTAGCCTGGGACGCCGTGTCTAGATAAGAATGCGAAGCCCAACAATGAATCGGAACGCAGATACGCAAGCCCGGTCGAAGTCCGTCCATGCTCGCTGGTGCGGCTGCAGGTGGATGCGGAAGAGGATGCAAGTCGGGAGTTACAGGTGACAAGCACTAAGCACTCAGCACCCAAACCTCGAGAAAATCCCCCCATCGTGGATGGTTGCATGCCGTAATGCGATTCCCAAGTTGCCGCTTTCTTTCCGAGACGGGCTCGACTCGCACCCTCACCGTCTTTTTGCCTGTCAGAAAGCTCGCTCCGATTGGGACAGCTCCATGATTCGATACGACCCCCTAAATGTATCGAGCGAAATGAGTCGCGATTCTAGGCCCTCGGCAAATTTGGTCCCAGAGCGCTTTGTGCCTGGGACGGACAGGTTGGTGGTGGTAGTGGTCAATGAGACGTAATTGGCGGCGGGTCTATGCTTTCGCGATTTTGTCTCTCAATGGTACCAATCACGAGTTTGGCCGGCAACCATCAACTTCCAATGAGACAACATGGCATGTTTAGGTTCTTGTTGAGGGGATTGTCGAGTCATTGACAACGAGATGGTTCTGATTTCGCACAGATTTTATCAGCCGGCCCATATTTATAGGGCCGAACAAAGTATTGACGACGAACCTCGATACTCAATGGGAACGGGATCAGAACCAATATGTTTGCCCCTCCCCCTCCCCCGCCTTGCCTGATGCCCACGTTCATGGCATCCCCTGGCGCGGAATATAGATCACAAGCCCAAAAACATACGATAGCTCCCGGCGATTAAATCGGTGAGCCAATCTTTGTGCGGCGGGTGTGGTTTGTCTGGGCGAATGATCACGACCAACGGGCCGATGGAAAGGGCTTTTCGGAGTTATACAGTCACCATTAGACCTATCTGCGGGAGCGCTGAGTTATTCCAATTAGCGAATATCAATGCTTTCGATACACCTGGGGTCCTGGATCGAGACAAATCGAGCTAAAACAAAACACACTGGCAAAAAAAGCACAGAGATGCTGCCGGCCGGACCCCACCGCCTATTCGATGCGCAAAGGTTGCTCCCAAGCCCAAAGTTGTGTCAAGCCCCCAAACAGCCATTGAGTGTGGCCCGGTACCTGATCGTCGGCTGCGGTCTAGTCTTTGTGTTTTGTGAGGGACCGGCGTTCCTGGATTTTTTCTTCAACCCCTAATGCGCGTCCCGTCTCGTGCTTCCGATGTGGGATCCCGACTCGCTGCCGGCAGACCAAGTCCGTTGCCCAAGTTAACGCGAATGAGTGCAGCACGGCGCCTGGACTAGACCGCCTACAGATATGAGGCCCTCTTCCCCCCTCTTCAGCCGTTTGGCGGGATTCCCAACTTGCTCCTCAAACCTGCGCTCCTATTTAAGAGTGTACATTGCTCCCATTATTTCTCTGTTTTGTATCGTATAATCTCGTTTGGCACATCTCG
Source organism: Calonectria pseudoreteaudii (assembly GCA_001879505.1). Lineage (NCBI taxonomy): Eukaryota > Fungi > Ascomycota > Sordariomycetes > Hypocreales > Nectriaceae > Calonectria > Calonectria pseudoreteaudii. Next base: position 414,946 of record KV875260.1, on the reverse strand, counting down.
TCAAAAAGCAAGGCCCTCTCCTGTCAATTAGTCTTTTCCAAGTGGGCCACCTCAATACCACGATGTCGCCGTCCACCAGCAATCTATCCGGTTCCGGCAAGGTACCCGGTGCCAAAGTGGCGCAAAGCTCCCCTCAGCACAACAGCCAGCAGAAACAGGGCCGTAGAAGGTACCTTCAGCAGCTTCTACTGCTCCCGTGGCGGCGGCGCCAACAGGTCAACGACCAAGGGTCGCTGGCGCCGAAACCGCCCGGGCCGACTGGTACTGACGCCGTCGCCGTCGCCAAAGGAGCCGACAACGTCACCACTCCTCCCACCTGTGCACCGTCGTCCCCGTCTTCGTCGGTCTGCTCTTCTTCCTCTCCTCTGCCCTCCTTCTCCCTGACGACCTCCTCGTTGACCATCGGCGACTCCAATCTCAAGCAGCCTAGATCCTGCGTCGAGTCGATCCCCCGCGCCCACAGCGACAGTCACCACCAACAAGACCAATCCTCCACACCCCCTCCGCCGCCTCTGCCTCGAGACGAGAGCGAAACCCACGAAGCCCTCCGCGGCCCCGTCCTCAACTCCTCCTGCGCCTTGCCCGAGGCCCGATTGACGCTCGACAATAGCCCTGTCAAAATGGAGTCCTCCTCTTCGCCTCTCCCCAATAGCACGCCCAATCCCACTACTGCAGCTGCAATGCGCCGTCGTGAGTCGCTTTCAGAGATTCGCGCTGCAAACCCAGACCTGGCTCTGAGCGGCAACATTATCTCGGCAACCTTTAGCACGCCGCATGCCTTTACTTATCGCAAAGGCGGTGACTGGGTGAGTTGCTTATTTTCATACCATTCCTTGTTCCTTCTGGCCGTTTTTTTGGGCGTCTGGCTCTACTATGGCTACACCCCGCTTCCTTTAGCATCTTTATCTGCCAAGCTACATTTCGCGCACGCACCTTCACATGCACATGCAAATGCACATGCCTTCTCCAACTTTGCAACCAATTCGTTTCTAACCTTCAACCCCTTTGTAGGACCTCAAACCCCGACGTGGCCAATCTGCGCTCCTCGACTCGTTCGCCTATTTATCTTCCGACGCCACACCATGGAGCCACACCGTTGTCGCTTGGACAGGCGAAATTGAGGCCCCCATTGAAGAGGAGACGGCAGTAACCCCCGCCCCGAATACATTGGGCGTGTCTTCTCTCAATCCCCTCTCCGCGCCTGTGCCCCTTGATGCTAACACTCGGCTGCCAACCCCGCCACCCAACGACGGTCTTTGGATTCCTCGCGAGCACCAGGATCGCCTCGAGTACCAGTTGTCCCACAACAAGACGATCCGCACATACCCCGTTTGGCTCGCCGACGAGACCGAAGCCAATCATGACGGCATCCTTCTCAAGGACCAGGCCCGCTGGCGCCGTTATGCTGAGCATGATTTGTACACTTTGCTTCACTATAAGCAACATGAGCCTACCGACGGTCGCAAGGAGCGTGTGCAATGGGCCGACTACTACCGGATGAACCAAAAATTTGCCAACAAGATTATTGAAATCTACAAGCCGGGTGATATTGTTGTGATTCACGACTACTTCCTCATGCTACTCCCCAGCATGTTGCGCCAAAGGGTGCCTAACATGTACATCTCTTTCTTTCTCCACTCTCCATTCCCCAGTAGCGAGTTCCTACGTTGCCTGCCGCGCCGCAAGGAGGTCCTAGAGGGCGTTCTTGGTGCAAACCTCATTGGTTTCCAATCGTACAGTTATTCGCGCCATTTCTTGAGTTGCTGCACACGTATCCTCGGCTTTCCCTCCGACACTCTGGGTATTGATGCATACGGCACTCGAGTTCAGGTCGGCGTCTTCCCCATCGGTATTGATGCGTCAAAGGTCGAGACTTTTGCTTGGCTCGATTCGGTCAAGGAAAAGTACGACGCCCTCAAGTCTCTCTACCATGGCAAGAAGCTCATTGTTGGCCGTGATCGTTTGGACAGCGTCAGGGGTGTGGCTCAGAAGCTGCAGGCTTTCGAACGCTTCCTGGAGATGTATCCTGAGTGGCGGGAAAAGGTTGTTCTCATCCAGGTTACCTCTCCTACAAGTGTTGAGGCTGAAAAAGAGGACCCTGATAACAAGGTGGCATCACGTGTGAACGAGCTTGTCATGCGAATTAATGGCATGTACGGAAGTCTGGGTTTCTCACCGGTGCAACATTATCCACAGTATCTCAACCAGGACGAGTACTTCGCCCTGTTGCGCGCTGCTGACATTGGCTTGATCACATCTGTTCGAGACGGTATGAACACGACTAGTCTTGAGTACATCGTCTGTCAAAAGGAGACCCACGGTCCCTTGATTCTGTCCGAGTTCAGCGGCACCGCGGGCAGTCTCAGCGACGCAATTCACATCAACCCGTGGGATCTCAGTGGCGTTGCTGAAAAGATCAATGCTGCCCTGGTGATGAGTAGCGAAAAGCGTCAGGAAATGCAATCAAGCCTCTACCGCCATGTTACCGAGCACAATGTACAGATGTGGATCAACAAATTCATTCGCAAGGTCTACAATGTTCTGGGTGACACCACCACCGCGAACTCCACACCCCTGTTGGATCGTGCGCTCCTGCTTTCGCAGTACAGATCGGCTAAGAAGCGACTTTTCATGTTCGACTATGACGGCACGCTTACACCGATCGTCAGGGAACCCAGCGCTGCGGTTCCATCGGAACGACTTCTCCACACCCTAAAGCTCCTCACAGCAGACCCGCAGAATGCTGTGTGGATCATCTCCGGACGAGACCAAGACTTCCTGAAGCTCCACCTGGGACACATCAATGGTATTGGTTTCTCAGCCGAACATGGTAGCTTCATGAAGAACCCTGGCTCCGATGAGTGGGAGAACCTCGCCGAGAAGTTCCCCATGGGGTGGCAGACTGAGGTCATTGATATTTTCCAAAAGTACACAGACAAGGTGCCAGGTATGTATCTTTATCAGTGAAGGTGATGGTTGTTTTGTTAACTGTGAAATAGGATCCTTCATCGAGCGAAAGCGATGCGCGCTCACTTGGCACTACCGCCTTGCCAACCCAGAGCAGGGCATCCACATGTCGCGAGAGTGCCACAAGGAGCTCGAGGCTACTGTTGGAACAAAGTGGGATGTTGAGGTGATGCCCGGTAAGGCTAACGTCGAGGTCCGACCAACCTTTATCAACAAGGGCGAAATTGCCAAGCGATTGATTTCATCTTATCACAACCCCAACGAAGCCCAAAACGAACTCAAAGTGGCGCCCGGTCCTCTCGAGTTCGCTCTTTGCATGGGTGATGATTTTACTGATGAGGATATGTTCCGCAGCCTCAACGCTGCGTCGGGCACATTGTTGGATGCTAATCACGTTTTTACCGTGACTATCGGCGCGAGCACCAAGGTGACATTGGCCAAGTCGCATCTACTAGAACCTGAAGATGTGATTGAGTGTGTTGCACTGCTCGCCGGTGTAGATGGCCCCGGCGCTTCTGAGCGACTGAGCGAGGTCAACCTGGGAGCTCTCAGCACTGTGGAAGGCCACATTCCCCAGGAAAAGCTATGAAATCGAGAATATAGAGGTTGGGTGGCAGCAGACGAAACCAAAAGATAGAGATATGGGAAGAATACTATGCGAGCCATTTGCTCCTGGCGTTTTGTGCAAGATGGATGGATGTTGGAAGATAGACGGGAAGCAGGGCGTACGGGCTCAACACTAATGAAGAGCCTGGATATTGATGGGCGTGCAGGAGATGGGCGGGTGGGTAGGCATAGTCTCGATCGCATGCACAAGGATAAAATGTAGCATCAATGCAAAGGTTCTGGAAATTTGGATTAGACATGACACATGGAGAGATGTTGAGGTGCTAGCGATTTGTAATTGGTTGGTCTCAGAGTATTGGAGAGACCACCCCAGCGAATAATTGGACGACATTGACTCACAACTGTCATCTCTAACCTGGGAATAGAAAGGCGTTGTTTGCATAATTATGGATATCTTTTTGAGAGAAAAAAGCAGGGCACTTTTGTTGGTAGCGATAGGTCCTAGTTCAAAAAGAAATTGTTGCATAGGTCAAAAAGAGAAGGATTGCCCCCGCACAGATTTGAACTATGGACCTTTGCATTACAAGTGCAACGCTCTACCCCTGAGCTACAAGGGCTCCTGGTTGATTGAGCCAGTTGTAAATTGTGTATAAGATGTAAGACGTGGAAACGTGTTTCGAAATTTGGGCCAAAAAAAATCCAAAAAGGAAGTTTGAAGTTGCCCCCACACAGGATTGAACTATGGACCTTTGCATTACAAGTGCAACGCTCTACCACTGAGCTATAAGGGCAATTCCTTTGATTGGTGTCCCTGCCTCATGATGTAAACTATAAGCCCAGCAGGCAGCTTGGCATGGCAATTGGTCCTATCTATCACAACGTTATTGTTCCGCCCGCTCCACCTTTTGGAATTCTTCAAGTTTGGTTGAGCAGAGCCGATTGATGTAGAATTGCCATTTTTAATTGTACCTATGATTTTTCTTTGTTTTCCCTTTGATGGCGATTGGGTATGCTCTTATTCACGCACATCGCTTGTCCTACTTGTCGAGTGTCTAATTCCCTGCTTCACACTTGCACATGTCAAAACGTATACACGCATTCAATCCAAAGCATGGAAAGCGTTCACGATTATATTTTCACTGATGTTCTTTAAAAAAAGAAAGTACTATGACAGAAAAACTCATTCAATTCGCTCTATGTCTCGTGCTTCTACTCCCAAATTGTCTTTCCTCGACTCCGCCTCGCCTTTTTCTCACTCTTCAACTCAGTCGACAGGACCGCCACACTGAGTTCTGGCAGCTTAAACTCAAAGGTGCCATTCTTGTTGGCCTCGAGGACGGAGGTGGTGCTCTTCACAATGTTGACGCCGGTGTGCGGATCGTTGTAGGCGAACGGATCGCCGTCGCTGTTGGTCAGGACGGTCAGCTCGGCCTGGGCGCCGGCCGCGACGCCGTCGAAGGAGACGGTGATTGGCACGTCGGCGTTGTCGGTCGTGTTGTAGACGGCGCCCTTCCACACGAGCGAACCCTGGTCCTCGTTGCTGCCGGCGACGTAGAAGACGGGGTCGAACTCGGCCGAGGCGGGGAGCACGCGGGTGATGGGGTGCCGGGCAAAGAGCTCCCACACGTACCAGCTCGTCGAGCGGGTGGTCAAGGACGGATCGGCAGCGAACTGGAGGATGGTGACGGCCCACTGCCATTGGTTCATGTTGCGCAGAACGGGCGCGTAGAAGGTGCCGGGGATGCGGTCGGCGTTGCGCTCGTAGCCGATGAGCGAGATGCTCTCGCCCACTGTGCCGATCCACCAGGGGAAAGGCATCAGGTTTCCGTTCCAGCCGCTACCACCGTTGGGGTGAGTGGCGGCCACCTCGCCGACAATGTGGCCAAAGTCGTTGTCGAAGCGGTCAAACTCCTCGACCAGCGCGTCGGGGGTCCGGTAGGGGTGGTAGTCTCCGATGCCCGGTGCGGGGACGTCGTAGCCGTCGGAGGAGGCGCCGGAGGAGATGACGGTGATGTCGTCGTAGGCATCGGTGATGGCCTTGAGGAACAGAGGATAGCGGTACTCCTTGTAGGTGCTCCAGCCCTCGGGAGCTCCAGCGAGCCAATCTTCGTTGCCAATCTCAACGTAGTTCAGCTTGAAGGGCTCAGGATGACCGAGCTGAGCACGAACGGATCCCCATTTAGAATCGGCCGAGCCGCGGATGAATTCAATCTCCTCGAGACCCTCGTCGATGACGGCTTGGAAATCGGCTTCTGAGGTGATGGTGCCATCGAGGGAGAGACCGGCCCAGAGACCAACAACAATATCGAGGCCCATGTCCTCTGCCCAATAGAGATATTCCATAAGACCAAGGCCATGGGTCTGCTGATAGCTCCACACACCTTGGAAGCCGGTGCGGTTGCGCAGAGGACCAAGACTATCCTTCCAGTTCCAGTAGGTGCTGTGGGTAAGACCCTCGAGCATGTTGCCACCGGGGAATCGAAGAATAGACTAGAAAGCTGTTAGG
>KV875260.1:366593-408896 GCA_001879505.1 Calonectria pseudoreteaudii | reverse complement strand
ACGAAGTGGAGAAGTAGGGGGTGTGGGGTTGGTTTGCGGGGGGGGGGGGGTGGGGGGGAGGGAAGCTAAGCAATTGGCTTACAGGATGGAGCTCAGCCAGTGCTTCGGCAATGTCCTGGCGCAGACCGTTCTTGCGGTCCTTGTAAGTTGGCGGGAAGACACTGATGAGATTGAAGTCCAGAGAACCGCTGGATGCACCCTGTTGTGTTTTTAGAAACATGCTTCCTGACGGAATTCCTTGTATCAAGAACAAACCTTGGGATCAAAGGTAATGGCAAATGTGTTGTTGCTGTTGGGAGCATTCTTCTGAGGCACAAGCTCGAATGCGTGCTCAACCCAGTCGTTGGCCTTGGCTTGCGACTTGACCTTGACGGATCCAAAAACATCCGAAGTCAGGTTCGATCTGAGCTCAGCAGTAAAGTAGCCATTGTAGGCGCCGCGGACCCAAAATGAGCCAGTGTACTTTTGCTTCTTGACATCCATTCCCCAATAGCCCTCGTTCTGGAAGCCGATGCGGTTCTTTCCAGACTTGGAGCCGGCCTTGACCTTGACTGAGTATGGGAGAGCATCAGAGAGGGGCACGTCAAGCTTGCTGAGAGTTAGATTGGCATCGTTGATGGAACGCCAGCCGTCGAGAGAGACGGGGAAGCTGTCGCTGTATTGAAACGCTCGGTTGCGGATCAACTCGGCATAGATGCCGCCATCGCCAGAGTTGTTGATGTCCTAAGATCCATGTGTCAAATTCACAAAAATTTACGTGCGCTCGGAACAATGATGAATAATACCTCGTGAAGGAAACCATAGTGGTAGATGCCAGTCTTGTTTCCACCAGAAGACTCGATTGAGATGTCCACCGCGGCAACAACCTGAACCGCGGCGATCAAGGCTGACTTAAAGGAAACCATCGTGGCTACTCTTAAGTGTCCCACGGGGTGCTGTGATCTGGTTGCCGAGAAGGCTCGAGACTACGGTTGCATGCTGCGGCGTCCGCTACCTCATTTATAACATATGAGGACGACTGATCCCGGTCATCCCGCCATGGCTCTCATCGTCAAGGTCAAAGCATAGCCGTCCCAATTAGTCTAGTGTACAAAGAAGGCCTTTATCCGACCCTGTCGCCGGCACATGATGTTGTTGACGGCAAAACTTGATCCATAATGCCGTCGCATATCGGCAAACAACAACCATAAATCCTCTCGGTTCGACAGGCCTGCTCGACCGAGGGGAGGGCGTCATTCGATCGGCATGAAATTGTGGCCCTGGCGGGGAGCAGCCTCGTGGAGATGACGTGACAAGGTGGGCAGCCAGCAGAAGAATGGGATTCGCGCGCATGGGCAAACACGCTGCGAAGCTATAGGAAATCGAAGATGCGGGGCTGGATTGGCGAGGGGAAAAAGCGAGGAGGAGAGGTATGCATCATTTAGCCTCCCGGCGTGGTAGCCGGAGACCGGGGGCGGGAACGGCACTCTTGGAGAGGCCTTGTCCGATTCGAGCGCTTGGTTAGGGATGCGGAGGACGTGGAGAACAGGGGCCATGGGGGAAGCCCTGGCCGTGGCGGTGACAGGGCGGCAGCTTGTAATAAAGGCAAAACATGATGCGATGGACGGCCGCAAGACATAAAATGGGCATGGATTGGCCAAGGATCATGTTGATCGAACCGTGAAGTTGCTATCGAGGTGCACATCCGGATGAATGTGCGGGCCCTGGCCTTTGTCCCCTGCTCGAGAACCGCCTCGGTGTTTAATTGCCCGCATTTCTGGCAAGGTATCTATCTTTTCAGCATTTACAGAGGGGACAGCCATTTATTAATAAAAAAACAGTCAACTGGATCTCACCCTATTAGAAACATCAGAGTGATGTTTTCGAGGCCTGCCCTTCGCGTGGACCAGGGGACATTTGCTCAGTAAGACGCCGTGCCCAATGAAGCATGCAGCCAGATCCTTGGCAAACAGCTCGGACTGGGGCGCAATTCGGGTTCCTGAGTCTGCATACATGATCAGGTTAGTCTATTCCGAGATTCCGATCCTATTGGTGCTGGAATTAACTGGCGCAGCCGGTGCCTTGCCAAGTTGACCCCTCTCCCGCTATTGCGATCATGTGAACATTTTGGTGCGGGGATAATGATAAAGCTTGGAGTGTACCTCTGTAGTCACAGGTGCTGTTGGGATGTATAACCTCATGGTGGATGGCTAGCTGATGTGGGAGGGCTGTAGCATTTGTTGGGCTCGAAAATGTTCGCTCACGGCGCATTCACTTGAACATAAACAGCCTTGTTCTATGACGTCTTTTACTTCAGAATTACACTTATGCGCAAAACTCGGCGGCAATATTTGTTAATGCCTCTGCAACCTTTCGTACGGAACATGTATCGACCCATTCCTCTTTGGCATGAAGTCCCTCCCCTTTGGGACCCCAGAGTAGGGCTGAAATACCCTTGTCGGCTAGCAAAGCGCAATCGGTCCAGTATTGAGCGCCCGTGACGGTGGCTTTCTTCCCAAGGGCCTTGCTGACAGTCCCGGTTACAAGCGTGAGGAAGGGATCATCGGTAGCAATGTGGTATGGAGAACGCTCAAAGGTAATCTCCACGTCAGCCTTGAAGTTGGGAACTTCATCGGCAAGCTTATCCAAAATCTGTTGGATCTCCTGCTTTACCGTCTCGGGAGTTTCGCCGGGAACAGTACGTCGCTCTATGGAAATGGTGCAGAGGGCAGGGTACGACGAAATCTCTTCACCACCCTTAATGATGGATGCGTGGATGGTTCCTCGTCCAACATTTGCGTCAGCTGGACCCTCCTTCAACCTTTCAGCATGACGGTCCAGAGCGACGAGGAAGTGGCCAGCTTTGGAGATGGCATCGATGCCCAAGTCTGCTCGGGAGCCGTGTGCTGCAAGACCGTGAATTCGAACATTAAGCCAGACGAATCCCTTGTGTGAATGGATGATTTCAAGGTCTGTGGGCTCCGTGACAATGGCCGCGTCGGCTCGCCATCCCGCATCGAGCACATCTTCGGTGCCAATACTGGCAGCTTCCTCATCAGCGACGCCAGTGAAAATAACATCCCCCTTGAGCGCAAGGTTCTTTGCGTTGGCGAGGGCAATCATCATGGCTGCGATGCCGCACTTCATATCAGCGGAACCACGACCATAGAGTTTGCCATCCTCGATCTTTCCACTAAGAGGGTCTTCTTCGTAGCCTAGGAGGGTAACGGTGTCAATGTGGCCGTTCAACATAAGGCTTTTGCCACCACCAGACCCCCTCGCCACTCCGACAACTGATGGCCTCCCCTTTGTGCTCTCAATCCAGTGATTTTCAATGCCGCGATGTTCCAGCCAAGCAGTGATATAGCGAGCGATGGCTGTCTCTCCAGGTCCCGGAATAGAACCCAGGTCGGGGCTGGAAGAGTCGATTTGCACCAGTGTCTGTGTCAAGGCAACAGGATCATCGCTGAATACAGGGAATGGAATCGCGTATTCCCTATTTCCCTCAGTACAGAGGAGAACAACAGAAGAGTTTTCGTCAAGGCCAAGATTTGCTTTGTCAGAGGCAGTTAATCGGCGGAGGGCGGCTAAGGGTGCGGCACCGCAAGGTCCAGCAGACAACTCAAGGCTGTTGAGATAGAGCGACGCAACATGAGACTCGTGGTCCGAGACTGTGACGCCGGCCGCAACACTAGCTTTCAAAAGCGGCCAGGCAACGCTTGACGGAGTCCCGCAGTCCAGGCCGGCCATTATGGTCGGAGTTGTCCGCTCAGGAGTCAGTTGACCTTGCTTCAAACTCTTCCACATGCATGCGGCAGTATCTGGCTCGACAATCATGACGGCTGAGGAGCTACCCTCTCTTCTGAAATGAGTGACGACGGCTTGCGCAAAGGAGCCGACACCTACAGGAGCAATGACAAGATTTGGATGCTTTCCTTCGAGTTGTTGGTCAACCTCGCGTAGCATTGTGAGATAGCCGTCGACAATCCACTGGAGGAAACCCCGTCAGCACATTTGCAGAGCAGCACACAGTCAAAACTCACCTGAGGAATATCGTGATAATCTCCAAAAGCAAAATCCTGAATTAAGAGACCGTCTTCCCTTTTCGAAGACAGGTGTGCTTCTAAGACTGCATCGTCATAATTGCCAGGCGAAACTATGATAGTGGCCCCTTCGGAGCGAATCAGCTCGATAGTGCTCTTCTCCATCGTTGAAGGCACGTGTATTTCAACGGGGATCGAGAAGATGGCTCCCATTCGCGCAACGGCACGACCATGGTTGCCGTCCGTCGCTGCATAAAGCGACACGTGATGAGATGCAAGCGCTTTCTTGACTGCCTCAATGTCCGAGTCCAGAGGTAGATCTAGTTTGCGTGCAATGGCGCGAAAGGTACCCCAGGAAGCGCCAAGGATCTTGAACGATGGAGTTCCAAAGCGGTTGCTTTCATCCTTTAGGTAGACTGCTCCGACACCAATCTCTTTAGCAATAGCGTCGAGTTTGACCAGAGCAGTAGGTTGATAGTCGGGCATCTGTCGATGGAACCTATCGACGAGGTCGGCGTCGGAAGACGCTGGAGCGGTCCACGAATGCGCAGCCTGGTTGAAATGAACCGACCGGCAGTTTTCAGAAGCCATTTCGGAACCTGAGCAAATATTGATAATAGTTCTTAGGATTGCTATGAGCTTTGTTGATGCCTCTATTTTGTGGCGCCCTGTTTTGTTTCAGTGCGAGGGAAGCGATCGCTCTGTCCAATTTTCGGATATAATCTTCGAGAAATGAACATATATGCCAAAAAAAAAAAATCGCAATTGATTCCGGGGCACAATGCGATTTATTTATACTACGAAGACGGGAATTTGGGGTGTTGGTGCTGGTTACATTTGAGTGCGCCCTCTGGGTACATGGGCCGGTCTTCGGTGGCTGCTGGTCATATTTTGAGCGCTTGTCGCCCCGTCGCCACGACTTGCAGGGGCCCCAGATAATCAATATGGTAAACGGTCCAGGCACGGAAAGGAACGAGAAGTGATATTTAATGCGTTTCGAGACGGATTAAAGGCTCAAGTGACCGAGTTGGCCAATGGGGTCGTGGCTCCGTGACTAAGCCAAAAGTTCCCCATCAAGCAACTAGTTGATCTGAGTTTGTTCTGTCCAAAATATTACGCTTTTCAATACCAGCGACAGCATTGGCCCGTTGTTTTCCATTAATGTTTTCGGCAGACCATCATGGACGTGAACCCGCCTCGACAGGTGGCGATGGAGATTTCACTGGAGGAATTCCTCTTCTCAGACGAAGCCCTGGCCATGTCCTTTGAAGGCATCGGGAACATGGGCATGGTGCCCCAGTCCCACAGCCCATCTGGCGAATTGGGCGCCACCAACGTGGTGCATGCACCCGAACCCACAGCTGTGCAAGACTCGTCGGTTGAGGGTATTGCCATTGACTGGCAGGCCAGCTTCGACCAGGCAATAGCGGCCTCTACTGGTATCGGACCTGATCCATCGCTGCAAGAGGACGCTGTGTTTTCATTCCTGGACCAGCCTAGCGGTGACTTAGAGATCGAACCCGTCGCGCGATCTCAATCCGACCCCCAGGTTCCTGCCTTGACGGCCATTGACGAATTCTTCATCAAGAGGGGTGCTTTCAGACCGCCTGCTCCGTGCAGCCACTGCCGGCGCCGGCGCCTCCAATGCCTTATACTTCAGACTAGCCCTGCGAACCCCAACCCCACCAAGTCATGCTCGAGTTGCGTTGCCTTATTTCGTGAATGCAGCCTTTCGGGCAGCGCGAAAAGGGTTCCCTCGAATTTTGAAACCTCCATGCCAGTCATCGGCCACCTTCACGGCGTAAACGAGCAAGGTGACTCGCCTGAATTTCCTGATGAGGGTGCCTCCAGCCAAGGGCGACCCAGAACATCTTCAGCTTCTGCCTTGTCGACCAAACGGGCAAACACCAGATCAGTGAGAAAAACTCGAGCACTACGAAACTGGTTTTCCAATCACATGGAGCATCCTTATCCATCAGAAGAGGAAAAAGTTGCCCTTGCAAAAGAGTCGGGCCTGAGCAAGAGCCAGGTTGTAAACTGGTTTGCCAATACGAGACGTCGACATCGTGTAGCTGCACATGCCCAAAGCAACCAAAACAACCGAGTCTTTTTACAAGGGTCGCCTGTGCCATCCCAATTGGGCATGTCACCAATGGAGCGATGGCGAAATTCTCCCCCAGATGAAGAGCCAGCATCTGCTGCAGCTATTGAAAGTGCCATTTCGCTCCATTCTAGCAGTCAAGGTTCCACAGACTTGGCTTGGTTGGACGGTCCTGGTTCCGCGACAAGCGGCGACTCGATTTCCTACCCCAACCCCAATTTTAATGATGCATCATCTAATTCTGCATCTTCATACCACTCCTATCGATCTGCACTGGACACAGCTGTCCTGTCTCGTTCCGCAAATAGCTCGGCAGGCGAAGGCCTAGGGGGGTCGCGGCCAAACTCAAGAGGGAACTCGTCAAAGCTACACGCCTTTCAATGCACCTTTTGTCGGCAGAGCTACAAAAAGAGGTATGATTGGGTGCGGCACGAGAGGTCAATTCATTTGCCCGGGCTTGATTCATGGATTTGTTCGATACCAGTGAGGGATGAAGTGTCCCGCTCTGTGTGGCGGATGAATGAAACGAACCCCCAATGTGTATTCTGTGGGCATGAAGCACCTACCGAGGAGCACATGCAATCTCATGAGTTTGACGCGTGTGCTGAACGACCAGTATCCGAGCGCAGGTTCACTCGCAAGGACCATCTTTGGCAGCACCTGCAAAAGTTTCACCGCTGTCGCAAGTGGGATGGCTGGAAGCCGGACCTTAGCCTTTTGCAACACCGACAAGATGCTATACGAAGTCGATGCGGATTTTGTCAAGTGGTCTTAAACAGCTGGGAAGACCGCATGGATCATCTGGCATCGCATTTCCGGTCAGGGTTAACGATGGAAAGCTGGACAGGTGGCTGCGGTATTCAAGATATCGAAGGTCAAGAGTCCTGATGGTGAATCCTGGCCCATTGAGCGGAATACATGCAATAATTCATTAAATCATCAAATTTCCTCCCCCGGTCGAGCCCATTTTCCTGTTGATTCGGCTAAATTTGCTAGTTGGAGTGGGGAAAAAAGCATGTAGACGACTTCCCTTGACGCCATCATCTACTCACGCTCAGCATTGTTACTCAACCATCCTTTCCAATATAGCTTTGAAACATGAGATAATTAAGTTCATGAAACCGAACGTATGTTCATATGCATCTCGGCGTTCAAAGAAAGAGGAATACGAACAAGTTCCACAGAATAAGATGCGCAAGGTGATTGTTCATGAAGTTTATGATAACGATGAATGTAGTTAAAGCCATCGCAGATGGCAATGTTTGGGCAAGCTGCCACAACATTGTGACGGCATCTGCGATATCGGAAAGCTAACGACATGCAGTCAGAGAAGCTGAAAGATGCTTGCGATAAACATGTGGAGGCGGCTACTGCAGGAGCGATCTCTCGGCTAGGAAAGAAGACGCCAAGACGAAAACTTGTTAATTGACTCATTAAATGATGTCTAATAAGGGACCTGGTGGTGTCTTTTTTTTTTTTTTTGGAGATCGGATGCTCCAACGTCGGGTCTAAATCCACGTCACAGCCCGCATATTCAGCACAGCTAGTTCCCCAGATTGACGAGGTGGATAACGCGGAAACGGGCACGGTGGACTTCTTTCCGTCTTCGTCTTCTTCTTAAACCTGGAGTAACCGACTTTCTGGGATTCTTGGTTTATACGACGTCAAGTTTTGCCGATGCCGTGATGTAAAAGGCGGGATCGGGCGCAACGAGCCAGGATTGGTGGCCTGACTGGTTGTCAATCACAGGAGGAAAATACATTGCAGGGCGTGGTTGTCGACGAAAAAAGGATTCTCATGACACAAAAAATCCCCCCCACCGTGGTGGTGAACCCATGGAGAAGCCATGATGGTCCCCACTGCGGGTAAACGACTGGGCTGGGGTGGCTTCGTGGGTGGCGCTCGGAATTGATCGTGGGGATGGGGCCAGCAGGTCCGAGAAAGGAAACAAAGTCGATATTGGCGATGAATCACGAATGTTATGCCACCGGTTCAAACAGGTCTCTTGGGCGCGCCCCCGTGTGGGCTGAGTCACACTGATGTGCGGAAGGGTTGGCGCTTGTCAAGGAAGACGCGGAAGCAGACGACTACATGCCCAAGGGCGCCGGGCTAGGGCGCGCCACAGCACCGATGGGGGTGGAAGGTTAGCAGGGCGCAGGTGACATGGCCAATTACGTGACGCTCTGCCCTGGCCGAGCTTGCATGCGCCCATGGCCATCGTGTCAAATGTAGGGCGCGGGACATTTAGTGGGGATAATTTTGGAGAACTAGCGTGCCCGTGGCCTTCACGCAACACCCATCGTCAGAATGGGTTTGTAATGAGTAATAGAAAATGAGAAAGAAAAAATTGAAACAAGAGCAAGAAAAAATGGGATACAAGTGGGAAGAGAAGAAAAAAAAGGGTCTTTATAATGTGTCGACTCTTCCCGGGGAAATTCGCAGTTCTCGTTTTCTTGTAGTCGTCATTGTCTTGCTTTCCTCCGACAGGTCTCATCATTCTACATTCCAGTCCAGCTATCCGTCGAATAACCTCTTGCTCGTTCCATTGCGGCCAACCGTAAAATAAAGTTGACCCGATTAAAACGCCTTTTCTCTCATCAAAGAAAGAAGAACAAAATGGGCGGGAAGCTAGATCTCCTGCAGCAGTCCCGAAAGCGGGAGCTGCAAGTCAACATTGATCACCACTATGCATCCAAGGTGTACAACACGGGCTCGCCAATCACAGGCACCGTCGACTTCGCACCGCGAAAGGACACGGCGTTTGAGAGCATCCGCATCGGCCTCGTCGGCACCGCCCGCGTGAGGCGTGAGGACCTCGACTTCCCCAAGACGGCAACGCACTATTTCCTTCGCACCGACATGAGCGACTCGGAGCTCGTGTACCCCGGGTCCAAGGTGTTTCGTGCGGGCGAGACTTACACCATGCCCTTCCACTTCATCGTCCCCGACCACCTCACCACAAACGCCTGCAACCACAAGGTGGACTCGCCCTACATCCGGCTGAGCCACACCCGCATGCCTCCGAGCATGGGCAACTGGACCAAGGACGACATGAGCCTGCTGTCGTGCTCCGTCGACTACAGCATCCAGGTCGACATCGTGACCCAGCCGGACAAGAAGAACGGCTCCATCAGCAGCCGCCAGACCATCAACGTCCTGCCGTACTCGCCCGAGGAGCCCCCGCTCAACGTTCCCGAGCTGAGCATCCAGTACTCGATGCAGAAACGAAAGAAGATGCGCAGGACCATCGTGTCCCCCGTAGATGGCCTACTGACCGCCGTCGCCCAGCAGCCCCAGGCCATTCACCTCGAGCCCAATGGCCTCGATGCCAGCGCATGCGAGATCCTCATCGACCTCGAGTTTGAGGCCAAGTCCAACGACGTCAAACTTCCAAAGGTGGGCAAGGCTTCGGCCACTATGCACGCCCAGACGTGGTCTCGCCAGCGTCCCAACAACAACCATCCCAACATGGGCCTCCTCCGCGACGAGTACGTCAACTGCGTCCCCGTCCTTCCCAAGACGCCCGTCGAGGCTACCTGGTCCGCTGAGCCAGAGGGCAAAGGCTCTGACAGCGACTCTCTCAAATCTGGCAAATTCCACTCTGCCCTGGTCCGGATCCCCTTCAAGCTGCCCACGGCCAAGCGCGCCTGGCTGCCGACATTCCACTCGTGCCTCATCTCCCGCACCTACAAGGCGGACATATCGCTCGAGGTCGGCAACACGACCCTGCGCTTCATCGTCCCCGTCCAGATCGCCATGGAGTCGCTCGACTTTTCCCTCGATGCCGCCGATATGAATGGTTGGACGCCGGAGCTGGGCGCCGAGAGCGGGTGGTCAGAGTGGGACAGCCAAGACCTGTATGGAGGGTTCGGACCGCGGGCGCTGAGGGCCGTCGGTGGAGATGTCTTGCCGGGTTATACGGCCTAGCAGCAGTCGCTGGGGCTGACGAGGAAAGAAGACATGTTCACGTTGGGAGGCAGGCAATAAATGATTGGCGTTTGCGGGGATTGGATTGATCTTGGCGGCTATGATACCAGAGAATACAGGACAAGAGATGGGAACTCGAGCCGAATTTAGAGCGTAATGTAATAATGTTCAACGTCTCTTATAAATATGTACATTTGAAAAAGTTGAATGTAACTTGTAAAGTGATATGATGCCTTCCCCCCCCCCTGCATGTTCCACATGAGTAGTGATTGGGTCCATCTCTAAGTCACACAACCGAGTTTAACTTATCGCCTTGCAGCAGCATATGCAGCAACATCTAAGCTTCCGGTAGGGTCATTGACTAGTGACCAATGTTAGCACCAGGTTTTTCTCCGACAAAAGTCGCCCTTTCTTCTTCTTTTTCTTTTACTTACCCATGTGTCAATGACAACATATTTGCCCGCATCGGCACCCGTGGCACCCTTGAGCACGCCGGTGGCGATGACGTAGTTGAGCCACTCG
This sequence comes from Calonectria pseudoreteaudii, assembly GCA_001879505.1. Classification (NCBI taxonomy): domain Eukaryota; kingdom Fungi; phylum Ascomycota; class Sordariomycetes; order Hypocreales; family Nectriaceae; genus Calonectria; species Calonectria pseudoreteaudii. Next base: position 398,324 of record KV875260.1, on the reverse strand, counting down.
TAGTCGGCGTAGCCCGTCTGGAAGGTGGCTCTCAGCAGGATGCGGCCGTCGGCCTGCTTGGGGCCGGCCGTCTGGATGAAGATGTCGGCGCCGTCGTCGGTGCGGAGGTTGTACCGCGTGTCCGGGAAGAAGGTGCCCTTTGTGTCGGTGACGCCCCAGTCGGCGCCGAGGTTGCTGATGGTGCCGTTGAGCTTGGGGCCCGAAAAGGTGCCGCCGATGATGGGGATGACGACGCGCGTGCCCTGGCCGTAGTCGCCGATGGTCCACCGCTCGCCCAGCGTCACGTTGGCCGTGTACAGGAACTCCCACCCGGGCGTGCCAAACACCTGCCCGCACGCGGACCCGGCGAGCTGCGCAACGGCGCCGGCAAGGAGCGTGATTGGTGAGAAGCGCATGGTTTCTTTCTTTTTCTTTTTCTTTTAAAAAATTTGGGTTTCGGGGTTTGGATATGCTTCGAGATACAAGCTGTGTGATACGGTGCCCGAGATGCTTGGCAGAAACTATCCCACGTCCTTCACCGATGACACTCTCTCAAAACTTTATACCTTCGTGAGGCCCTCTCTCTAGAGTTGCCCTCGGCAAAATTGAAGCCCGGCGAGGAGGAGGCGGCGGTGACGGCTCCCCGCATGCGGGGATCGCGGCATTTCCCTGCGGCACGCGCACCCGTTCTCTCGTGCCTTTGAGTTTGGATCGGCATGAGAATAGCCAGATATTACATGTATTTATTAGCGCATTATATCCATAGTCGTGCCGTCTTTAGCCCGAGTCGGGCCATGTTTCGGGGTGTTGTGTCGTTGCCCTTGCGTTGAAGTGGCGCATGATGCAGGATAGACGGGAAGTTAACTCTGCAATGACATAGGGCGACACTAGACCCATGCTAGAGTTTTCGTATCTGAAAAGAATGATCGGAAATATATTTTTTATGATTCCTCTTGCATCTTGTCCTACCCAATGTCTATGTGCCAATATAAATGACGAATAAAGATAGCCTATTCAACTTTTCTATCTATCCCATATGTTCTATCTAGCCGCGTCGACGTCTAAACTTCACAATTAAACGTAGCATACACGTGCCATAAATTCACTAGCACAATTGATGTACCTCAATGTGTGTTGCAGGGTCCATGGCATTGTTGCAACTGCGGCAATTACCTATCGCGGCCCGTTCCGTGCAAAAATTCCTATCTCGATGGAAGGAACCAAAAAGTTTAAGATCCATTTTGGTCCGAAACAGAATGGCAGGTAAAAAAGCGCGCATCCGATAATCGAGATAGTAGAGACCAGGGTATGGGGATTGAAATTGAACATACGAGAAACACCAGCGAGTGGGTTCAAGGATCTTGACGAAGAGTACAAGGCGCAGCGTAATGTGAAAATTGTAACCTTTTTCGAGCCTCATATACCAGAGAAGTCATCTTTTAACCCTTTTCTCTCTCTTTCAGATAGGATAATGACATTTCCATACATACCGCCATCTATCTTCGCTTTCTTGGGTTACCGCATCAAGTACTCTGGTTCACAGGACGAAGTCCAATACCAAACTCTGGACTATCTCTATGACTTTGGATAATTTGAACTGCTTCAGGCTCAATGTGCCCCAGAGCTATGAGCCGCCGAACAAAATCCATTGTCCACTCTTGGCATCGCCTGTTGGTTGTCTACTCTACGAGATTAGCATTGATGTATCAACGTGCCAAGGGGCCTAAGCTTGCATCATTGACAGGGGCCAAAAGGTTCTCGCTCTTTTTTGGCGGAGGTATAGTTGTGGCAATCACTTCCAAAGCGCAAATGGGTTTGTCATCTCTAGAAAAGCCAACAACAAGAGGATCTGCGATGTGCATCTCATCGATTGATCCGATGGGGATGACCTCTCTCAAATCTTGGTCCCGATTTGCGTCAAAATTACGTTTGAATTCAAGACAAAAACCTGCCATTGGTGCCCCGACGACGTGGGTGATGGTACCTAGAAATGGCGGTCCGTCGGGGTCAGTGGTGTGGAGGCAGAGTTGGTCGAATGTAGCTGCAAAGTTGGGTACCAGGATACCAAAGTGAGCACGCATCCGCGAGGATGGCCGAGATTTAGCCAGATAAACCTGACGACGAGGCATGATACGAGAGGCTGCAAGGCGGTTGTAGTTTCGCTGCAGAACTTTTGTGTGCAAGGCTCGTTTTGCAAGCTAAAGCCAATACGGTGAACCAAGATTAGGCTACAACCTGGAAGAAGTGAAAAGTGAGTTAGCCCCAATGCAGCGTGATTTCGTCATCGACCAATAATGATTCCTATTCGTCTAAGTCTCTGTGGAACAGGACAACCAACAAGACAGTCAAGTATGAGAAACAAATTCGACAAGGCCAGATGTCTTGTCCGTCCCGAAATATAGGATTGATTGAAAGTTCAAGGCTGCTAAATATGGGCCACATGAGCTGGTATAAATACGGGGATTAAGGCTGAGGAAGGCAGAAGCCAAGGTGGTAAGTGACGCCAATCGCAAGGGCTCGAAAAAAGACGACCGGTTTTCCCCTGGTGAGTGGACTCAACATCATGACCGCAACCTCGATCGAATCCCTTCGGAATCTACTGTTATTCTACTTTTAAATTCTGTACAAGAGATTGCACGCGATGGCGGAAAACCACAATGAGAGGAGTAGTCCAGTGACGCAAAAATCCACCTGCCTTGAATTACTAGGCAGTCGTTGCCATTGTCAGTTCTCCGCTTCTCGTTTATTCTGCAATCCCATCGAACCGGCCCCTAAACCGAATTCAATAACCCCACAGCATCAAGTATAATGTCGGCAACGGCAACATCCGCACCGAATCACAAAGTCAGGATTCAAATCTGTCCCTGTATTCTCAATCCAGGGCCAATCGCCATCCCCGCAGTTGCGGCATGCTTCGATATTACTAAGCGCTTCCAAGCACGCATTTATCTTGTTCGAAATGTGATGCCTTTTGCTGGCCTCTCGATTGTGAGTATTGGAATTCTGGGTACCCGTTTTTTGTAGATTTTTTATGGTCGCCGCATTTTGGTCGAGTTGAGCCTGCATTGATCTCGTCTTCTCTTCAAGTTGTGCTTGGATCGATTTCGCGCTGTTCGCTTCCTGTTCCAGTTTGGTCTGCAGTGATCTGAGACGATCTGTGCTCTGATCCAACTGCTGTTGCATGCTTTGAACTTTTTTCGTGCTCCGGTCCAAATCCTCCTCTGTTCGTTTCATTTGAGCCGTATTTTGAGAAAAGTTCAACTCCATATATGACATCTTATCAGAGCTTCTATGGAGTTCGAGCCGCAAGTTTTCAGCCAACTTGGCGTTACTGTCGCTTTTTGACTGTATCGCCTTCATTTTGTTTAAACTGGCGTCAAGCTTGATTTGCAAATCGTCTGCCACCTTGGACTTGTCATCACATGCAGACTGCAAGTCCTTCATGATTTCCACACAGCGTGCCAAAACTTGGGAGAGAAACTCGTTCTGCGACTCCAGTATTGCAAAGCCGGGAAGGTCTACCAAAGAGTGGATGTGATCGGTGGCAGCTTTGGCTATTATATTGCGAAGTTCTGTGTCGCCTGCCGCTGTCTAGGCGACGAGTGCAACAGGGGGGAACGCCTCCGCCACCCACCGGTCCTGGAGAATCTGACGGATGGATTCTTTGGCGAGATTTCCGAGGCCCGTGATTTTGAAGTAATTAGAAATGGAATTCACTCGAATGTGGCCGAGAACAGTTGCTCCGATGTACCATGTCTCTTCTGGGGGTTTGATTTCTTGCTCAGATTCTGCTGCTTATCAGAAGAGGAGTGTCGTAATACAGAGATCAGCATACCTTGTTTGTCAACATGGCATCGTCCCACACTTCCTCTGTCTGAATGTTTCTTGTGTTTTGGTTCATCGAGGGCTAGCTTGTAGTTGTTTGTGTACATGTAATCAACCATGCACCGAACCGTTGGAATATCGAAATGATCAACAACGTATTGGCTCTCATTGCCACTCTAAGATAATTCTCAGCCTTAAAAGTGGTGAAGTCCGGGGTTTCTTGGAGTGATTACCTCGGAATTTTCCACAACGGCTTCTGCAAGGACTGGAGAGTGCATGCAAACAATTGCCTTGTGAACAGGAAATTCTTCATCGTGGCACTTTATTGTGAGGTCACTGAAAATGCCCGTTCTCAAGAGATGTGGTAATAATAGCGTCGAACTAGCCATAATTTTCAATCAGATGTTGTGGTTGAAATTGGAGGCCCAGTTGAAATTGGAAGTTCAGGTGAGAAGGAGTGCAGACCGAGAGTTCGAGACAACCTCAGGCCAAAGTTGTCAGTGGCGGAAAAGGAAATCGCGTCCCCGGCAGTGGCACACAGCTGTCTGCCTCACACTTGGGTATCAGGCACACATAGATATCTTTGCATAAATATTGGCATAAAATATGATGTTAATAATTGCTGCTCTTTCGCGTCGACTTGTTGCGCACCATGCTCTTGAGGGATCAACGACCACGCGGAAGACTAACAAGTTTCTTTAGGGACAAGATATTAGACATCGCTATCAACATTATTAATTTATTCCAAGTATGTGCCGTGCGGTAATAAGTTCCTGTTAATAGCCTATCGATCCTTTGACCCCTACTTTGCCGCCTTTCAATCTTCTCAGTTAGTACCCTCCCGGAGAGTCTCCATCGATCGGGGTGAACTGGACCGTTGTCGGCTCATCCGTTATCCCTCTCTTCACAGCCTCGCTCAAAATCGCCTCGGTTGCGGTAGCTCCAATTCGTGTCACACCAAGAGAAATGACGTGAAGCAACCCATCCAACGTCCGAATGCCTCCCGCAGCCTTGATCTGAACTTCGGGCTTGGAATGCTTGCGCATCAGCTTGAGATGGGGAATGATCGCTCCTTTGTACGAATACTGTCCGTTGGCCTGCTTGACAAAGCCATATCCTGTCGAAGTCTTGACAAAGGCCACGCCCACGTCGGAGCAAATCTCACACAGCTTGATGATGTGCTCGTCTTTGAGATAGTCGTTTTCAAAAATGACTTTCAAAATGGCACCTTCTTTGACGACTGCTTCATTTATTTGGCGGATTTCGTCAGAAACGTAGTCCCAGTCTTCGCCAAGCGCTTTGCCAATGTTGATGACCATGTCAATTTCTTTGCCACCGGCCCTCGCAGCAGCTCCCGCTTCAAACACCTTGACCTCGGTTGTGGAATTTCCTGCCGGGAAACCAATGACGGGGCAAACAAGAACACCTGATCCTTCAAGCTCCTTATTGGCGAGGGGAATCAAGTAGGGCTTGACACATGCGGTCGCAACCTTGCACTCCCTCGAGACTTTCAACCCTTCCAAGATTTCCGCATCGGTAAAGGTGGGATGCAGCAGCGAATGATCAATTGACTTTGCCAGTTGCTGGAGGGTGACGGTGACGGTGTTGCTATTGGCCATGGTCTCCTGTGACTATATGAGTGGGTGTAGGCGTGTACTTGTGCGTGTGCGTGTGCGTCGGTGTGTGGGTGAGTGTGAGTGATGAAGGGTGTCATGGAGTGAGGGGATCGGTAGGTTTATAAACAAAAGATCCGACAATGTAACATGATTCCTTCGTGTTGCAATGCATATGAGTGCGCCCAACGCCTGCAAGTGCAGAGCTGTCTACTAGTCAGAGTGGTGGTCAGCTGTCACCATCTCATCCGGTGGCATCTCTTACCGAAAGCGGCAACCATGCCGTCGGCGCACAGCTAAGCTACGGCCTGGTGTTTGCAGCGTCAGAACCAATTCACACAAACCCTTTCTTTCTTTTCAAACGGGCTTTTTGTCACGGGACAGCCCATGGCTTAATGTGTACATGGTACCAAAGAGTAGTAACTTGGCCGTACTTTTCTCCATCTTGAGTCCAATTCCGGACAACACCCCAAATCGTGCACAGTGCAAACGTAGAGTAAACTCCAAATTTCAATCATCTCAATTCGCTTCCTCCTTTAATTTTAACATTCTATCAGTGTTATATGTATTCTAAAATTCTGTTCTTTTAACTATACATCAGGACAAAGAAAATATTGTGTAGAAATGTAAGTAGTGTACTTAGTCAGTTTCCCTTGTCGCATTGCGAGTCAATCGGGATTTGTGGGATTCGGGTATTTCTCCCTGAATCGGTGAAACCAGCTGGCTTTCATCATTGTCGAGAAAATCAACATCCATGAAGCTTTCAGACCATTTTCTGGCCGACCTGGGGGGTGTTCGAAGACCGGGCGGTGGCGATACTTGCTTTTCGTGTGTCGTCGAACCATTGAGCGCTGAGTGGTTGTTGTGGTGCAATTTAATCTCAGGGAATGCTCGAGGGAAGAGGCACAGCAGTAGGAGTCGAATGGCGGGAATGCAAGCACAAATAATTCCCATGCCCATCTCCATCATGGACTTTCTAACAAGATCCATGAAATCCCAAGAGGGATTTGAGGTGGCTTTAAATTCGATAATGGCAAACAGCCGAAGAATACTGAAAACAGTTGCGCTAATCACAGGCGTTAGACTTGACCACGCACAAAAATAACATGATACTCACATCCCTCCAATAAGAAACAACACGCCAACCTCTATTTTCAACCTCCAGCTCATATCAAGACCTCTGAGCTGAAATATTGGGATCAACAGCAACCAAAAGTCCAAGGCAATGTTGACCGCAGCCTGCGATATTCCAAGGACATTCCCATTGATACAGATGCCCTTGTGCTCACCGTCCCAACTTGTCCAGAAATAACTGACAGGCCTGCACTGAAATATAGCGGCGAATAGAAATCCAGCGCCAGATATCAGAGTAAAGGCAATCGTGCTCCAGAGAAGCTTCCTGGCTCTTGGAGATTGGAAAATACGCAGATAGAAAAATAGAATCGATATCTTGAGCACTGGAATACTCATGAAATATGATATAGATCCGATATAAAAGTTGCGAAGCATGTGGGTGATCTTGTCGGGTGGTATTGTCCATAAATCGGTACCTAACGGGTCGTGTTTGTCGCCGTTAATGACGAAGATTGGAATAGTAAATAGAATAGTTAAAACGATGAAGAGGTCATCTAACCCTATCCCCGTCTTCGAGCATAGCCTAGAAATTAGTCTGAGAACGACAAAGCTCCCAGATACCGATGCAAAAATGCGAGCCATCAATACACGCTCATCGACAACACTTCGCGGAAGTACGCCGCATTGGGTATTCGAAATGTTCTTGGCCACTGTAAAAGAATAACGTCAATGAGAGACCTTTAAATTGGAATGATTGCCGGGCACACACAGAGTAAGTCTGGCTTGGAGCATTCTTGCATCATGCACAAAGCTGATTCTTGCGTCATGCGGCGGTCGTTGCACAAGCACGCCATGTCGGATTGAGAGCATGATGATTTCATCATGGCTGGTCCGATGCATTCTGTCTAATAGAGATCAGTGATTTCCACGATACAAACCAAGCATTATCAATTGCACTTACCGCACAGTGAGGCATGGTCATGGAGCTAGGGTGATATCCCACCGCACCTCCCGCCCACAGGCAGGACAGCAGGATAAGCGAGCATTTGAGGGTCACCCTCATGCTTTCGGAAGTCTTTTCATGAATGCTGCGCGGCGGCAACTTGAGGATGATGGCGACGGTGCAACTTTCAGAAAGGCAAGGTTGCCGGTCCTCGGGAGGGGTTCATGATGTTATACAACCGCTGGGGAAAGTCTTGGTCAGCGTGGTCGAAATCCTGTTTCCCAGCTGTGGCAGCATTTTCAAGCCATCAGGTGAGTTCGGTGGCGATGAGGGCCTGGCAGCTCATCCTCGGTGGCGCCGCTTGATCCATTCGGACGAAATGTGGCGCCTCAGGAAGTTCGAACTGTAAATGATCGATCGATTGGTCCCGAGCGCTCTCGATGTTCACGCCTCAGGGCGGAAGCTAGGAGAGCTTCAGATCAGGCCCTCGTCCAAGTGGCAGCGCCTCGAATCCCACTAATAAAGAAGCTCTCGAGCTTGGCCCTTTGTTGGGTCACGTCCCCCATGATACCGAGGGTCCAGGTTAGCTACTTTCCGGAATGGGTATCGGGCTTTCTAAGACAAAAGCTTAGCACCACGAGACACTGGTGCCTCCCACATTTGCTTCACACAGCACCTCCGCAACAAGTGTCACTCGAGTGGCTGTTTCCCAATGCTCTCTATCTGCTTATTAACTGAGTCATGTACTGGACGGAAAGGATGGTCTTGGAGAAACTTGTGGTTTCTTCTAGCTAGCTCTCTCAGCTTCCACGGATGGGCTGCTACAAGTTCTGAAAACCCTGGCATGCAGACTGGATCGCTGGGTGATTGGACTCCTGTACTTGAGTCAGACGAGCTGAAGAGGAACCTCAAAGAACAAGGCATTGTTCTTTGCATTATGAAACGCCATCTACCGGTGTCCCGGAAAGTACACCCTCTAGCTGCCGTCCTTGGTATAGTGAAAGTCACAGACGCATGGAAACGTGATCACCTGCATCATAAGAGGCCACCTTTCGATCCCAACTGGGATAGCATGGAAGGGAAACGCCGATAGCCACCAGGGGAGGCAATTCCAGTAACAAGCTCCCGAAGCAATTGGTGGTATGGAAGGGTTAATCTAAATTGACGTCACGATTGGAGCACCAGGGGAAAGTTTGCACGTTGCGTGTTCGCATGCCAGTGATATCCTATTGTGGATCACGACCGAACAGGCAGACACTTCTGGCTGTGTATCAAGATGCCGTATTTGCGACAGGGTATTTAGGGAAGTGTCTCGGCTGGGTCCGATGCCAAGCCGCTCGCACCAGCAAAAGATAGCAACAATTCAAGAAGTCAGGTAACAGCCGTGGATTCTAAGTTATAGGCAATGGCACTTTGTTATCAGCTCGCTCCACAACGCCGCATTGTTTGCCCCTGACCAAGATGTTTTACACCCATCACTCGGCGGAACACACAGCGGCGATCTGATTAGGATACAGCTGGTAAACCAAGTTCCGTAGAATACAAGTTAGATTTCTGGGGCTGGGCGACATGGCATGATCCATCAAGTGTCGATGGCCTGCGGGAGGGGGGGAGGGATTGCCTTTTTGACCCCTGCCTTTGTTCAAATGTGGATTCGCATGGGTGGCCCTGCGAGTGACCGGACAGCATTCCATCCTAGGCGTTGCTGGCATGGCCAGGCCCCTATCGTAGAATGAACGGCGGCGTCGGTAATAAACAACTGCGACCAGAGCGGTGGTGCTCGTCGTCGCCGCGGTTTTGCAGAACAAAGCAACTAACCGCTGGAGCAGGCTCTCACTAGCGGCTGACAGGGGCTCTGACAGCAACGTGGAGCTCAGATCAGGATCAATACCCGGCTTGGCACGGCGGAGATGAGACTTCTGGAACCCCTGGTTAATCCCGCCTGTCTTCATCGATGACAGCAGGGGCTTTATAGCAGTAGCTTAGATTTTTCATCTTTGCTTCTCCCGTCCCTCAAAGGAATTTTGGCAGCGAGTGGAGTCGTTGTGGCGAGGGCGGAGAGAGCCAGGGTCATATAAAACGAGGAGGAATCCTTTAGCACTCGCCAGCTCAGCAGCTGCGCCTCTCACGTCTGACACTTGCAACGCAGCGAATCTGCAGCCCTTGGGGTCCCTTAATTTTTTTTTTTCTAGTTCGCCCCTTAACGATAAAATTCAATCCGGAAAAGTTGATTTTGGGCTCACCGCAGTCACAAGTCATGCGCCGGGCCGACGCGTTCACCGCAGAGGCAGCTCCAGGGTATGGCGACCAGGGTGGTGGGTGGCCAATATTTCCTGGGGTTGAGTTCTGAATTCGTACCGAAGCCGATCAGGCACCATGCGTGCAACCACAACCGGTCTTAATTGCCAGACTATACCACGGGGCCGAAGATCGAATTCGGCGCCGCACATGAACTGCCAATTCAACTTGTCAAGTCCAGCCCTATAAACCGAGTCGATATCGTGCGGCCTTGGATGGGAAGATGGCGTCATGCCATCTCGCTGCGCCATGCTCCCCTGAGTATTCCTGGAAGCACACTGCCGAATTCCGCCAATGCGCTATGCGAGTATGCTTGGTGAAGTACGTATGCCCAATCTTCCGAGGCCAATGCTGTACAAGCGAAGCCTTCCCGATCCAGGACCCCCGCAACCAACAAAATCTCGCAAAAGATCGGGTTTGGGTTGGCATTCTTATCGACTGTGCCTTTGTGGCCCTGCGTCCCCTTGCTGCATCTCAGCTGGCCCATGCACCGGGATGCTTGTCAGATGCCTTTTTTTTCGCGAGCGTCCGAAGCGATGTCCCCCCTAGTGCGTCTCAGTTAGCACTTAGTGCCGGTTAACATGCAGGTCGACGTTGGCGTCGGGAAGCGGGGGGGGCCTCTCGGTTTCCAGAACGGAACAGACGGACAATTAATCAATAGGGAACATGGACTGAAAACGGGGAGACGAATTGGTTTCTGTAAATAAATACAATGAGCATCTCCGGGAAAATTTGCATCTTTTGATCTGTTCATCTGCATTCATTCATTATTAATCTGGCCGCGGGTTTGATCCCTCGCCGTACACATTCGCTATGAAGACGTCCAGCTTCTTTTCGCAGGTAATCTTGCCTCTGATTGCCGCCAGTGTGCCTTGCAGAGCCGCTTCAAACTCCTCGACCTGCCGGTACCTTCCCGGAGACGACTCCTGGCCGTCCACCTCTCTGTGGAACAAGCTCAATGAGACCGTGGATGGGCGTCTCATTGCAACTGTCCCTCTGGGCAAGCCATGTCACGACCCCTACTATGATGCTGACGCTTGTGCTGAGCTCCAAGAAGATTGGGAATTACCCCAACTTCAGTAAGTTCCTATGCCGTTTGCGGGATGCAGTCGGCGCTGCGTGGCTTGCAAGCAAAGCTAACTGCTATGACAGCTTCAATTCTTCTTCTTCGGTGATGCAGGCGTATTTTGCCAACCAAAGCTGCGATCCCTTCCTTGATGAGTCGCGACCTTGTGTCCTCGGAAACTACGTGTCGTACGCCGTCAATGTTTCCACTGCTGCGCATGTCGTGGCCGCCGTCAAGTTTACCACCGAGAACAACATCCGTCTCGTCATCAGGAATACTGGCCATGAGTATGCTATGCTCCATTAAAAAAAAAAAAACTAGCAAGAATTCGTTCTAACCTGTGCCTTCTTTAGTTATCTTGGTCGCTCAACGGGTGCCGGGGCCTTGGCTGTGTGGATGCATCACATGAAGGATACCGAGCTCGTCGACTGGTCCGATGACATCTACACCGGCCCCGCGCTCAAGGTCGGAGCTGGAGTTCAGGGTGCCGATGCTGTCGAGGCTGCTAACACCTACGGGTTGTCCGTTGTTTCGGGTGAATGTCCCACGGTGGGCCTGGCCGGATTCTCTCTGGGTGGTGGACACTCAGCCTTGAGCACCAGCTTCGGTCTCGGTGCAGACCAAACGTTGGAGTTTGAGGTTGTCACTGCTTCTGGAGAGATTGTCACGGCCTCTTCATCGGAGAACAGCGACCTCTACTGGGCGCTCAGCGGCGGCGCCGCAGGAAACTTTGCCGTTGTCACGAGCATGACGATCCGTGCCCATTACGTGGGTGATGTTGGTGGTGCAACCCTGACCATGTCGATCGCCAACACCAACAAGACCAACTTTGACACGGCTGTGTCGCGGTTCCACGATCTCCTCCCAGCAATGATCGATCTTGGACCAACTGTCATTTACTATGTTACTGCCCAGGTGCTTGTTGTGAAGCCCATCACGCTCGTCAACTCCACCGGCGAGTATGTGCGTGATACGGTACTGGGGCCGTTCCTGGACGTGCTCTCTGAGCTGGGCATCACTCCCACAGCCTCGTACACGACTCTCAGCTACCGTGACCACTACGAGACCTACATGGGCCCTCTACCTTATGGCCACATTGGCGCGTCGTTGTACCAGTACGGCGGCCGCTTGATTCCACGATCTGTCATCGAGGATGACAACGAGTCATTCCAGAAAGTCATCCGCAACCTGACATCCAACGGCGTTATTGCAGTTGGAAGCAGCGGCACATTCAACCGCTACGAGGGACTCAGCAACGCCGTCCACCCCGCGTGGCGAACGGCCATCATGTCGATGCAGCTGGCAACCGTTTGGGATCCCACCGAGTGGGACGAGATGCTTGCCATCCAGAAGCGCATCACCTACGAATATGTTCCCCTCATTGAATCCGTCACGCCCGGCAGCGGCGCATACATGAACGAGGCCGACTTCAACCAGCTCAACTGGCAGGAGACGTTCTACGGCGAGAACTGGGATCGCCTGCTGACCATCAAGAACAAGTGGGATCCCGACTCCCACTTTTACAACCTCAAGGGTGTTGGAAGCGAGGTGTGGGACGTTGCCGCCGATGGTCGCATGTGTAAGACTGCTTAGACGTATATGATGAAGCATGTTTCGTTTAGACGTGTACATTATTGTTCCCCCTTCCCCTATTGTTCTATTGGAGCATGTAGACGCATTTAGATAGCACATTATAATGACGAACTCTTTGGATGGCAGAATGCGACAGTGTCCGGTAGCAGACTCGGTGCCGTAGCCCCGCGCTTTCTCGCATTTGCCACATCATAAATGGGCAAAGACGAATGACCAAGCTGATGACCAATTAATTGTAATTGGTGCTGTCAGTAAAAGAACAAGCCCACTTCCCGCAAGGCATCGCCTCTCCCCACTTCTCGGCGAGCATCGCATCGTATCGCGAGGCATTTGAGCCGCACGATCATCTTCTCCAAATCTGCAAAAGCCTGCATAAACCGCGACGATGGCGCCCGTATACAAGATCGCGCTGATCCAATTTGACCCCAAGGTGAGATCCCTCTCCCCCCCGGCGCACTCTAATATCCGCCCACCTCTCGCATGGTCTAGCCAGGGACATCCACCATGATCGATATACCCCGCACTCAGTGGCTGCTTTTGCTGACCACGACCTTCTTTAGCCCGTCGCCGTGGCAGACAATTTTGCGACTGCAGAAAAGCATATCCGAGAGGCGGCAGCCAAGGGCAGCGACATCGCCCTCCTGCCCGAGTTCCACTTGACATCATGGGTCCCCGACCACCCCGAGTTCCTCTCCGCGACCCGCGACTCTGCCAAGCCTTACCTGGCCAAGTACCAGGCCCTTGCGCGAGAACTCAACATCAACATCGTGCCGGGCACAATCTGCGAGGCGCACCTGGCCGCCGACGGCAAGGATGAGGAGCTGCGCAACATGGCCTACTTCCTGGCCGCCGGGACGGGCGAGATCTGCGGCTCATATCAGAAGAAGAATTTGTGGCATCCCGAGGTGAGTGTTTCGTTCATCTCTGTGGCATCGAAAGCTTGCCTCCTCCCCCCTCCCCCGCGAGAGCTAATGCCGTGTCTGCTAGCGCCCGCACCTCACCTCTTCGGGCCACTCGCCCCATGTTGCCTTCGACACCCCTCTGAGACACGCCGACGGCCGGCCAGTGCGCGCTGGGATGCTCATCTGCTGGGACCTGGCCTTCCCGGAGCCTTTCCGGGCCCTGATCGCCGATGGCGCCGATCTGATCATCATCCCCTCGTGGTGGTACATGACGGACGTGGACGCCGACGGCCAGGCGCTCAACCCGGACTCAGAGCGGCTCTTCCTTGAGACGGCCACGACGCTGCGAGCCTTTGAGAACACGGCCGCCATTGCCTTTTGCAACGCGGGCGGGCTGAGCTGCGTCGCCATGCCCATCCAGGGCGCCCTGGGTCGCCTGGCGGTCGGCGAGCAGAAGCTCGAGATCGTTCCCGTAGATTTGGATGTGTTGCGGATAGCTGAGGAGAACTACAAGATCCGCAAGGACATGCAAGGCGAGGAGTGGCACTACAGACATACCCTTCGAAAGTAGGGTACAATTCACGGGTTCAAACAAAGTTATTTGAACTGTATGTTCAATATGAATGATGAATACTTTCAATTCAATATGTAAATGGTCATGCCTGTCAACACCGCCTTCTGCCATGCGCCGCGGGCGCAAAATCTCACAGGAGTAAAAACCAGCAAGTTTCCAGCGACGGGGCCGGAACACGTCCCAGCGCGAGTGGATACGTGGGGGTCGCTTCACCTGTCATCCAGGGGTCATTAACAAGCATAAACGGATTCTGAGCTGTGTAATCGATATGTTACTGGCCCGCGCAGCACCGTCAGTTCTCAAATTACCAGCATGCATGCAGTTGATGAACGGAACCACCCTTGTCGAGGACTCTGCATCAGTCTATCGACCAGGCTCGTTCCAATGGGAGGCAGCCGCTGCTGTATCGTAGTGGCAAGGACCCAAAATCAGACCAGCCCATGCTGCCTATTCTTCATGTCAAGATATTGGGGGGCAACCCGGGTTTGTGGATGTTCATAAATTCACAACCAAGATTGCTGCGCTAACATTAGACCGACCATCCATAGTGTGCTTTCGCGGCTTGAAAGATTGAACTACCCCCACACCCCGCAGTGAAAGCTTAAAAAGACGCGCAGCTGCGCTATTCGGGGCGCTGCAAGAGGGTTGGTCTCATCTGCTCGTTGCAACATGGACCCGAGTCTTCGGGTGGAAGATGGCCACGTCATTTTCCACAATAACGGCAATCCATCCTTCTTTCTCAACCTTCGCTCGCTCGATGCCCTAGTATGTGCACTGGCTATTTGTGGCACTGTGCTTGGATTTATCTCGATTGAGCGCGGTTTTAAATCGAGGCTTCGGGGATATCAACCGAGACAATGGCTACTGGGCGCCAAAATTTTGACAACTAGTGCGCTGTTTTCAGTGACACTCGCGCAATTGTGTTTGGCGCCTGGTCCGCAGACGCATGCTATCGCACAGGGCCTTGTGCTAATATCAGTGGCTGTTGTTTTGTTGGTTCACTGCTTGGAGCCATGGCAAATCCGACCACTCAATCCCCTGCTATCGACTTATTGGATACTGCTTTTGATCGTCCAAAGCCTTGTTATTCGGCTCGCTGTACTTCAGCCACCGCACAAAAAACTACCTGTCGCTTTGGTCTTATTGTTTCTGCAAACCGGCCTCGTTGCGGTGCAATTCCTTCTGGCCTTTTTGACATCGCCTACGACTTCACCACACAGCACACCCGAGAATGGCAAAGTTTGCCCTGCTGAGAATGCAGGGCTCTTCTCCATGTTTACGTTTGGCTGGATGACGCCAATTATGAAACATGGCTATGGGAATTTCTTGACTAGGGATCATCTGTGGGATTTGAGACGAAGCGACCAAGCCAACACCACGGGCCGCGCTTTTCAAGATTCGTGGGAAAAGGAACTGCAGCATGGAAAGCCAAAGCTATGGAGAGTTCTTCTGCGCGCGTTTGGCGGCCCGTACTTGCAGGGGTCTCTATTCAAACTCGTGGCCGATTTGTTGATTTTGGTTCAACCTCAGCTCTTGCGCCGCCTCATTCGCTTTGCGGACTCGTATTCGCAACAGCAAGACTTTGGCTCCGTCTCAGAAGGAGTTTTCATCGCCCTGTCCATGTTCGGCGTCTCTCTGATCCAGACGGCGTTCAACCACCAAAACATTCAACGGGCATTTGAGACTGGTACGAGATTCAGATCCTCCCTGACAAGCATGCTGTATCAAAAATCTTTGAAGCTGTCAATGACCGGAGGGCGGTCTAAATCGACCGGAGATATCCTCAACCTAATGGTTGCGGACACGCAAAAGATACAGGACCTCGCACAATCTGGGCCGCAGCTGTGGTCTGCACCGCTACAGATAACTTTGTGTATGGTCTCCCTTTATCAACTCCTGGGGCCCAGCATGTTTGCCGGAGTAGCCGTAATGATCTTAATGTCGCCTGTCAGCACCTACATCTCCAAGGTTCTCAAGACGCTCCAAAAGCGCCAGATGAAGAACAAAGATGCAAGAATGAGATTGATAGCGGAGGTTAGTTTATCGCTGTTTTGAAAAAGTCTTTTCATATTAATACCGCGTAAACAGATTCTTAGAAACATGAAGAGCCTCAAACTGTTTGCTTGGGATAAGACATTCTTGAACAAGCTCAACACGGTCCGCAATGACCGAGAATTGAAAACTCTTCGGTTGATTGGTCTGACACAATCGCTGGCCAACTTAACATGGGCAATGACTCCCTTCCTGGTAACCTGCACGACATTTGCCATTTTTGTTTTGACCTCGAATCGTCCACTGAGTTCAGACATTGTATTTCCGGCTCTCGCATTGTTCAACATTCTAGCGCTACCCCTCAATATTTTTCCGTTGGTGGTCTCCTCTTTTGCCGAGGGCAGCGTTGCTGCGGCTCGGCTGGTGGCGTTTCTTTGTGCTGAGGAAGTGCAACCTGATGCGGTTGACCGCCAACCAGGGGCTGCAGAGGTTGGTGAAGAGACGGTGCAAATTACCAAGGCATCTTTTGCATGGGAAAGAGATAGCGGATTGCCTGTCCTTCATGGTATCACATGTGCGGGCTACAGGGGTAAACTGAGCTGCGTGATTGGACGCGTTGGATCTGGCAAGTCGGCATTGCTGCAAGCTATCCTGGGAGAGCTCTGGAAGGTTGATGGAAGTGTCTCGGTCACCGGATCAATCGCGTATGTTGCACAGAGACCCTGGCTTCTGGATGCTAGCGTCAAGGAGAATGTTGTATTTGGAAATGCCTGGGATGCCGAGCTGTACGACCGAACCGTCCACGCGTGCGCCTTGTCAGATGACTTTGACGCGTTCCCCGACCGAGACGAAACTGAAATCGGGGAGCGCGGCATCCAGCTTTCAGGTGGACAGAAAGCACGAGTTGCGCTGGCTAGAGCAGTGTATTCTTGCGCAGACATTTTCATACTGGATGATTGCCTCTCGGCCGTTGATCAGCACGTTGGCCGTCACGTCATCAACCACGTGCTGGGAACCGACGGCCTGTTGGCGGGAAAGACCAGGATACTGGCGACAAACTCTATTCCCGCGCTGATAGAGGCTGATGACATTATTTTCCTTGCAGACGGAAGAATAGTTGAGCAAGGCACATTCGCTCGGTTGATTGAGGCCAACGGCGAAACTGCGGCCATGATCCGCAACTCCTCTGGCGGGTTTGAGAATCTCATCGGCGATGGCAGAATTGTATCAATGAACATAGATTCAAGCCCTTTTGTTTGCAGTGGACTACATGCATCGACAGGTTCAAACCAACAAGCTTCCAATTCTCAAGGCTTTCTGGCCCAGAAACCCTCCGCGTCCACTCCTGGGCAACTCCACGCCGCCAATAAAGGAGCCAGCGCGAAGCCAAGTGCCGCAAAAATGAAAATCAGCAAGGAGACTTCAAAACAAGGAAAAGTGGAATGGGCTGTCTACCAGCAATACGGCAGGGCTGGGGGCGCAGTTGCAATCATTCTGTATTTCGCAGCCTTGATTTCAGCCCAGAGCGCATCCATCGGTAGGCTCATAACTTATTTCTCTGTAGACTGTCAATAGTAACTGATGGTGACAGGTGGGGGTTTTTGGCTCAAACACTGGTCGGAAAAAAGCCGAGAGCATGACAGCAACATGGATGTGACCAAATACATCTGTGTCTATTTTGCCTTGGGAATGGGTTCGGCCTTGCTTGTTCTTGCTCAAAGCTTGGTCTTTTGGATCATTTTCTCCCTCAAGGTAAGCTTTCTTCCCCCCGTCAACCCGAATGAGAGCCACGAGAAGATGATGATCGCCCAACTGATTTCTCCAGGCATCCAAAACGCTTCACGAACAGATGGCTGTGGCAATCTTTAGATCTCCCATGAGATACTTTGAAACCACCCCAAACGGCCTAGTCATTAACCGGTTCTCCAAGTGAGTGCGCTAAAAATGGACCTGGGCAAACGTCGTGCTGACGTCATTTCGAAGTGATATTTATCGGATTGACCAAAACCTGCCACGCGTTTTCAACATGGTAAGTAGTCTAGCGGTACCACTTGTATATTCAAGGCTGCTGACACATTCTTGAGCTGTTTGAGAACTGCGCCAAAGCCTTCTTCTCCTTGGGGGTTATCATCGTCTCCACCCCTGTCGCCACCGCCTTGATTCTCCCTCTTGGCTTTCTCTACCAGTCTATCCAGAAATACTACCTCAGAGCATCACGAGAGCTCAAACGTCTCGAAAGCGGTAGCAAGAGCCCCATCTTCTCCCATTACCAAGAGACTCTCGATGGGCTTGCAACGATTCGTGCGTACCAAAAGGAGGGGACCTTTTCCAAGGAGAATGAAAGGAGGATAGATGAAAACATCAAGGCGTTTTACCCATCAATCAGCGCGAGGCGCTGGCTGGGGGTGCGCTTGGAGTTCATCGGGTCCGTCATCCTTCTGGCGGCCGCATCCGCCGCCATATTCTCGGTTTACAGGCGCGCCGGCTTGTCCTCCCCAATGATCGGTCTGGCCATGTCTTACGCGCTTCAGGTGACGCAGTCACTCAATTGGATCATCCGCCAGGGAGTGGAAGCTGAAATCAATATTGTCTCGGCAGAGCGAGTGCTCGAGATAGCCAGGCTCCCAAGCGAGGCTCCCGAGGAAATCCCGTCCAGCAAGCCTCCCGCGGCTTGGCCTACAGAGGGGGCCGTCACCATGGTTAATTACAGCGCGAGGTACCGGGCAGGACTGGATCTTGCACTCAGGGACGTCGATCTGAGCATCCGTCCGCGGGAAAAGATTGGCGTCGTGGGCCGGACCGGTGCCGGAAAGAGCTCTCTGGCCCTTGGCTTGTTCCGGATAATTGAACCGGCTGCAGGTCGAATTATGATCGACGGGCTGGATATTTCAAAGATAGGCTTGCTGGATCTGCGAAGTCGGCTGTCTATTATCCCGCAGGATCCTGCATTGTTTGAGGGGACAATACGCGAGAACCTTGATCCAGAGTCGATTTACGAGGACTCGGAAATATGGAGTGTATTGGGTAAGCATGTTGGAAAACCAACTGATTTTGTTCAAAGGAGAACGAGAGAGTTTTGGTTTGCTAATATCAGCTCAGATCGAGCACAACTCAAAAAATTTGTCTCTGAATCTCAAGGGAAATTAGAAATGGAAATCCGAGAAGGAGGTATGTTTGTGTGGGCATGTGCACTTTTCCCCCAAACGCTCAAATCTCTGACGTTTATCTGTCCAGGTTCAAACTTGAGTCAAGGCCAGCGTCAACTGGTATCACTTGCCAGGGCTCTTCTTCGACCTAGTTCTATCCTTATCCTAGATGAAGCGACGGTATGCTGGATTTGAATACATGGCCAGCGAATTATTTTGAAGCTGATACGTATCTTTCCAGGCTGCCATAGACCCTGAGACGGACGCAGTCATCCAAGCCATGCTGAGAGGCGATGCATTCAAGGACCGCACCGTCATCACAATCGCCCATCGCATTAGCACAGTATTGGACGCGGACAGAATTGTTGTTCTCGATCGCGGTCAAGTTGTTGAGTTTGACACCCCGGTCAACTTGATTCATCGTGAGGAGGGTTTGTTCTATGAACTCGCAAAGGAGGCTAATCTCTTGGAATCCGCACTGGATAAGATATAAAGGCTGAATTTGTTTTCTTCTTCTGGCAATCGTATATAGTAGAATTTGCGCATAAACTTAGAGACAAGTTGAGGGGATCCAAAACATGTCGTGGCATTGTTGTTTGCTTTGTCTTGTTGATGGTTGTGGAATAACACTTTTCGCGTCATTGTGTCTCTAGCATTAAATATATCAGTATCGCCATATTGTGTATTCACCAGCTTCAACACGAGCGCGTGAAGAAGCGGTGTGCCTCAAGAAGGGACATGGCTGAACTGTGTACCGTTTGGTATATGGAGCTGGGTTATGAGAGAGGGACCTGGACTTGGCGGCAACGACGGCAAACTTGAAAGGAGCAAGTGAACCCAGTAAAGGCCTGACTGGCTTTAAGCGCGCTCCTTTCCCCTAATACGTTATCATGAATCAAAACCGATCGGGCAGTGGCGAAGGCCAATGCGACTAGACGATGATAGTTGATTGACAACCGTCTTCGGGGGCAGACCGGGGAATATTACACCGCTCAAAATATTCCGGAGCAGAAGAACCCCGAGTTTCGCCCTATAGTTGCGGGGGAAAAACACCGGCCGAAGTATGGCAAGGAATCAATTGTCCATCGCCTCCCACGCGACGCAAGGTCGAGAGGCTATCCATGCACTACCGCAGCACCGCCTGCGCCTTGAAAGCATGCTTTAGACCAGCGTGCCCAATTATTTTACTCTCCTCAAATCGGAAAATGAAGAAAATAACTGTGCGCGCTCAGACTGCCACGTCTCTCCGCCATCGTCAGCCCATCCCAACATGGCCTCACTGGCTTGCTCTGCAGACCCTGTGCGGCTCTGCATAATTCCCAGGTCCCATTCCCCTTTTGATCTAGGACGATTCCACAGCTCCTAAACGCTGCAGCCATTGTCCAATTGTCTCCCCAAGAATGTCATCACGTCGGAAGAAGCTGGGGTTGCGATACCTTGATGGCCAACGCGCAAGCACCCTGATGTCCAAGCTGGCATGTGAATGCCGTGTTAGTGAACAGCGTATTCGAAGAGTATATGAACCCAATGCCGTCGCTAGCAATTTTACACGATGGATTTGGGCATTCACACTCTCCTAGTTCATCCACCACTTTTTCCCTCCCATCCTCCCCTTTGTACCCTTTTTTCGCATCCGAAATGGCAAAAGTTCGATCAAAAGGCAACTCCAAGAAGAAGACACAGGCAAAGCCCGTCATCCCTCCTAAGGCATTGCCTGTTACGCTCTTGTCTGGGTTTCTTGTAAGATCCCGAGTCACCTTGGTACGCTTGTGCCCCTTTACCATGCTGACCGATTTGGTAGGGAGCTGGAAAAACAACCATCCTCCAGCACATCCTGCGAGCCGAACATGGGCTTCGTATTGCCGTTGTCGTTAATGACATTGGGGCGTATGTTTTGCCTTCCCGGTTCCTTTGATGCCAATCTGTGCTGATAATGCAGCGTAGTATCAATGTCGACGCGTCACTGATCAAGAAGACACATACTGTCAAGAAGACTCAGGAAAAGGTCATCGCCTTGCAGAACGGATGCATCTGTTGTACTCTCCGAGGTGACTTGCTTGAGGAGCTTGTGCGGATCGCACAGCTCCAGGAGTTTGATTACATCCTCATCGAGAGCAGTGGAATTAGTGAGCCTGAACAGGTTGCCGAGACCTTTGATTCTCGTCTGGCTGAGCACATGGATGCCATGGGCTCTCTCGAAGGTGCACCTGGCCTGGATGAATATATGCTCAAGGTTCTCAAGCAGCTGTATGCATTTATCCCATTGCACTTGTTCAAACAATACTAACTTCGCTGTAGCAAAAAGGCTGGTGGTTTGGAAAAGTTTGCCCGCCTCGACACCACTGTCACAGTGATTGATGCATTTACTATGCTTCATGACTTCGACACAGGAGACCTCATCTCGGCCCGCCGTGATGACGTTACCCCGGAGGATGAACGCACTGTGTCGGACCTAATGGTTGACCAAATCGAATTTGCCGATGCCATCATCTTGAACAAAGTTGATATGGTAAGGTTCTGTCCCTGCTTGACCTGAGCTGGCTGATAATTTTGCAACAGGTTAGCAAGGAGACTAAGCCCAGATTGATTGAGTTGATTAAGCAACTCAACCACCGTGCCAAAATCATCGAGTCCAGCTATGGCAAGATTGACGTCAAGGAAATCGTCAACACTGGATTGTTTAATCTTCAAGTCGCCCAGTCAGGCTATGGTTGGCTCCAAGACCTGCACGCCATGACAGTCCGCGAGGTACGTGATGCACCGCCCAACTTTATTTCGCTCCTATAATTGGACAAGCGCATTTCTGAGCTTGATCGCTGACCCTTCAGGCAGGTCAATGGAAAGAACGTCCTCACTCCCAAACCAGAGACTGAAGAATACAACGTCAGAAGCTTCATTTATAACCGGCATCGTCCTTTCCATCCTCGTCGTCTGTGGACCTTGGTATACGACAAGTTCATCTTGCAACTTGAACACCCAGACGACGAAGAGGACGACGAGGAAGATGAGCAAGATGAGGAAGAAGACCTTGAGATGGTTGACTATGGGGACGCAGAGTCTGTAGACGAAAGCGAGGGGCACAAGAGCGAAACGGGATTTTCGCTCGGAAAACGCTCTGCTCCATCTTCCCCACAAAGCGCGCATTCTACAGTCCAAACAGTCCCTTCCCCATCTGGTTCTCCTAGCAAGAAGGCCAAGACTGAAAAGTTCGACGAGGACGAAAATATGAACGAGACTGAGGACTTGTTCACACCCCCCAATGAGGAAATCCTCGAGAACAAGCGTAAGCATCCCACACTTGGTAGGCTGTTCAGGTCTAAAGGGGAATTTTTCCTGGCCACACGACCGCAGCGCGCCGGCGACTGGTCTCAGGCAGGTGCCATGTTGACCATGACCGGTGGCCGCCCATGGTTCTGCACCCTTCCTGAGGAGGAGTACAGAACTGGAGATGATGAAGTCGACAATCTCGTACGGCACGATATCAAAAAGGGCGGCGAGTGGGGTGACCGTCGCCAGGAGTTGGTGTTCATCGGCGAGAAGTTGAACCACAAGTCTATGGAAGCCCTGCTTGACAAGTGTCTTCTCACTGACTTGGAGTATAGCACGTGGGAGGAGACAATGCGGAATGACAAGTTGGATGATATTCAGAAGCGCGAAGCACTGGAAGAATTGTTTGAAGATGGCTTTCCAGACTGGTCTGAGGATCATGATGAGGATCACGAAGGCCACGACCACGCGCAACCTTCGGGACTAAGATCCATCAAACAGCATTTAGAAGAAGTCTCGTGAAAGTATTCTATACTTCATCGAGGGCTCAAGTTGAGAAAAGCGCGACCTCGCTTCGGGTTCTCAATCAGGGGGGTGGTGGTTGGGGGGATCGGGAGAGATGAGCGGAGAATCTGAGTGGCCAGCGCGATGAAATGACTGTTTTAACTAGTTGCCAAATTTCAAAATTCCAAAGCACACTCCCTCTTTGTTTGAAATTTCAGACAAATTCGGCGTCCAAATCCATTTTCCGATGTGGCTCGAAAATGGTCCCAGGACTAAATACGTGAAAGCTACTGTCCGTCTCCCATTGCCATGAAGGCTGCGTTGACAGACTCTCGCTTCACAAACGAAAGGACGGCATTGTCCAGCCCTAGAGAGATGCTACCCTTGGCCCAGTTCTTTACCAGCTTCCTAGCTTGCCAAACGGCCGTGTGTTTGTTGTGCTTATGTATTTTGGCAATGCACGAGCGCTTCATTTCATTCTTCAGCATCCCCAGCCAATCGACGCCGTCCTATCGAATATCGTCTCGTTCCATGGGGCAAAAGAAATCGCGCTCTCCCCCAGACGGTTCGTTAAGGCAAAATCCAATCTCGAGCGTTGCGGGCCGGCTACAATACGTAGCCATGACGTAAACGTTACCGCTGCAGGCCGGGGCGCCAGCGCATATTTTCGCGCCACCATGGCCGCTGGCCTGGCCTGGAGAAAGTCAGCTTGATGAATGCAATGCAAAACCGGGACCGGCAGAGGGAAAACTCACTGCACACGCTGCCAACGCTGAT
The DNA here is from genome assembly GCA_001879505.1 of Calonectria pseudoreteaudii. Classification (NCBI taxonomy): domain Eukaryota; kingdom Fungi; phylum Ascomycota; class Sordariomycetes; order Hypocreales; family Nectriaceae; genus Calonectria; species Calonectria pseudoreteaudii. The sequence continues at coordinate 374,771 of KV875260.1, read as the reverse complement.
GTATTCACGAAGCACAAAGTCCATTGCGGGCTTAGCGAGGTCCTCGCTTGCGTCGCCGGCCCAGTCCTTGAAAACGGCGTCCAAAAAGCCCTCCATGGTTTCCCGAGTCGAAGTCAAGGTGGCAGTTGGGTCGGTAGCGATAGCGCAGGCATGGAGGATCTCGAAGCAACGCTTCAGCTCGACCTCGTCGAGATCGTCGGCGCTCCTGATGGAGCGAGGGTTTCGAAGGAAGGGGTCGCCATTTTCCAACGCCGCAAAGACTCGTTCGCGTGAACGCTGGCTAGACCGGGGCGGAGGTGATGGGCTGCGACTTCCGATTAGTATTGGATCCCTCGATCTCTCTCGCTTGACGCGGCGAGGTGTTAAGGCGGAATTGGGGGTTGTGGCCTGCATGGTCACACCAACGATGGACAGTGGGTGGGTCAGGGGGGGGGGAGAGAAGAAGAGGGGAGGCAGCCAGGCCGTCGGATTTGAAAGAATTGGTGCTTACACGAGTTGAAGAAGGTTGATGTTCGGTTCACAAGGCTCGCTTTTGCATTGATACAGCGAATTGATGCACAAGTTCAGATGGGATGAGGGCGTGGGTGCTAGAGTTGCAGTGATTCAATGCTGATCTGAAGATCGAGGCCCACCGCTCCAACACAAAGATATGAATCGCTCAACGCCAGGCTCGACGGAAGAAGTTGATACCATCGACGCCGGTTCTGGAAGGTTCGGTGGCGCAGACGCTGAAATGCAAGGAAGAAAACGATAGCCCGTCTCGCTGGTTGGGTGTACACATGGAATTATGAGATGGCTACGTTTCGCGACTTACATTTCGAGAGTGGAGATCCCCATCCATGTTTCTCATCCGCGGTCTAAATGTACATGCTAAGTATTTCTAAGCAAATGGATACTTGCATTGCAGCTAGACTCTAATGGTGGAGCATGCTGAACGCTGATTGCTTGCCTCCAGAGAGGCACGAGGAAGGGAGTGGTTCTGACTGGCCTCACACCACAACGGAGATGAACTCGACCATGCTTGCTCTGCACACAATGACTGTCCATCATCCATGCCATGGAACAATTTGGATTGCACTAGTTTACGTCTGGTCAAAGCGGCCAACATGGTCTGTTGGTGCTGGAGAAACAAGCAGCTGACCATGCTCTCCCTGTCATGTCTTGTGGCGAAGTGGGTGTCCACCTAGAGCCCGAGTAGCATCAGAAGAGAAGGGCTTCAGACAAGCCAGTTTCGGTTCGCAACAGCATTTAAGCTGTACTTGGGTGGGGGGGTGCCGTGGGCTGGTGATACTGGAATCCACGCGGATGTCAGAAAAACGGCCCACCAAAAAGCAGCAACTCCTCACCCACCCCTTCCATATCGGTCAAAATGGCCAATCGTCTAATAAATCAAGATGTCCAAAGGGAATACTGCCAAGCATCCGGGCATTCTTAGGAGTCCAGTGGTGGATGATATATGCTTGTCATCTTTGAAGGGGGGAAACTATGTGTATCGGGGTGTTGTGTGTGGGAGCGTTGTTTTTGGTGGGCCATTTCTTCTGACACCCGCGTGACATCCCAGCCGAGACAGTTCAGCGCGAATACCAGCAACACAATCTCGACTCGAAGCTTCTCCCCCGGCAGTAATAGAAGGTCTCTAGCTAATCAAAACTAAAGCCTCTGATTACTTAGATGATCTTCTTTCCACTGCGATGGATGGCGAACAATCGAGACCGTCAGACTCTTGCTCAGTGGCGGATCGCTCGCAGCCAACCAGAACGGGCGGAGCGGTCGCCTCCAGTTCTGACCAATCAGCACCGCCGGATGAATAACCGACACCAATGATGGGCGACAACACTTGGCACAGACACTCCTTGCTGCACAGGTACAGGCTACACTACCCCAAGTTGCAGGCTGCAGGCTAGGATTCATCCAAGTGCCTCTGCGTCATGGTGTGCCCACAAGCCTCTACGCCCCTCGCACACCCTCCTTCGTCCGCCGCCCATCAACCGTTTCGATGCACCGCCCAGGGCGGTTCTATATGACAGGCCAGAGGCCATTCCCCCGGTCTTGCTGATTCTGCATCCATCTGTGCTATCGGCTCATATGCCATCATTTTTTCGATCGTTGCTCCAAGTCTCGTCACGGCGGCATTCTGCAGGTGAAGCAGGCAATGCTTCATTGACCAGTCTCATATGCTGCTTTTGTCGGCATGACAGCAGCCATTCGATCCTATTCGCCTCCCTCCCAATCTCTCTTTCAATTTGATGGCACACCAGCACCATCGCGACTACCAGACCTATCTCTACATTGCAGCCTCTACTCCCTCCTTTCCCGCAGCCAGACGCATCCACATCATTCCCACCTATCAACAGGAATCGCCTTCAACAAGTCGAGAAAATAACGCACGCTCTTCACTCAGGAACGCCCAGTCCGTCCTTCCGACCTCATGTCATCCTACTGGCGATAATCTTAACGGCTTATACCGGACCTGGGTTCAATCTCTCCCATCATGGAAGGCATTGCTCTGGATGATGACGATGAATGGGGTCAATATCCAATCTCTGGCTCCTTCGACAACTCTCAATATACCCCTTGGGAAAGCTGGTCGATGCCACTTCAAGTCCCTCTGGTCAGCCTAGGGCATGATGAATCCACCAACGACACACTCTCTGGACAAAGCGGCCACCCTTCGGTTGCAAACTCCAGCAGCTACCAAACCACCCCGACGGCATATTGGTCGACCCCGAGCTCGGGAGCGACTGCTTGTCCTACCTCAAATTACCAGCTAGAATCACCGAACATTCCTATCTACAGGACCGCGCCAGCCGACAAAACTACTCCAGTCAACAGAGCCGCTTCATCCCTGGCAACTAAGGAGCCGCGAAAACGCCGGCAGAAACATCAACTCCGCGAAACACCCACTCTCCAGCCCGCGAAGCGACCCCCCTCCCAGCTACTTGACAATGGCGAGGGTAGTGTTGACCAAGGATTTGATATAGAAGAAGAGCACAGCAAGCGGATCCAACAACGAAACCGAATCGCATCCAACAAGTTTCGAGTCAAAAAGAGAAACGACGCCATCAAGCTCAAATCGGATGAAGAAGGCATGGAGCGCATCAACCGTGAGCTGAATAATCGCGTTGCCGACCTAACCCGAGATGTGCATGATCTCAAGATGCAGCTTTTGCAGCATACCAATTGCAATTGCTCAATGATCCAAGAGTACATCTCTAACGAAGCCCAACGCTTTGTCCAAACACTCGACAAAATTCCTTAGATTCGTAACCCCCCGACCCCGCCAGCATCAATCTGGTGGCCAAATCTTCGCACGATGAATTTTCCGAAGGCAAATGCTACCCATGATCAAAAATGTACGCGGCTGCACAAGTACATAATCCCAGTACACGAATGTCCAAAACGAGGTGTTGGAAAGCAGGGATGCTATCGGCCTTATGGGCATATATAACAGCAATTGGGCTGTGGAACTTGTTGATATTCAAATTGAAACGTCACATTTGAAGCTATAAAGCTCATATCTTCCAATCTCTGGTCGGCCATCTCACGGGCCCTGCAGAACTCTACGAGCCGTTCTAGGTTGCCAAAAGCCCAAGCGGAATAGTCAATTTTTGCTAAACCCTGGGCCTCCATGTATTTGCAGGTTTACCCAGCTGGGTGCCATTGGCGATGCCAACATGTCATGCCATCGCCATGGGCTGGGCCCAAACATGCTAACGCGTACTTTATAACGCTGCGCCACCGCAGTTGTCGCAATATCAAGACACCCATACCACAGGAAACTTGCAGGCCGGACCAGGGTTAGCACAAGGGGAAAATATTAGGTCCACGCCTGAATCAGCGCCATCAATCTGCAGGTGGCGGTTGACCAGAATTCAACTCGCGGTAAACGTGCCGCGGCCCTGTTGGTATTCCTTCGCTGAGCGCATCTGCGCGCTCCTCTCGAAAAAGAAAGCATTTCTCGCATAAACCTGTTTTCTTCTTCTAGTTCAGTCTTTCGAGCGCTGCCGCCTTATCCTCTTCAATCAGCCGGCCAGCTCATTCTTACTTGCCCACCAGCAGTGCTGGTAGCGTTGACATCGAGCGGCCAAGTCGTAAATTAAGAGCGGGGAGCAGGACCATACCCACGAATCTCGACAGGAAATGGCCAAAATCAGTGTGCCCAGAGATGCTGGGGTATATGCATTCCCAACATCATTGAACCTAACCCCCATCTTCCCCTCCCAAACTCCCCCCTCCATGGAGGTCGAGTTCTAACCCTTGCTATTATGCAAGCCAATGTGTCGCTTTGCTTCCGACATCCAAAGGTTGATCGAGTCTGCCAGTTCAGAACGACACCCTGCGCGAGCTACGAGGGACGCCATTACGCTCCAAGGTTCCTATTGAGTAAGCCAATCCTCCGACCCATTCAATGCAGCATGCCTTGCATCCTAGTGGAACTATTCAGATTGCTTCTGACTCATCGATCCCCACCAACAACAGTGCGTAGCTTACTGTCCCATGTTCTTTGGGCTTGATTTCCCGCAGCATTCTCACGCGCGAAACGCAGGATCTAGAATGGTGGACAACCTACTTTGAGAACAACTCAAATCCACGCATATCAATGGGTGCCGATTGACGCGGTTCCAAATCAGATGTGACAAGTCCGCACACGCCACACCACTGTGTCCACCCCATCGATTTTTGATAGCAGTAGTTCATACTTGACCCTCACCCCATCTCGCCAGTTAGCCAACTGCCCTCCTACCTGTCCAGTGATGAACGTTAGTGCTCGCGACAGATTCAAAGCGAGTGGCGGCTTCGCGCCATGCACGCCCATGCCATGTATATCTATCCCTATTCCAGCCTACCAATGTAGCATTAAGCTGGGGTGGCGAGTGTTGAATCTATATCTAGCCCTCCTCCAAGGCTTGGCAAGGCCGAGGACGGCGCTGATGCCGATACGACTGAACACCATGTCTTTTTCTCATATTTCCGCTTACACGTAGTAGCGACTGCAAAAAGCAAACAGGAAGAGGTCTGAACCCGCGAAATTCTACGTGTGTTACCGTCGATCCGCGCAGGACAGCATGCCACCTCCCTTCTGTCCCACATGCCGCACACAGTGCTGACCTCCATAGCTGTTACCAGTGCCTCAGGTAGAGGGCACAGCGTCCTTGGTAGGGCATGCCAGTGATGTCACCCTGCCGAAAGGATTCGAAGCACTAAGCCAGCCCCCCACTACCACGCATGCAAGGTGCCAGCAGATGTACAGGGCCCATCAACCAGGAAGCAACCTGAGATTCCATGTCAATCAGCTTGATTCTGCTGTGACCGCTATGTAAAATGAGTGCCATACATAGACCAGCTAGCCAGCGGCCGATTTCCCCGTCCGATTGCCATCTTCCCCCAACCGTTCCGGCAGCTCGACGTCACCTCAAGCCAAGGCATGGTGGTTGCAAGCTCCCGGCCTGGGATAGCCTCAAATCTGACACCTTGCAAATATTTAGGGGAGATGTGTTGGGATAAAAACTCGGCAAGCCATCAAACCATCGGATTTGAAGTAATTGCCTTGGGCACAAATAACTCCTTCTAACCCTTATATAGCCCGTTCTCCCCAAGCTGGCTTTTTCCCGAGCATCGTTGAAGTAAGAAAAAGGTTGCATAAGACTGCGGCTTGCTCACACAAGCTTTCAGGTACGGTGGATTCCCTCATCCCAGAATAGAGTCATCCCAGATTGGGGCAAGATCTTGAACAGATCGGGTATCTTGTAAAAGGAATAACAGGGTGCTCCATTGATCAAAACTGAATTTCTCCCAGTCCGCTACGTCATGGGCTTATGTTGTAAGGGCAGATTTGCTTGTAGCACGCTGCGTCATATTGATGTCAAAATTTGCAACAATTGTGTAGTCTTTATCTTCGCCCAGATAAAAGATAGTATGTCTCTTCGGAACTCCTTTTTTGCTTTCTCGATTTTGTCACCTGTTTCTCGAATACTTGACAGACATATATCTGGCTGTGGAATTATGGCCCAACTACACCGGGGGGGAGCACCCAAAAGTCCGAAATACGCTTGAATCATGACATTTAATGGAAATTAACCTCGAACATTTGGAAGCATCTCTGGGCCGAAATTATTACCGATTATGCAGTCTGCACTTGACACAGAGATCAAGTGCCAACCTATCGTCGACATGCACAGGAGGATAGAACGTTGAGAGGAAAGACGGTCTTTGATTTGGAAGTATTGTGTGGACGCTCATGCCACTCAAAACGTACAAGTTTTTGGGCTTGGTCATGCTGCGGTGGGCACTGGGGCGTGCGTTTTAACTTGGACAAAACAACAACATCAACCACTTCAGCCACTAGCTTGGGTCACATCGCTACGCCAAAAGACGTCCACGACGAAACGGTCAGGCACTTAGCAGAGAACATACTGGTGTTCTCTTCCAAACTCGAAACGCTGTGCTTGGAGCGGAAGAGTGTGGGGGTTCATTCCTTGGTTGCCCCGAAGCATTTGAGTCTTGAATGCCGCGACAAGATCAAGACGACCAAGCCTCCATCAGACTCCTGGGCAATAATATGTGTTACTTACTGAGCGTGACGACCCGTTCAAGTACCACAAATACTTTATCTATTAGCCCAGCCAAAGACACGCAGGCCCAAGCAATGGAAACCCTCGTGCAATCGGATCCACCGCGGACAGCAAGCCTTCCCACCCAGACACCACGATCCAGCGAGTTAACCTAACCCACTACGCGGCCTGCGGGAAGGACATGATGGCAAAGGCTAATTATAGCAGGCCCATCCTGTGTCCCTTTCGCTCAGCCATTGGGGATTCTCAACGCCAAATCGTACGTGTTGCCTGCAGTGGCTGCAAAATACAGATATCGATGCATCCTAGATGCGGCAACCGGGGCGGCCAGGGTGCAAACAACGGCACGTATTTGGGCCGCCATTTTGCGCGGGTATTGACAAGCGTTACGCGTCTCTTGACTTAGCCATTACAGAACCAGTCAAAATACTCCAGAGCGATCATGAGGCGACAATGGTGCGGTGGCAGTATGGGTGCATGGTGCCACAACATGTCGACATATGACGGATCGAAAACAGGTATTTTATCACAAATTCTACATTTTGGACTCCGCAAGGGAAACTTTGGGTCATCCTTGTCTCAGTTGAGTCGAAAGGACTAGCTGGTGAAAGGGAATCAAGACTTTTCTCGCTACCCGAAAAAGCGGCTGGTTTTGAGGTTTCTTTCTCAACACCTACACAGCCAACACATCTGCAAGGGAATTAGATGTAAAGTCCATTCTTCTTCATGGTTCATGACTCTAACATAGCTTATTCAAGGTCTAGTCAGAGATATTTGCATGAATTCGAAGAAACCAGAAATAGGCAGCCAACTCTCGCCACGTTCACACGGACCGAGACAATACCCCGGACGTCCGGTCGATTTTCCGTTGGAGATTCCAACACCAATGCAACTTCCCATTCCTATCTATACGACCTATTCGGAGGCATTTCCAAAACCTGAAAACGGTTGGGTGGATCGTGTCTGATCCTGCGTCAATAATGTTTGCACATCGTCAATCAACATTTTGATATCGCCCTAAAGGCCGAGATACTTGATCTCAAGCGTAACAAAGTTGCATAAAGAGATATGAGAACAGCTTTCGATCGACGAAACCAAGGGGGAAGACCCAGCATTGTCCGTTTCACTCATGAGTGGAGCCCCCTTTTTACGTGGCAGATTTGAATCCCTACGGATGATTCTATGGCATGAACAGGTGAGCTTGGCAAAAAGCCAGAGAAATTTGCAAGCTGGCGAGCAGGCGCGTTGCAAAAACAAGACCAAGGCCCAAGTGTTCCGAATTCCAACATTGACCGAGCCGCCGACCAAATACATGTGCCATGCATTTGATACGACATGGGATTCCAACAGATACTCGCATAGACACGAGGGAATTCATTCAAAGCTGCGCTGGAGGCTGGATCGCCTCATCTTTGCAGAAGGGTGGCCAGCCTTTGGCAGCCTGTTCATGATTGGCGGGTTCGGAGGTTGGACCGATACATCCAGACCCTCACAAGTCCTGCATGAGATGAGATGATACATGCTTGCACTTCTTTTCTCTCGTTTGCTCCCTTCACCCCCCCCCCCCCCCCCCCCCCCCCCCCCCCCCCCCCCCCCACCCCCCCCC
>KV875260.1:285233-365973 GCA_001879505.1 Calonectria pseudoreteaudii | reverse complement strand
GAGAACTGGAGGATGCGAGGCAGCGATGACTTGTCGCTTCCAGAGCTGAGATACTTTTCGGAAATGTCTGCATTGGTTCGGCAAGATTTGACGATCAGCACAAATAGTATCTTGGCGGCTTAATGGGGAACCGGCGGCAAATGATGCGTTGAGACATCACGGCTATTGGGGGACGGGGGGGGGGGGGGGGGGGGGGGGGGGCGTGAAGAGTCAATGCAGTTGATCGCCACGGGAGGCGGCGAGGGCTCCCCGAGAGGTCCGCAGGGACAATGTAGAGACAGGGGGCAGTTGTGTGGTGGGAATGCCCTCACAGTGGTCAAGGGACGACTGTGGCAGATGGGTGCTGAAGCTTGGGACCCAGCGCACGGTGAAACGGAGACATTGGGGCCGAAAAGAGCAAGCCAGTGGCGATCAAGACATGGTTGACCGTGGCGCAAAACAGGCAGAGGCCTCTTCGTTGGCAATGGGAACCGGGTGGGAGGCAAAAGCAAAATGCGATAAAACAAGGGGAAAGGCGCAGCTAGGACAGACCAAGGTGATGCGATGCGGCCAACCTGGTGGCTTTCAGAGGTACAACACACACACCAACACCAACACAGCACATACCCCCACAGAAACAGGTATTCCTCGGCGAAGTGCCTACCTTGCGTGCGAACCCTCCCATCTGCAATAGCAGGTACCGATGAGCGCTGCCAACGCGAACCCTTCCAACCCACGCTTCCCCACTAATCAAGCCGAGGCGAATACACACCCGGATTTATGCATACCTAGAACGCAACTTGATAGTACGGTTAGGTCGCCCCAATTTACTTCCTTAACGAGTGCGCTTGGGGAGCTTTTATCGTTGTAGCAGGGTATCATGTACAGATCCATCCCTACCCCCCCTTCCTTTCATCGGTAGTGTGTAAGATACATCCCCATCCTGTCAGGCTGCGACTAAGACATGAAAAACAAAGAAGAAAAAGTAAGACGACATCGACTAAATACCATCAGATTATAGAGCAATTCTTGCCTGTTCTTGGAGTTCAGAAAAAACGATATTCGAGACAATTATTAGAAAAAAAAAATTAAATAAGAAAAAAAAACACAGCACATAGAAATACGGTAATCGACACGTCCCTACTTGTGCGGAGCTATGCAGCTAAACGAACTCCCCCCTTTGTCAGGTATGAAGCCGACCCAACTGCCGCCGACCTTCTCCAAAATGGCAATTTCGCAACGCGGGGTCTCCGCCTTGGTCCAAGGTCTGCGAGATCCACCACGAGTCCCAATCCCGCGGCATCGTAGATGCGCCGTAAAGTCTAATAAAATCCACATCTGAATTGACATGCCCGACCTGATCTCTTGGAGTAAGAGTAATGGCATATTAACCCCGAACAAGTCAGCCAAAAGGAACACGACCGCAAAAGGAAAAGAAAAAGAAAAAAAGGGGGGGACACTATACATCTTTTTGCCGTTCAATACCCAATTTATTTGTTCACTCGTCGCTCGGCCTGAGGGGAGCACAGAAGGAGAAGAGCCCGGATCACTTGCTTTGACGTAAAAATCTCAAACGCCCCGGTTTTCAACAAAACAAACTGCCCGGTCGGGTTTTTTTGTCAGCCTCTCCTTTTCACCCGGTTTCGCTCAGGTACACGCGTACAGAGGGTGATCTGAACGATTGGCACTGCACACACACACATACACACACGCACACGCAACGTCACAGCGACCAACAGAACACCATGTCAGCAACGCTGTCGCGCGCGGGCTTCCATGCTACCGTTCCCGGGCTCAACATGTTTGATTGGCTCTTCAGCAATCCTTTCGAGCACGAGAGCCCTTATACGCCACAGCAGCAGCGGGTGCCGCGCATCGATGACCAGACGCCGCTATTTGTTGATAATGCTACAGGTAGGCTTCCTTGTGCGGGCATATCGGCCAATTGGAGGAGGGTAGCAAGAGAACTACGCAACTAACACAGATTCCTACAGACATCACACTCACTTACTCGCGTCTAAAACTTGACGCCCTCGCCTTTGCTGGCGGCCTTCGGGCCCTCGGCCTAAATCCCGAGGACACCATCACTCTACCTCCCACAGCAGCTTGTCCCAAGCCCGAAGTTGCTCCCATTGTTCTTATCCAGCTGCCCAATTGCTTGCCGTTTCCCACGGCCGTGCTTGGTTCTCTCGCTGCCGGTCTGACGGTGACGCTTGCATCCCCCAGTCTCACGGCCACAGAACTCGCTTGGGTCATCAAGAACTCACGTCCACGTGTTCTCGTTGTGGCCAAGTCCAATCTCGAAACTGTGAAAAAGGCGCTCGATGCTCAAGAGGATCCGACCTATGTGAACCAGGCACACCTCTACACCGTCGATGTGGCTGAGGACACGTATCCGCTAGGCCAGGCCACAAGCACGGCTGGAGATTGGCGAAGTCTTGTCTCTCAGGATCTTGCTCTGAAGTCGGCCTACAGTATCACCGGTGAATCGGCAGCCTCCAGGACGGCCATCATCCTGTGGTCGTCGGGAACCTCGGGGCGGTCCAAGGGAGTTCTCCTATCACACACAGCGCTCAACTTCTCGACAGCATCCATGTGGCACGACGCCGACTTCTACCTGGGTCAGCGCCAACGATTCCTGGGTTTCGTGCCCTTTTACCATGTGTTCGGGCTTACCAACCTGATGCTCCTGGGCGTGTGCACCGGAACAACCGTTTACACCATGGCCGCGTTCAAGCTTGACGGAATGCTCAAAGCCATCTCGCGTCGCCAGATCACCTACCTACACATGGCGCCCCCCGTGGCCGTGATGCTGGCCAAATCGCCTGTCGTCGAGCCCTTCATGCAGCGCGATGCCCAGGGTCGGAACGGTTTCAGCAGCTTGGTGGCGGGAGTGACAGGAGGGGCACCGCTCGGCCACGAGATTGTGGTGCAAGTGTACAAGCGTCTGGGATTCCTCGTCCGCATGGGATATGGCATGTCTGAGGCGTGCAGCGTATCAGGCCAGAGCGGCATGGACGAGAAGGCCATGCTCTCATACAAGAATGATACTGGTCGACCGTACTGGGGCGTCGAGCTGATGATTGCATCAGGAGAAGGCGAGGGCGCATCCAAGGCGACTCCCCTGGGCACCCCTGGCGAGATCCTCATCCGATCCGTCTCCCTGCTGAGCGCATACATCCCCACCCAGGGCCTGTACGGTGCCGGATCCGAGCCGGACTTGAGCGTGACACACGAGACGCTCACGGCCGACGGCTGGTTGCGCACCGGAGACGTCGGCATGCTCGATGCGGAGGGCAACCTGTGCATCACGGACCGCATCAAGGAGATGATCAAGGTGCGCGCGTACCAGGTGGCCCCCGCCGAGCTTGAGGCCCTCCTGTGCAGCAGCGACGATGTGGCCGACGCGGGCGTCGTGGGCATCCACGACAAGGACGAGGCGACCGAGTGGCCACGAGCCTTTGTGGTGCCGCGCAAGACTAACCTCTCGGAAAAGGAGCTTCACGCGCTGGCGCAGGAGCTCAAGGTGCACGTGGAGAGCCACACGGCTCGGTACAAGTGGCTCATCGGCGGCATCGTCTTTGTCAAGCAGATCCCCAAGTCGCCCAGCGGCAAGATCCTGCGACGAGTGATTCGCGAGGGCGGAGTCGAGAAGGGCTTCCCGGTGGCCCTGTACCAGCGCAAGAAGCGCGACCACAAGTTGTAAGAGAATATGCTACAAAGTTGCTGCCGGCGCGCTGCTATGTCCATGTCTCCGTTTTCCCCCCCTCGTCTCGTCTCGCCTCGCAATCTCTTCTTATTTGTTCAGCGTCTTAATTAGCCGGCCTCTTATTCGTCGGCAGAGCCCCAAAGGAACCAAAGAAGCGGGTGTGGGCCCTCCGATACATAAGTTTTGGTGCTACTGCCGAGCGATGGCGGTCTTTTGGCTTCTGTGGTGTTTTGACCACCACCATCTCGGCAGCCGATGAGCCGTTGGGAGCGCAGTTGTTGACCACCAGCTGACTAAAAGACATTTCCTGATTGGCCAATTGCCCCCAGCGCCTCACCAACGCCAAAGCGACCCTGGCAAGCCAAGCTGCGGGTCAGTGCTCCCAGACCAGGTCGAATACGGCCATGCAGGCTGGGATAGCTGGGATAGCTCTGCGACGCAGTGCGGGGAGGGCAAATGAACGGGCGGCCAGACGTAATAGCCTGCAGCTGGGGCCATCGGGCATTTCAAAATTTGGCGGCGGCGGCGACGGCTTAATGATGCCGACGGGGGCAACACCACGACGCGCTGTGTATAAAGACGGGACGGCGAGGCCCCTTTTGCTTTTTTGCCTGCTTTTCTAGATAGATCAATTCTTGTATCACTACCTCGAATCACCCCGAGCCTCTGGTATTCTCCTGCGTGCCATTGACTTCTATACCGCCTTGACTTACACAATTGAGCCTCACTTGCATCCCCCATTGTTTCCGATAAGCACACCACCACACAGACCCTTTTCCTATTGACCCGGGGGTAGCTTGTTTAATACAAGCTTACTTGTTCTCCTCCCTTTACGACTCCCTCCTGTCCATCAATCCTCTTCAACATCTCTTCTCTCCCCTTACCATACACCCACATACACGCACACACACGCACACGCATACAACACACATCACAAACAATGGCCCGTCATACCGAGTCGTCTCCTCTTCTCCCTGCCGAGCCTGCCGTCGAGCACGTCCAACAGCAGCAGGTAGCTCTTTACCCGCGCAAGTCCCTGCACGAGGAATGTCACGTTGACTACAGCGACGTCATGCGGGACATCATCATTGGCTTCTCAGACGGTCTGACGGTGCCGTTTGCGCTGACGGCCGGCCTTTCGTCATTGGGCAGCGCAAAGGTAGTCATCATCGCGGGCCTCGCCGAGCTCTTCTCGGGCATGATCAGCATGGGCCTCGGAGCCTACCTGGCCGCCGTGACGGAGCGAGACCGCTACCACTCGCAGGCCGAGAAGGAGGCCTACGAGATCCGCAACATGCCCGAGGCGGAGCGCGACGGCGTATACTCGCTCCTCGAAAAGTACCACATCTCGCGCGCCGCCGCCACGCCCCTCGTCGACGAGCTTTGCAAGAACCCGGACCAGTTCGTCCGCTTCATGATGGACTTTGACCTCAAGCTCGACCAGCCCAACGTCCACCAGGCCTGGATCTCGGCCGTCACCATGGGCCTGAGCTACTTCATCGGCGGCCTCATCCCCATGATTCCCTACTTCATCATGGACCGCGTGCGCGAGGCCCTCTGGGTCTCCATTGGCATCACCGTCGTTGTGCTCCTCGTCTTCGGCTACGTCAAGAACTTTGTCGCCATCCGAAACCACAAGGCTGGTCTGTGGGGTGCCATCCAGACCTTGGTTATCGGCGTCATGGCCGCCGGCACGAGCTACGCCATCGTCAGAGGCTTGGACCGACACGATTCTTAATCACGAAGAAAAAAAGAAACAACAACATAATTACTAGAATACCCCTCTACAGGGCGATACATCATCAAACGGCGAGGCATGGACTTGGCCACAGGGGGTTGGCGTTGAATGGTTGTTCGTTATCCAGGACAAGTGAAAGTTTGGGTTCGGATTTAAGTTTGGTTGGGCTGGTTTTTCTTTTTTTTGGTTCGTGACTCGGCATGGAAAACAGGACTGGATGGCACGGGTGCTCAAAGACAAAATGGGCAAATGGCTACTTGGAAAGAGAGAGGCTTGTAAGATAGAAGTGACACTCTCACATCATGAATGAACGAAATAAAAATGGAGACAAGTGGGACTCCACTCAAAAAAGAATTTTGGCTTCCTATTGTGAACACATTCAGAACCGTTAGTAGTATCCTTTGTCCATTGATTGATTGAGGGGGGCGCAACTGAGCAGCACTGACCTGGGGAGAAGAAAGGTGAAGCCATCGCCCTTTACAGAATGATCGGAATTGAGTTATCCGGTCTTGCGGAGCGAACTCCGCAAAGACCAAGACGCCGCGTATCGCACTTCAGTTGTATTCCCAACCAGCCTCGCAAAGACTTCCCATAGAGACCCGGGTCACACACCCGTCTTCCCCTTGCGGGTATACACGAGGGCGCCCGGGCTCTGATATTTCTGATGTCGTTTGCAAACGTCGAGTGACGCAGGGCCATTACTGGCAGACCTCAAACCAAGCCACACAGGGCAAGGCAGAGATGGTGGTGAAGCATACTCCGAATTTCCCACATGCGAGCAGAAAAAATGAAGCGAACAGGGTTCGTCCATTTTTCTCGAGAGACTCGACTTACGCCGGGTCTCTCTGTTTGTAGCATGGAAACGCAGCGTTGAAAAGGGCGATGGCTTGAAAGAGGAAAAGAAAAGAGTCAATTCTCAACCCGTGAGAAATTTTGATATGACTCTGTTCCGATTACGTAAGGCGGCCCGCTTGAGTGTAGCCTAGCAACCCCAGGGTAGCTAGCTAGCCATCACTGCTCATTCATCATAGAGCTACGACAAGAAAATGGACATTTTGACCTTTCTTTTGTAAAGATTTTCTGCTAAATGTATCTAATTGCAATTTTTCTTCCAATTCCACCCTCCATATAAAAAAATGAAATGTCCGTTTGGCGCTGTTTTGACACCACAATTCATGCTTCTCCACTTAAACCGTCAGGATGCCTCTTTTGCCTAGACATAAAAATCGGGACATTTGGAAACACGCAAAGCAAATAAGTAAATAGCGAAGGCACGTTTTTCTTTGCAAGTTCCCGAAAATAAAAGAGGTATGCACTCTTAACGAGGCTCATATCAATACAAACAGGCCTAAGAGTTAGGTTGGGAAGGAAAACGTTGGTGTGGATATGAGTTCCAACCAAGGCTACTGATGTTAGTTCATGGATTCTGTGCACTGTCCAAATCACCATTGGTTCAACCCAATCATATTAAAAACTTAAGCTAGTTGCTAGATGCTTTTCGGGTAAGCCATTGGGACACCTTCCGTCCCAGATGGCATCTCAAAAGGACAAAACACCACACTGCCTGCCTCCTCATTTGGTTTCGCCATTAGTGGTCCCTTGAGTTCAATTGTGCTCATAAGATCCTTGACCTGGTACCAAAACATTAGCTTTAAGCTGTAGCTAATTAGCCTGCTCATGCTAAAATGCTCACCTTGTCAACGGCTGTCGGATCAATGCCTGTTCTTTGGATTGCGTGCGCCATCTGAACGGCAAGCGAGGCAGTCATCGGGTTCTGGAAGCCTATGGCTATCATCAAATCCATCAGTGCACCCATTTTGGCCTCACTTTGCGTGTTTTCAGTATCGATAAAATCCTCCATGAATACAAACCCAGCCATGTATGCCGCAAACGCCACCGCCGGGTTGCGGAACATGGCGTTTACGTCCGCTACAGAGGCTACAATGCGAAATATTTCCTCGGCAGCTGGCATCAACCGCACTTGGGTACCAGAAAGGATCTCCCGCGGAATATCATACTTTTTGGCCCTTGCTACTCCAATGCGGTGCAGGCAGATTGTCGCGACGTGGAGTTGGAGGTTGAGAGACACGGCGTCACGGCAGTTGCTGTTCTCGGGATTTCGAAGTCTGTCAGGAAGAGTGATGAATGTTGCTGCCAGTCCGTTGTTCAAATCCTGGTGCCGTTTCCAGAACACGCTTGTCTCAACGTCCTTGGGGTTGGGGTCGTCCTGGGCGTGATACGTATGGTCAAGGCATTCGTGAAACAGGTAAGCTGCCAAAACCCTACAGGCGAAAACCGAATATTGCCCTTTGTCAAACTGGCGGAGTCCTTCATTTAGTGTAACGGATGGCTCTTCAATACTGAGTTGAAAAGCTTCTTCAGAGGCGGGCAGAAGCGTTTTTATCTACAGGTGTTAGCTGTGGTCTGGCCTGGAAATGTATTGAGTCTCACACGTTGCGCATCTAATAGGCAGGGCCATCCGGTGGTGCTACTGGTATGGCGGTCGCAGCAAAATATTGCCCACATTGTACGCCTACGTTCCTCTTGCTCGCACCAGTCTTTGGGCGGAGGGAGTGTAGGTCCCAGTCCCCCATCCTCGTCAAGCTGATGTAGCCCCAGAATCTGGGCCAAACGGACGCCTTTAGAAGTACTCATCGAGGAGCGGGAGAACCATAGATTCTTGACTTCAAATTGGGTCATTAGCACACAACACTGAACATGCGAAAGTGTGACAAAGTGCTCTCCATCTCCCTGCGAATCTGGTCAGCTTGTTCTCGAGTTCGCATATTCACAAACCTTCAATTCGTCTGCTTCAAAATAGGCTCGGGCTCTTCGGTAGAATGGTTGCGCAAATGGTGTGTAGGATGGGGATATTAAAGCAGCCACCGCCAGGATAATATATTGAAGACACATGGGAGGTTGCATGTGAGGTGGGAGATAAAGTGAAGCTAGATAGCGCGATGGATGGAGCATGGGTGCATCCGAGTGAATATTTGCAAAATAAATATTTGTTCTACAGGCCTATGTTAGATTTATACCCTCAGATCAGCACGGTTACGAATCTGGCCTACAATTCTTCAACAACAGACGGAGGGGGTAATTGCTCAAATCGGCCTGTCTCAACCAACTCATCCTCGACCGACGAGGGTGAATGTTTGGACGACGACGAGGCATTCTCCTGACCAGATTTTAACCGGTATTCCAGCTCCTCTATTATCACTGGTCAGCCTTCATGCGATGGTGATGGGGGCAAGGGGCATGTGTGGCCAGCGTCGAGCCCCGCATACTTAGTCGAGCTTCCAGCTCCTTGACCTTTGGCCGTGTTGCCGTTATGACTTGCTTCTTGCGCGAAGTTGGATACTGGCACTTCGCCTCTGACTGCTTGCACCGTGTGCATCCGCTTTCAAGGCGGTCGCATTTGAGCTTTCGGCTTCGACATTCGAAGCAGGAAAAGGGCATTAGTAAGATGGGACCGCCCCCAAATTTCAACCCCTCCGTCATTTTGTATCAGGCACTTGTCGCAGCGGGAAGAATTACTTCGATAAGGTTCTGCTTCATGAAGCCAGGCCAAGAGATTCTTGAAACCACGCGCAAAAAAATGCGGAGCTGCCGGATGCACGCTTACCGATGTGCTGTTGAGGTCGCAGTGATGCCAAAGCTTAGCCAGTTGATGATGGGCAGCTGGGCTAATCAGATGCTCCACTAACGAAGTTGAAGGCTGTGAGTGGGTCGCCACTTTAGATGCATGTCATCGTGTCGCTCCGCTTCGCCGACACGTGCAAACCGTTTGTTCAAGGATCAAGTTTGCGGAATTGGTATTAAAAAAAAAGAAGCTTATTTGCAGGAACCCATTCTCAAGTCAGTTTATTTTGCTGTCTATCCTTCACCGGGTTCATATCACGTCTTGGGAACAAGGATTGGTCAGAGCTCAAATGAAATAAATTTTTTGTGGCAACCTTTTGAACAATAAATAGTAACATTTACTAAGAAGTTGAAGAAGGAATGTGTCAAACAAGAAAAGCTATTGTAAATGCAATGCAATCCCAAAAGCAAAAAGTCCCAAATTATCCATCCGCATCGCCATGCTACATCTCAAGTAAGGCAAACTGTATCCATCTCTATTCCCCTCTTGGGGGTGCAACTTGCTCCTCTAGGGGGCCGAAAAGGAAAGAAAAGAGAGAGAAGAAGAAGCAACTGATTGCTCATTTACAGGCCGGCGTTGGGGTTGGGGTTGGGGATGACATCGCCGCCCTGGACAACGGGAGGAATGATAGTCTTGCCAGAAGCAGCAGCAAGCTGTCGGAATTTGCTCAGGCTGTGAGTCTGGTCGTTGAAGTTCTGGTTGATGACACCAACCATCTGCTTCTGGCAGTGGTCGGCCTGGGGGCAGTAGTACCAGATGGGGGTGCTGTCGTCAACCACAACGGCGCTGAAGACGTTGGGAGCCTGGTTCTCGGTGGTGAAGAAGTTGAAGCCGCCGAAGAAGCCCTCGCCGGAGGCGGAGGGGGCACAGGGAGAGTTGAAGTCGGCCTGGGCGACGGAGTGGTTCATGGGGAGGAAGTGCCACTCGATGATGTCGCCCTTGGGAGCGACAACGTTGTCGGGATCGAAGTTGAGACCGGCGCGGCCGACAGCAATGGTGTGGGTGACACCGGTGAGAGTGACAGTTCCGTCAGGGTACTCGTACTCAGTGGGAGTGGGCGCAGCGGAAACGCTGGCGGCGAGGAGGAGAGCAGCAGAGAGGGTCTTGAAGGAGAACATCTTGAATATTGTTTGTAAGTTGTTGTTGTTGTTGAAAAGGATGAAGAAGAGCTGGATGGTCCAGGTATTTAGTTATAGGAGGAAGTTGGTTGGTTGGTTGGTTGGTTGGTTGGTTGAGTGTTGTAGTTGTTGCTGTGTTGCTGTGTTGCTGTGTTGCTGTGTTGCTGTGTTGCTGTGTTACTGTGATACTGATGATGATGAGAGTGCTGATTTAAGCCGGCATGCCATCTCATTATATAGAAAATATCTACACTGTCGCCTCTAGAGTATCCAGGCGAGGCTTCTCAGCTACGTACATGACATCTACCCTCAGCCGTCAGAGCGTAGCATTTGTGCCACAGTTCTCCAGCTTCAGCCCTGCTGTGCTCATCTCATCAGCGTTCTAAGCCGCCACTAACGGAGGAGATGGTGTCGCCAGCCCACCCTTCCGGCACTAGTCAGCACCGCCGCTCCGAAGAACCGTCACCTTCCCGGAAGTCGACTATTTTTTTATTTCGTCAGCATTGGTAAATTAGGAGCGCTTACATTTTAGCAGAGGCGAAAGGACTTGGCGTGGGCGAGAGGTAAGCGCGACTAGCGACTAGCCCCCAAAATGTCGAGGTCGTGGACCAAAAGTCGTTGCTGCGCCCCCGAATTTTGCTGCGCAAGATCTCAATAGATCTGGGGAAGAAGTTTGGGCCCGCTCCCAAGCGGCCGACCCTTCCCGCTGGAGAGGGCGGCGGAATTGCTTATTTTAGCATCAGACAGCTCGACTCCCAGGATCATCCTCCGATCATGTGCTGTCGCATGCCATATTGGGACGGCTAGGCTGGATATCATGCACAACACCTCTTTGTTTGTTTTTTGTCTCTGTGTTTCCCATAATTCCGTGGCGCACAAGCATAGTACCTAGTCATTAAGAGATGCACCTATGTCACTCGAGTGCTGTGATGACGCTCAAACCTTCCATCCCTCACCCTGCAATGTAGATCAGGGCATTGTTACCGCGAGCCTTTATGCTCGCATGCACCCGTTTAAGTAAAAAAAGGGTATTAGATAATTCAACCTTACATAAAACTTAAGTACAATACCAAAGCTTGAAAAATCCAGCTGGGAAACAAGAATCCAAACGCATCCTCAGCCAGCGCCGCCCGAGAACCATGATCGGCAAATTGACCTCGACTGAATATGAACCAAGCGCCTGGACGGATTTGGCCTACACTCCATCTTGCCCACACTCCATCATGCCCACGCTCCATCGTGCCCTTGGCAGCATGTGCCAGGTCATCCGCCCCCAATATGGAAACCGGCAAACTGCGGCTTGGGCCTCGATCTGCCGGCCCTCCCTGACGTTACATTCGGGGCGCGTGTGGATCGCTGGGAATAGAATTCGGCTCATCCGGCCAGTAGCTACTCTAATTGCCAAGCCTGGCCACCCCTGCCTGCCATCGACACAACCCCGTCGGCATGATGACTAGGAAGGCAGCGTGATTTGGGTGTCGTCCGCCTTACCCAGCTGCTTCTGTCAGTTGAGCCTGACAAAATGCATATCCAATCACCGGGAGCATCACAGTTGCCGAGCCCCGGTAAGCGGCGTTTGTCAACAAAAGCCTGCTTTCATGTGTAAGTTTTGCCTGCCTTCAACGCACGAGTACATCAGGCATCACAAAAATCCTTCTAAGCAGAGGTGCCGTCGATCCGGCAAAAAAACAAGATGCTTGCCCAATAGCCTCAAAGTGCAATGTATTCGTATGCCTATCCACGTCAATGAGGCCTCACATGATGGGCTTTCATGATACTGTTTACTCTGTATGGCTTCTATTGCCACGTCAGCATGGGATCCCCGCTCTGCAAGGCGAAGTCCTAGAATCCATCGCCAGCCTAAACTACAATCTAAGTGGAAAGTGCAACCTGGATGCCAAGTATTATGCAAATATCTAGGCAAATCAGATTGTCAGTACGGGTAAAAATACCTATACATGCTGACGTATCGTTGAGATTGGTAAAAATGAATATATCCAAAGGTTGAGATCTAAAGATAGATCAAATGCTAAGCTAGACTATTTCCATTTTTGAACCTCGGCACATTATAGCAAGGGTTGAATTGATACGTATTTATAAATGCAACATGGTGACCTTCCTACAGCGGAAATCCTACCCCGTGTGTGCTATATCATTCATATTGCACGTGCTGTCCTCTAAAAACAAGCATGTCAATTGTTTACTCTAGTCTACATCTCCAGTATTGCACCCAAGATTTCATTACTAATCCAACAAGTTATCATGGATATGCCATCAAACTGTATGCTTTGGAGATGAGACCCCTCCATTCCGTAACATCTACTATGGGATTCTTCAAAGGTTAGAATCGAATGAACCTGGGCGATAGAATTATATAGAATTGCGGAGAGGTACATGTCCTTCGTTACCAGGATACTAGAAGCTGATACAAATGGAGCATCTGATTGCTTGATACTCAAGGTAAATACAGCGCAGCCATGACGTATGGCGGAGAGATTCTCGACCGTGAAGTGTAACCTATCCATTTCGGGATCATCGTTTCTGACATTGTTACCTTCATTAATTATGATAATCCCTTGACAGCGTATGACCTCACTGACAATAAACCAGGCACCAATGTCAATAAAACTTAAGGTGACTTGATTATTGATCGATCTAGGACTATTCTAATTTCTCATCAAATTATCCATAATCAGGCGTCTGCTGTCATGTTGCCCTTCTCTTTATTGAGTACAAAAGTGGCCGGAGCTTCGTGGGTGAATGATACGTGTGATTACGCTACGTGGACCAGCCTCACCTACCCTCTATCGTACACTGCTAATACAATTCAACACGTCAGCTTGACTTCTGCGATACCCGGAAAATACATCAATAGTTTAGCCATTGAAGCTTTAATTTTGGCACATGGAGAACTAAAACTGAGCAATAACCAGGTCTTGAAGGAGACGAAGCTGCTGTGGTAGTCACAACTCCAACGAAACCTCGTCAGGACTACCCATGGGCAAAAATACAGACATCCTATCTGATGAGATTGAGGCTTGGGTGTTTTAATAACGAAGGCAAGCTTGCAAGTGCATTGAACTAGATACAAGATCAAGTCTCAAGTTAGTTAGCCTTGATGGCTGCCAGCTCAATCCTGCTGGAGGTACGTCAAACCCCATGCTTTCTTGCAAATAAAATCGACTGAGCCAATATGATACGGATGCCTATATTGAGTGACAAAAACACCTCAATTTTGATTTAAAAAAAATGAACACAAGATATTCCTGTTGAGTATCTCGGTGGTTTGCACGATGTTGGGTATATCCTCCGAGGTGTGTTACACATGGCTCAAGACCAGGCAGAAAACACAAGACGAAAAGTCCTGCATAATATTATGGGTATAGGGACTTGTGCCGAAGTCCGTAGCACATTGGGGGCGGTGGCTTCATGATGCATCCGCGACCCCTAACACGAGCTCGAGGCATGCACATGCGTGACTGAATGACCATGTCTTGCACGAAGACTTGAGTGGTGCCTTGGTCCTACAAATCAAGTCGGGGAGGGGGAGGGGGGGGGAGGATTCTCGATTCCATTACGCATTGCAGCGAATGGGGTCTGGAATCTCTCGAATGTGTACTCTGCTTTGGCGACTGAGTCAATATCGAGATTGTTCTTATGGCACTAACTAGCTAACAAGGAGTGAGGTTGGATCTCGTCATATCTTTGTCGGATTAGTGGAAGATGGGTAGCTCTCGGGGATCATTAAACTTTAGACCTGAGCGTAAGCGGGCAGTTTGGCGTTGCATCATGTCTGATTGATCTATGTCTATGTATTATACAAAACGGCGTCGTGGCCATTGGCGTCATGCACATAATTACCCCGCTAAACTCCGTAGCATGTGCATTTTAGTGGTGTTACATGAATCATACAGTTGCTCATCTGATTGTACAGGAGGTCTCAGCTCTCTCAGAGCGAGTTTTGCTTCTCATCGTCTTCTTCGTACTGAATGCCACCATCTGAGGCCTGCTTCTTGCCAAGGCCCTGCTGCCTCAGAGAGTGCAGAACATAGTTGTTAATTTCTTCCAGCCGCCCATGGATGCTGCTGTCGTATGGAGGCAGCTCGGCCATCGCCATGACTACGCCACCCTGGGCACCCCAAGAGCAAGCATGCAGTTCCTCACGGATCCGCGAGAGTAAGGCGCTGGTGTCGAGATCTGCATAGAGTCCGACTTCCCTCATTTGCTCCAGGGTTTTGATGGTAGAGCCGAGGTCACCAAATCGGTTCCAGTGGATCTGGGCGAGCTTGTAGAAAAGATTGGTGGAGACTCCAAGCACGTATGAGGGAAGTCCGAGAGCCTTGATACGAGGAAGGATGTTGAAGGCTAGGATAGATGGCTTCGAAAAGGCCGTATCAAATAAGCTGAGACCGGTGGCAAGGTAGTGAGGGTAAAGAGGCCCGTGGACATCCATGATCATGTTGCCATCTTCGGCGGCATGCACCGAGGGCTCTGCCGCAGCTTGCGATTTTGTCTCTTGTTTTTTTGACTTTCTTCCCTTCTTTGAACCTGACTTACTTTGGGAGACATCGGCTATCCCAAGCCTTTTCGGAAGGGAAAAGACTTCTGTTTCCATGACTTGCCAAAGCTCCAAGTCAGTCTTGCAGGCTGCCATGAGCGCACTAACCCTCTCCTTTTCCTGATTCCGAATCTCAGTATATCGCTTCCATTCGGCCATCTGTTTAGCCTCGGCCTCTTCCAGCCCGATCATGCCGCTAAGGATTGGGCGCTCCGGGGCGAGTTCAAACTTGCCCAAAGACACTTCTGCGGCATGTCGCAGGGAGGAGGGATAGCGGTTCAGAAATGTCTCCCGGAATTCACTGTCGCGGGCTTGATCGACAATTGAGCTTGCCGATGCTCTGGTTCCCTTGCCGTCCACACCAAACCTTCGTCTCGGCCTGGGCATGCGACCTTGAGCAATCTCTTCAAAGATGCCCTGGAAGATGGACGCTTCGCCCGGCGTAATGGTGTTCTGATTGACTTCCCCTTCGGCCAAATGGTCTTTAGCGTCTTCTGCATTGTCCCATTCAAAGGGAATAGAACCATCGTTTTTATTAGGATTGGCATCCTTAGTTCTTGCTCTGGTGACGAAAAAAGCCTGGTGAACCCGGAGAAAAGACGGAGGCCGTCTGCAAACCCGCTGCAGAGTACGAGTCTGGTATAAAAATGAAAGATTACTAGGAGGCATGATTAAATACGTGATTTCGAGAAACCACGATTGGAATAATGTCCTGTAATAGACCGGTTCTCGCTTGATCTACTTCATCTTGAAAATTGCACCAGAATGGGACAAGGGTGGATGAGACTAGCGGCTAAACCCCGGAATTGAAATGCGCGTTCGCTTTGCGCCGCGTGACTTCGCGCCAAAATAATTTATGAGTTCGCGTTTGGTCCCACGCAGGGCGCATCCCACTCCAGAGGCTTCACGTTCTCTGCCTACGACCCTCAAATCAAGGAGTTGCATCAAACTTACAAGCCGTTCAGGCTCTTCATTCACCCACCTTAGTCGCTGAATTTTCTTTGTTCTTGATTTCTTCAGTGTTTTTTTTTCCTATTTGCTATTTCTCTATCAACCAAGGCCAATTCAAAATGGCACCCCAGAAGAGCTTCGCTGAGAGGCGCAAGGAGAATATTACGACAAATCAGGCACTTCTCAAAGACCTGTCCGTAACCGCCGAGAAGATTGGGCCTAAAACCCCAACACAGAAATCTACACCCGCAAAGTCCAAGGCAAGATCGACTAGGAGCACGACAGTGAAACGAGAATCCACACGGGCAACCAGACAGAGCTCCCGACTCGCCGGTCTCGATGCAGACAACGATACTCTGAAGCGAAAACTCGAAGTCGAAGCGGAAGAGGCAGCGCAGCTAGCAAAGGCGAAAAAGCTACGAGTGAGTGGCGATTTAAGCCTTGGCGACATCACGATAGATGGCAAAAAATGGGAAGCTGGAATCAATGGTCTGAAGGGGATCATGCGAGGCGCGCAACCGGGCGTTCGAACCTTTACGGAAGATGACGTTAAAGAGACGACAAATAAAGATCTTAAGGAATTGAGAGAGCGCATGAGCGGTCTCAAGCTCTATGAGCAATGGGCTCCAAACGGTTGGTTACCAAGGCAATCGATATTCAAGATCACAACACTGACTAGTGTTTTTAGATATCAAGATCACCCCGCAAAGAGCTTATGCTCTTGGGTTCCATCCCATCGAGACAAAGCCAATAATTTTTGCTGGAGATAAAGAAGGGGCTATGGGTGTATTTGATGCGTCTCAGACGATCCCAGAAGTTGACGATGACGAGGATGCGGATATCCCAGACCCTCAGATTTCTGCCTTCAAGGCACACAGCCGCACAATCACTTCGTTTGTGTTCCCTCCGAATGATACGAGCTCTGTTTACTCAGCTTCATACGATTCTTCTATCCGAAAGGTTGATCTGGAAAAGGAGACATCTGTCCAGATCTATGCGCCCAAGGATATTGACGAGGACATGCCCATTTCTGCATTGGACATGGCCGATTCTGAGCCTAATTTGATCTTCTTTTCCACCCTGGATGGCGGTGTCGGCCGCTATGATTTGCGAACCAAGAATGATACCGAAATTTGGACGCTTTCTGAGCAGAAAATCGGCGGATTTTCTCTCCATCCTCTTCAGCCTCATCTTATAGCGACGGCATCTCTCGACCGAACGCTCAAAATTTGGGATCTGAGAAAGATCACCGGCAAGGGTGACCTCAGACACCCAACTCTTATTGGGGAACACGAGTCGCGACTTTCGGTTTCCCATGCATCATGGAGCGCAGGTGGCCACATTGCGACTTCATCGTACGACGATACGGTCAAAATTTACGACTTCTCAGACGCTGGGTCATGGAAGGCTGGGAAAGACATAAAGTCCGTCGAGCCGGTTCATAAGGTGCCTCACAACAACCAGACTGGTAGATGGGTCACTATCCTGAAGCCACAGTGGCAAAAAAGGCCACACGACGGTATTCAGAAGTTTGTCATTGGAAACATGAATCGGTTCGTTGATGTTTTTGCATCAGATGGCAGCCAGCTGGCTCAGTTGGATGGGGATGGTATCTCGGCCGTTCCGGCCGTGGCCCATTTCCATCCTACTTTGGATTGGGTTGCAGGCGCAACGGCGAGTGGTAAGCTTTGTCTCTGGCAGTAGTTGACCAGTAAAAGTTCCATACCAATACATGGGTGTATATATCCGGTTAGCATGGTGTTCTACGAGGCGTTGAGTGAAGTGTAATGGTTGTGTGGATTGTTTGATCCGGTTGGTTCATATTTGAGCGCAATATGTACAGAGATGCCGAGTCCGCGAAAGGTGGTTCGGCAGTGTTTGGAACAAGACGATGGTAAAAGTCGGGCGCAGACCATGCAGGGCGATAGGCGGGCGGCATAGATGTGTGTAGAAAACAACGAGATCTGTTTTGCTTTTTGCCAAAGCCTATGTCGTCTGCATCTCCATGTACCTGGCTTCTGGCTCCCGTGATAGGATCATGGCAGTGATAATGCGCCATGCATGAAACGAATACGATGAGGCTTCCCACGCGCTAAAAGCTGCGCGATGTTCATCTAGCCGGAAGTAGCGGGCCCTGATGATCGCAGAGTCTCCCTCGGGGCCCAGCATGCGCGCAAATTGCCAGTCAGCACACCCCAAAGGAAAATCACCCTGGACCCTCTTATCATCGGTCCTCTGACTTGGAAATAAGCGTCGCATGTGATCGTCTCATGGTGGTGAAGAGTGACATAGCCAGCAGGTAGAGTCAGTGCCCCCGCTGGCGTCATTGCCTTATCGATAGGCAACGGCCCAATCGCAAGCACGCGTTGCTCCACAAGGACCAAGCTCCCAGCTGCACCTTGAAGGACCTGGGTCCACTTCGCTGTGACGGACGCCTTGCAACGGGACAGGTCTCCAGGCCAAACCGGGGCCCGCTGTCACCCCCCCTCCCCAGGCGCTGAGCCGTCGGCAAGTTCTAGGTTCGCTGTAGGCACCCTAAGCTGCCTAAAAACGTCCTCTGAACGGATGCGTGAGGCGCTGACGGGCGAGTGACAGCCACTCGCAGGTTGCAGGCGCCGAATCAGGCAGTGCCCTTGTCTTATCCAACAGCGGCATCTATGCAACATCTATTCTCGCTCTCGCTCTCGTCCCTGACAAACTTCGCAAATCTTGCTCAACGCGCCCAGATCCAACGGCATCGCAGGCTTCGCCCCGGCACCCGTGCCATCACTCCGCAAGAGCCTCCTTATTGCTAGGGGCCCACCAAACGGGACGGGACAGGCGATCCATGTCCAAAACCCGCCTTCCTTGACGATACCTTCTGAGCTTGTTTAGGCCGTGCAGTTGGTCCTGGGTGCCTGGCTACGCAGCTCGGATCACCAAACACGGACTGTTTGTTCGCTCGACGTCCATTTCCATCACTTTTTCATCTCCCAAGCCCGAGCCAGCCGATTTCCCTACAATCCGATTCCCATTCGGCTCAGCTCCAGACATTCCGCCGTTGCGCCTCTGCTTCCAGTCGAGCGACTCCGATGCCTCAATCGGCCCCGTCCCCCACCCCCGATTCGACCCTCACAACTGCCATGGCACCCGATTCGGATGCCGGCCCCGTTCGGGCCAGCGTTGGCGACGATGATATCAAACAGCGCGTAGGCAAGAGGCTCCGGAGAAGACGGCGCGAACAGCGCCATTCGACAATGTTCCCGGAGCCTCTTCGAGATAGCGATGACTCGGCCGAAGAAGATGCCCCCAGCCAAGGCCCGCCCATGTTTATGAATATGAACCAGAGTATTTTCGGCCTTATCGCCGCCGCAGGGTCTCGCGTAGACTTTAACGATAGGTTTGATGGCATGAGTAGTGATGAGGAGGAGGGCCACGAGACCAATCAGCAAGACACACGGCCAGATGACCTCGCCCAAACCTCGGTCCTCAAGGTGTCCTCCAAGGACAAGAGTAGCCGTCGCAAAAGGTTGTCAGGACACAAACTTTTACATTCTTTACCCACCTTACCCAAACTAATTCCCAAGTCAAAACGGCTGTCCAGCCGTCTTTCGGCACCTAAAGAGGAAGCCGACGAGACAAGTGAGATCAGTGCCAGCGGCGCCTCAACTCCTCCCACATTTTCTCTCACCCGCCATGATAGTCGCTTGGCGCCCGTAATGAGTCGGATGCTAGAGGCCAAAGCCGAAATGTCGAGTCGGCCAAGTTTCGACATGGACAGGCTTTCCTCCGACATTAGCCGACAGAGTGAAGCTGCCGACCTCCCTCCTCTGGCAAAGAAATTAATGGAAATTTTCGAATTTGATGAACCTGAACAAGTTATTGAAGGTTCGTTGCCATTCATGCATTATTCTCTTGTCACTAGGAGCAGGCCTCATGTTGACTAACGACTTCCTCAGAATACCCTTGCTGGCTGTTGCAGAGCGTTCTACTTCAAGGATACATGTACATCACTTCCAAGCACATTTGCTTTTATGCTTATCTCCCCAAGAAAGCTGTGAGCAATCCCAGATCCTGTACTACTTCGGCTTAAACTGACCAATCAACAGCATGAAGTCGCCAAGTCAGGGTACCTCTCCAAGAGCGGCAAACGAAATCCCAAATACAACAGGTTTTGGTTTCGACTAAAAGGCGACGTCCTAGCTTACTATCGAGATTCGACCAACCTCTACTTCCCCCACGGCCAAATCGATCTCCGCTATGGCATCTCAGCAAACATCACAGACAAGGAAAAAGATGGCATGCACTTTTCTGTTGTTACCCATCATCGCACTTACCACTTCAAGGCCGATAGCGCACCCAGCGCCAAGGAGTGGGTGAAAAGCCTCCAAAGGGTCATCTTTCGAAGCCACAATGAAGGAGACAGCGTCAAAATTTCGCTTCCGATTAAGAATGTCATTGATATTGAAGACTCGCAAATGATTCAATTTGCGGATACTTGTAAGATTCGTGTGATCGATAACGACGAGACATATGCTATCGACGAGGTAGGTTTTCGGGGTTTTGCTATTCCAGGAAATTCGCTAGCTAACTAATTTGCTTTAGTACTTCTTCTGCTTCTTTAGCTTCGGCAAAGAAGCCATCAATGTTCTTAAGATTCTCATCGAAGATGCCACTGAGGAGGACAAAGACGATGGCAGGGTACTCGAACGAAGAGAGCAGAAGTCCTCTCTCCAGCTCCCCTCAACCAGGACCCCACCTGCCTCGACCAGACACAGCATACACTTGGATAAGCTTCGCACTGGAAAGTTGACGGATCAAGTAAAAGCAACCCTCTCTCCTCAGTCGCCAAGTGCACTGAGCCCTCGAGCTAGCTCCGACGTACCGTACCGGTCCAGTCTGGACGCTTTTAGACACCGTGGGCGCAAGAGCCTTGACGTGTCCGGCATCAGCGGCGACGTCCCCAGACGAAGCTTCAGCGGTACACACCGACGGCCTCGTGATGGAAATCAGACACCCCGGCAGGAACAAGATTCCACGGACTCGTTCGTTCAGTCGTCCATCGATGACCCAAGCATCTCAAATATTGATTCCTCGATTGAGGACCCTTCTGCGAGTCAAATTCTCAGAGGGAGCGAAGTGTTCCACAGTCCGACACTGCGAAGATCAACGTCAGATAGTCGAGGCGAATCAGCCGGCAAGAAACCAACTCCTAGAAACTCAAACTCAAATTTTGCATCCCATCCATTGCCGCATGCTGCAACAACAGGCTCGATGAAAAGCACGCAAGGTGATCACGTTGATGGCCAACAACCGACAACTCCAACCCTGCAAAGCATCACCAAAATGGGAGCCTACCCTCTTCAGCGAGCGAATGCATTTGCGGAGTACCTAAGCAAAACAAGCCAGCGCATGGGTTCCCTCTTCGCATCGGAGTCGATGGGGTATGTCGAGAAAGTATCGGGCATGTGGAAGGGTGGTCACAGGCATTACGATGAGCCTATGGGTCTTCGAGCAGACGACGATGACCTCGAGGAGGATGCTGATGGCAAGATCCAAACATCTATGGAACGATTCCGAGCCCACTTTACCCTCCCGGAAACAGAGAGACTTCAAGCTACATACTTTGGTCACATCCTTCGGGTTCTGCCTCTCTATGGCAAGTTTTACATCAGTGATCGCTCCTTTTGCTTCCGAAGCTTGCTTCCAGGAACCAGGACGAAACTTATCCTGCCCCTCAAAGACATTGAAACCGTTCACAAGGAAAAGGGCTTCAGGTTTGGGTACTCTGGGCTTGTCGTTGTCATCCGAGGTCATGAGGAGCTCTTCTTCGAGTTCAATCAAGCCGAAGTGAGAGATGATTGCGCAATCACTCTCTTGCAGAGCCTAGAGACGACCCGTTACCTCGAAAAATCTGGTCTGCTTGAAAACGAAGGGCGGGAAGAAGAGGATAGCGCGATGGCAGAACGCGATGCATTGAAGTCGGCTCGACAAGACGAGTTTCCCAACCATGAGCTGGAGCTCCCCCACGACTGCTCCGAGGTCGCCAATGCCCCAACCATTCTCTATGATGATCTCAACTCGTCAGCTATGGCATTTAAGCCTCAGGTTTCCATGAAGATTACATGCCTGACAATTGGCTCTCGAGGTGACGTTCAGCCCTACATTGCGCTCTGCAAGGCCCTCCTAGCCGAAGGCCATAAGCCACGAATCGCCACCCACGCTGAGTTCCAAGGCTGGATCGAGTCACACGGAATCGAGTTTGCCAGGGTTGAAGGAGACCCAGGTGAGCTGATGCGTCTGTGTATTGAGAATGGAACGTTTACTTGGGCCTTCTTGCGCGAAGCCAACTCTACATTCCGAGGATGGCTTGACGACTTGCTTGACTCTGCTTACAAGGCTTGTGAAGGATCGGAGCTTCTCATCGAATCTCCCTCCGCAATGGCAGGAATTCACATTGCCGAGAAACTGGGTATCCCTTATTTCCGAGCATTCACGATGCCGTGGACTAGAACCCGAGCCTACCCTCATGCCTTCATCATGCCAGAACATAAGATGGGAGGTGCCTACAATTACATGACCTACGTCATGTTTGACAACGTCTTCTGGAAGGCCACGGCATACCAAGTGAACCGATGGAGAAATAACACCCTTGGTCTCCCCAGCACAAGCCTGGAAAAGATGCAACCAAACAAGGTGCCATTCTTGTACAACTTCAGCCCCAGCGTAGTAGCACCGCCTCTTGACTTTTCGGACTGGATTCGAGTCACCGGATACTGGTTTTTGGACGAGGGCAGTGGCCAGTGGGAGCCGCCGAAGGAACTACAGGACTTTATCGACAAGGCCAGAGCCGACGGCAAGAAACTCGTGTACGTTGGATTTGGATCGATTATTGTGAACGATCCTGCCAAGATGACACAGGAAGTTATCGATGCTGTCCGTAAGGCGGATGTGCGATGTATCCTTTCCAAGGGCTGGTCCGACCGCATATCACCCAAGGAAGACAGCTCAAAGGAAAAACATGATGAGCCTCCCATTCCAGAAGAAATCCATGTAATCAAATCGGCACCACATGACTGGCTATTCCGCCAGATTGATGCGGCAGCTCACCATGGTGGCTCGGGTACCACTGGCGCCAGCTTACGAGCAGGAATTCCCACAATCATCCGGCCATTCTTTGGAGACCAATACTTTTTTGCCAGCAGAGTCGAAGACCTTGGCGTTGGTGTCTGGGTGAAAAAATGGGGAACCAACAGTTTCGGTAGAGCGTTGTGGGAGGCCACTCGCAATGAACGCATGATCGTCAAGGCTCGTGTCCTTGGCGAGTCAATTCGAAGTGTACGTGTCCAAGCCAAATTTCCTCATGTTCCATTTGCTAATACTCTTGCGCAGGAGACCGGTGTTGAAACAGCAATTCAATGCATTTACCGAGATCTGGAGTACGCAAAGAGCTTAATTAAACGAAAGGCTGGTAAGAACGCACAGCCCGATGCAGCCGAGGAAGATGAGGCTGAAGAAAGCTGGACATTTGTTGGGAGAGATGAGCCAGATCCAGACCACGTCACCAAGAAACTCAGTGACGGACTTGAGGGTCTGGGCATAAGTGGGGAGAAGTCGCTGGGGAGCTCAGCCCTGAAGAGCGCCTCGGTGGTTGCGACATAATTACGACACTGCCACGGATTTCATTGACATGTTTGGATATGGGTGTTAATGGGCCACTACACAAATACACCACTTGGATGTGTACATGACGGCGTCTGGATGTTGATTGGAATGGGTCATACGAAAGTTGACTTCTTTTTCTTCAGATTTGATTGATGCCGCATAGATATTGACACTAGAGATATGATAGAATGCATTCACGGACAATTAATTGGGTCTGGAAATAATTGAGGCATAGTTTGGTTTGTTCACAATCAATGTGCAGAGGTGAAGATGATGTGTAACATCGGACATTTGATACATGCCAAACCCTATCACGTTACAGCGGCGCCATTTGTAGTTCTGACGGGTGGAAGGGTCTTTTGGTCACAAGATCCGCCCGCAAACATACCGCGACAGTCGCAAAGCCGCAAGGGAAAAGCAAATCAAAGCACCGTTGGGCGGTAGATTCACTTAATCGGCAACGTTGTTTACCTTTTTTCGAGCTACGTCTGAAATTTTCATTGTCAGTCATGGAGGCGGCCAGCCGGCGGCCGGCGACAGAAACAGCATGAAGGTTGGATCTGGACTCACCTCGTGTGTCTGCACGAGCTCTTGTTATTATCAACCCCAATGACCTCTTGCAGCTACAGCTGAAGGTGAGACTAATCAATGGACGAGTGCAAGTACCAATAATACATAATAATTGTTGGAATGTTAGTACCAATTAGATGGCGTTGGTCTATCTCAAAAACATAATCTTTTCTCCCACATGGCCACCAGCCAGTCAGCCTTCACGTTGATATTACTGGTGACCATTCTAGGCTATACGGGTTTGAAGCGCTTCGTAGTTGGACTGGCACCTCCGTTGGCCCGAAGGTCACTGAGCACAGTGTTATGTCAAACTCCGGCATGCTGCCAGGGTTTTCATTCAACATCCTTCCTCTCCATCACATTTATCCATTAGTACTGTTATCGCTTTATAGTGAGATTCCCTAAATTGCCGAACATGAACAGCAGCGTCGAAAACAGCGTTGACAGCAATTGTGTATGTTTTTTGGCTAAATTTTAAGAGCATCAGCAGTTAGAATAAGAAAGAGGGTACCCTCAGCCAGGTCTAGTCCAACAGTTGGAATAAAAAAATATGTATAAATCCCTTGTCTCAATTCGAAGCATGAAAAACAAATAGCTAGCCAAGTGCTTCCAATTATGGAGGACCGGATTTCCGAGATTGAGCGCTTAAGCCTCTGAAAATCGAGCCATTTCAGTATCATTGTAGTACTTTGACTGGATCTCGTGTTTTCTGGGTGCCATGATCGTATGTGCTGTGAGGTGGAGGTCAATAGCGTCAGACCAAGCGAGTCAAAGATGCTGCCGTCGCAAACCTACACAAAGCCGTTGATGAGGCAATGAAATCTCCAATGAGACCTTTCCAAAAAAAGAATTTAATCTACAGTTGCCGCAATATTTCAAGGCATAGGAAGCCCGGATTTGAGCATGATTGGGCGCCGTTATTCCACGGGAGCACGAGGCGATGCGATGAATACGTTGCATCTGGAACGGCGACATTTCCCCAACTATATCTTCGAGTTTCAACTACAGCTTCATCTTCACACAGACTAACCGAATATCATATCCTCATGTGCTCTCCATCTTCCACCAGGCCAATGCAGCCGAAGCCGTGTGGGTGGCAGCGACGCACAAAAGGACAGTGTTCTTCGTACGAGCTTCTCTACATCGTAGCTCGAGCGGCGCGGCAAGACAAAGAAAGTCGCGGCACGAAAAGAAGCAACACAGCAGCCGAAGAGATACGACTTTATCCATAGTGTATCGATAGGATGCAAGCCCTTGTGCTCTGTGGGACCCAACCACCTGTGTAGCAGGCTCGGAGATCAAAGGAACGGCGGGCAAACCTATTTCGTGATCCCGTGCGCAAACTACTACGTTGCACCAGCTGGCAAATGGATCTTGTACGCATCTCGGTAAAGAATCATAGTATGATGATTCGTTTAGTTGTCAAGTCATGAAGTAGTTACTTGCCTGGCAATTACCGCCATTCACGATGAGTCCGGACGGTACACATAGCGAAGCCACGTAGAGAGAACAAAGGCAGCTTATTGTATACCCGAATTAATACCCCAAGCCGTATTCAGCAGTATTATTCCTCCTCGTTCATTTTAGAACTCTTGAACCATGTTGATGTCACTTCCTTGCCAAGTACTGGCGAACATATGTGTCATGGTTAAAAGGCATC
Organism: Calonectria pseudoreteaudii; assembly: GCA_001879505.1. Taxonomy (NCBI): domain Eukaryota; kingdom Fungi; phylum Ascomycota; class Sordariomycetes; order Hypocreales; family Nectriaceae; genus Calonectria; species Calonectria pseudoreteaudii. The sequence continues at coordinate 340,403 of KV875260.1, read as the reverse complement.
ACCAAAGATGCATCAGAAAAGCGGTTAATGTGCATGGATTTAACCAGAGACCACCAATATCTCACAAACTGTTCTTGAGGACAATCCTCCGCGGGTTTCTCCGATCCAGTGACAGCTCCTTTGAGTGACATCCGCTTGAGGTCGAATTCTTCCCACCCAATGCAGTCCTGAAACTCGCGGCGGTTGAACCAGGGAGACGTCCGCATAGTTAGATACCACATTCCGTCTTGCGGCTCAGACTCAATTTCGTCCGGAAGTACTCCACGGAAGCAGAATCGATACCAGTTGACCATACCTCGCAAGTCGGAATACCGCCATTGTGTGTAGGGTCGCACTCGGATCGGCGGCGTGTCTTCAGCTCCCGGGCCATCGTTGAATAAGTAAACGTCTTCGGCAGCCTGTTCGACGCGTCTAGTGCAGTCTAAAGCAGACCAAAAGTGGACTTGAAGGTGTTCCAGCTTCAGTTGCACGTCTCGGTCGTTGAGAAAAGCCTCTTGTTCCTCGGATAGGCGCGCATGCTTATTTCTGGTTGTGTTTTTAGGAGGCAGCAATACTCTTTTATTGAATATGTGGTTGGACTTGGCAGCAATAACCCAGTCAGGGTTGAGTGCGGAAGAGTTCTGAACGAGAGGGGATTTGTCATATGGGTAGGGGAAGATGACAATACGAGAGTCATCAGTCCCAGTCCCATCTTTTCCGCCAAGTGACATGATGGAAGAATAATGTAGAAAAAAAAGGCAGAAAATTGCTTGTTTGCGGTTGCGAGATAATTTCCCGTTGTAAAGCTGCGATGTGTTCCAAAGTGATCATGTGCATGTGAAGCTGGGGTTGGGGCGAAAGGGGGATGATTCATGACTTCACGGCGAGGAAAGAAGAAAGCACCACAAGCCAGGAGACACTCGCGCGAAGCAACTGCCTAACCAAGTGAACAGCATGTAAAAATCTCTATCGAAGTTGACTCACGATTCGGATTGGCATCTGTCCGCAGATGGCCTCCCCTACGTTATCGACGGGAATGGGCATCGAGTTGGCCACCTGCTGCCAGATGTCGAGGAATTTCTGCATAAGCTCATCGCTTTCGTGCTGCTTCATTGGATACAGCGGCAACCCGTATTGGTCGTCGATTCTCATATACCTGAGCGGATCCCTCAAGCAAGTTTTGTTCAGGCCCTTGACCTCGTCAAACTCGGGTCGGTCGAACCACGGCGATGTCAAGAGCGCTGTCAGCCAAACACCATCTCTGTGCGCCTCGTCCACTCTCTGCTGCTCCCTCTCGTTTTTCGGCACCTGCCACCAGCCCGGCATTGTAAAGGCCCTGCGATACCAGTCAATCACGCCTAGAAAATGGTAACGTTCCCATCCCCCACCGTGGGGGATGACAGCTCCGCTCTCGTCGCGAAGGGTGCGAGATTCCACATGCTTCACCAGAGCGATCCAGACGAATTTCATCTTTCGAAGCCTTCGCGCCGTTAACTCAGCCGAAGTGCGCAATCGTTTGAAGTCGTGTACTTGACGTGCAACGCTGAGCCACGGTTGGGAAGGTTGCCGCTTGTCAAGGTCCAGAGGGCTTTCCACCATGGAACTAAACGGGTTATCGACACTGGAAAAGTTCTCTGGGTGATTCATCTCGAATACCTCAAAAGTCAACTAGGCTTCTTGGGGTGTATACAAGCTTATCAGTGGTTTCGGAAATCCGTTATTTCGGTTCCTGGTATGCGCCTCGTGGTGTCTGTAAAATCCCCAGAGAAATCCATGAGCATTTGGAGGCTTTATAATTCGAGCCATCTTGCTGTGAGCATGTGTTTTCTGTTCGTGATGGCCAGCATGTGTCAAAATGAGCAAACTTGCGATACTAGAATGCGGCGATGCATAACCCACAATCCTTGTTCACCTGCGTTGAAAAGGTGGCATGGCAGTTGATGCGTGATTCAAGCCAATATAGTACGATGCTTTGGCTGATTTGATGTTTGTTCCGTTTCGAATATGATGTTGAGATATAGCAATCGTAAATCAGAGGAGTTCAGCGTGAAAATAAATTTGAGGGTGTTCTGGTCTTTCTGTAAAGTAATGCACAAGTATTTCTAGAACGCATAAAGAAAAAAAAATTGGTCTCGCGCGGTCATTAAAAGTTTTGGGGGTTTTGTTTTGTTGGCCGCTTGTGTGACAAACACTTCAACCCATGTACTTCGTGTAACAGAGCACAAGTTGATGCAAAGGTACAGGAACCTGCGATACCAAAATGAACCCAAACAATAAACATGTTGCTTACCAGAATTCTAAAAAAGATTTCATTTGTAAATCTTCAACAAGAATTCGTAGTTCATGACATCCATCTCGCACATTTCATTTGACTCCACCATGAGCATGGGAATAGCTTCAAGAATAGAGTTAATAATCTGTGCTACATGACTGGCTGTGTGGATATATGCTATAGGGTAGCGATGTTCGTTGCCCCACTGAGTCAAGGTCGCAGTACACTCCCGCCCCACAATTCAGTTGCCTTATGTAATCCGACAGCCCATGGGCCAGAATGGACGAATCCCGGAGCCCGGGAAAACAATCACCTCACGAACCGACAACGTCTCTCGTCGACATCGTCCTCGAAACCAACGACCGACCGCACCCGCCGATAGAGGGTCCAGGGTAGCCAGACGAAGCATCCTCGTTTCCGTGCGAGCGCGATTCCAATTGACGACCACAAACCCACTCGTGTTTGCCGCGAAGCCGAACGCCCACCATGCCTCAGGATATGCCCCCCAAGGGCGGGTACGAGCCCGTCCAGTACAAGGTGCGTTTGGCATTATTGCAGCTAGAGGATTTTTTGGTTGAGAGAGTGGTGGCATTGGCAAGAATGGGCTTGGCCTGGGAGAGCCATTGAGTGTGGGATTCGAAGCTAAGGAAAGCGGGATGCGGATTGCGAACCAAGCACTCAGGATTGGGCATGGATTGGGACAATTGACTGGGGAATGGACCACAAGACGTTATGCTGACTGGTGAATTCAACAGCGAAACCTCCCTGCCAGGGGCTTTCGCCCTGGAGTGTTACTCCTCGGAATGGGTGCCGTCATGGGCTTCGGCTGGTACAAGCTTATTGGTGGTATGCGAGAGGCCAAGTACGTTTCCAACACACCCTTGATACAATCGAGATCCAGCCCCTACACAACTCTCCCTGTCGGAAGGTGTATCGACAATTGACTTGATCATGCTCAATATACGTCGAAGATGGTCCACGACAGGGCATGATAGCAAATCACAGCACAAACGTTATATGGGGCCAATGGCTAACAATGATACACAGCGAGCTTGCCCGTGAGAAGATGTGGTCTCGTATCCACCTGATTCCTCTTCTCCAGGCCGAGGAGGACCGTGACCAGGTCCGTCGATACCTGGCCGATCAGAAGCGTGAGAAGGAGCTGCTTGGCGAGAACACCAAGGTCTACAACTCCGACCGGTGAGTCTCACACCTTTCCCTCCCCGAAATTACATGCTAACCACCCGGGTTCAGCTTCGTGAAACCCACCTTTGCCGTTACCCCTGCCCCCACAACCAACTAAGCAAAGCGAAATTCGTGTGTAGTGTTGGGGGCTGGAAACATTGGTGCCGGGGAGAATTCAAACAATAAAAGATGAATATTTCTCCTACGTGCTTGGGGTGTGTTGTGTATATACGTATTTTGACACAGGTAGCTTTTTTTGTCTACAAGTGCAGCAACTAGAGAGGAAGAAAGACAGACCAAAAAAAAAAGGCATCACAACATCCACCGGCTTCATTCTGAACTTCTTTTTTTCTTGTTTTGGTTTAAGCAAATATGACATGCGATTCGGAATTATGATACTAATGCAATTTGAGCAGCACACTAACACTCAACAAACAAACAAACAGGCTTGCCTTGGAAAAGTCGACTCCCAGAAAAGTATACATGGACAGGAAACAACGGAGACTGGTCTTTTTTTGCTTCACGCGCTCACTCCAACCTCCTTCTCGGTCCACTCCCACAACTGCTTAGCCAGGTCCCTGTCCAGACACGTCTTGTCGCCGGGGTCCTGCTTGCCCACGGGCAGGAACAGGGCGACCTTGCCGGCACCGGTGTCGACCTTGTGCTTGACCTCTGCGCTGGCGGCGGCCCAGGCCGTGTTCATGCCGCCCTGCTCGGGGGTCATGAGGCCCATGGGGTTGGTAGCGTAGACGAGGGCCTTTTTCCAAAAACCCAGCTCAGTGACGAGCTCGGTGCGGACGACGCCCGGGTGGACGGCGACGCTGGTGATGTCGGGCTCGCGGCGGGCGAGCTCGAGGGCGAAGAGCACGTTGGCCAGCTTGCTCTGGCCGTAGCGACCCCAGGTGCCCATGGGCATGTCGGCCTGGGTGGTGCGCAGCGAGTCGAAGCGGATGCCCTCGCCCGGGTGCCCTCGGTAGCCGAGCGACGTCAAGCTCACGAAGCGCACGTCGGACCCGGGCGTCGCCGTCGCCCGCCGCATCGCCGGCAGCAACCGCAGCAGGAGCGCCGCGTTTCCCACGTGGTTGGTGCCGAACTGTATCTCGAACCCGTCCTTGGTCAGCGCCGGGTCCACCGCCATGATGCCCGCGTTGGCGATGAAGATGTCGAGCCGCTCGTGCCCGAACCGCTCCGCCGCCGCCCGCACGCTGTCCAGCGACGTCAGGTCGCACTCGAGAAACGTGCCCTGCACGCCCTCGGGCAGCGCCGCGAGCACCTCATCCGCTGCTGCCTTGTTGCGTCCGGTGAAGTAGATGTGTTCGGGGTTCTTTGCTGCGAGATGAAGGAGGGCGGTTTTGCCAATGCCTCTAGTTCCTGTTTTGTAACCATGCGTGTTAGTCGAGGCAATAGAAGCATGTCTGGAAATGTATTTTCTTCCACAAAGGAAAATAACTCAGAAGAAGAAGAAGAAGAGAAAAAATAAGACGTACCTCCGGTGACGAGAATAATTTTGCCTGGGAGATCAGGAAGGTCCCGAGCTGGATCAAAACCGCAGTATGAAGTCATGATGCCGAACGGACAAGCTATAAAAGCTATTTGCAATTTGTACTTTCGAGAACAACAAAAAAGTAAGATCAATGTAATAAAAAATAAATGTAAAAAAAAGCAAAAAGTAAGTATAGCTCCTATGCAAGAGGAATGCTGTTGAGAAAAGGCTGATGTCTAGCTTCGCACTTGCTTCAAGAGAGACGAACTGAGGGGGAGAGCCCATCATCTTTATACCAAACCCAACGAAGCCCGCTCCGCCAGGAGTCCAGACTGGAGCTCTCCCCCCGAAGGATGTGCGTGGCTTTGCAATGGCCACAAAGGCAATCGTGGACGGCGCGGGACAAGCTTCCAGCCTGGACCTGCGGTGGATGGTGCCCACCACGCCCGGGCGGATATTCTGGCCGGTCTTGGGCGGGATAATGGACAAACAGGTCTTAACACGGAACCATGGAGATTTGTATTGCAATGGGATAGTGCGGGTTAGTCTGCAAACCCGGCACGGGACCCACAACGGGTCGGCGAGCATTCGCCCGGCGGGTGGTCCGTCATCAGCTTCAAGGTGGCCGGTGGATTTCTGATTATCAAGCCCCTGGACCTCCGGACTTGTCGACCTCTAGCTCCGAGACAAGTCACACGCTGCACATCTAGAGCTGCTAACGTCTTCAATCCGCAGCTCCAGGGCTCCCAAGGTTGAGCCAACCTCGTCCAGGACCGCCACGCACCAAGCCGCTTACGTCGACCACACCACAATCTACAACAATAATCACACCTGAGCCAAGAGCCCAGACAACTCCATCGACATGTGGCGTCATATAAATGCACAGCTTATCCATTTTTTCCCATCTTTCCGAAACGGGGTATACTACATTTGACATAGACAGAACTCCCAGCATATTCCCTATGCACACCTCGTGTTCAACACCGCGCTCCAGTCTTTCCCTATTCAAAAAACATATTCCGCTCAGTCTCCAGCCGCCTCGAGCTCTGCAAGTAGCTCTCGCTCCAAGTCATCGTCGTCAAAGTCTGCCCCATCATCCTCATTAGCACCCCGTGCATCGTTATCCACGTCCATTGCCTCATCACCAGTTGGGCCAGGTGTGGGAAGGCTAGCCTCGTCGCCATCATCGCCGTTCGGTGTGTACACCGTTCGGAGTGCAGACGTGCCTCGACTCCTTGCTACTCGCTGCTTCTTTGCTAGAGCACTTTCTCCGAACCGGCCAGATGCACCGTCATCGTCAGACTCGTCAGCATCGGCGCGAGATTTTCGCTTCATGCCTTGCTTCTGGGAAGTATCCGTCTCATTGCCCTCAGAATCAAAGTTTGTGGCGCTGTCTAGCTCGGAATCGTCGTCGTCGTCGTCAAGGCCAAGGATTTCTTGCAAGTCCTTGTCGGCCGTGTCCCAGTCAAAGTCCTGAAGGTTCTTTGCCTCGGCCTCCTCCTCCCCATCCTCCTCTGAAGCAACCTCGGTGGTGTCGTCCACCCTTTCTCGGTCCGCATCAAGAATGTCTAAGTAGTAAGGCTGCTCATTCAGCCGCCTCCACTGACTTAGACAATCGGTGAGCCAGTTCTGGTTGACAATTTTGATGCTAGCAATTTTGGCTGCTTGCTGCACCTTCTTTGTCCGAGGCCGCGACGAGGCAACCACAAGATGTGTCACCCGCTTAGAGATGCTGTCCAAAACTTGGGCGCCAAAGCTCTGCGCCTGTATACCAATTTCAGAATCCTCCACTCTGACTCCCAACGGCACAAGACCGGACAAGACAATAACTAGCCCGGACAGGACATTGGACTTGAGCTCATCCAGAATATCACCCACATCTGGAACCATGGACAGATCCACGCCGTCATCGATTGAAGGTCTCCGCCGAGACTTGCTGTGACTGGGAGGATGTGTGGGTTCAGACTGCTTTCTTTCGGTGCGTCTCTTGTCGTATGTCTCATAAAAGGCAGTGTGAAGGTCAGTGAGGTGGTCTTGCAGAGCAATAAGTTCCTCGTCGTCGTCCACTAGGAGGTTTCGGTGGTGGTTGGCTGAAGAGTCGCCGTTCTGTGGGTCCTGTATCTGTTCGTCTTCCTTGTCCAACTCCTCCTGCATGTGCAGCAATGGTCGGTCAGTAAGTTGTTTCTCCAGAGTCTTTTCTTGCTCCTCTGTCTGGCTTTTTAGGTTGGCCGCATCATTTCCGCCGCTCATCTTAGCAAGCTCGTCAAGAGGAGACGCCTTGCCGGTCCCCGGGGCTGGAGGTGCCGTCTTTGCAGGGGCCGGCAAAATGTCCGTACGCTTAGGCAGGAAACTCGAGTTGATGTCGCCTATGCCCTTGAAGAAGTCGTAAGGCACCACCTTGATGAGGTTGGGCCGGTTCATCGGCCACACATCGGCACGATCGTCAATGATGACGACCATGTCGGTGCTCACGGGGAACAGTCGCTGCAGACTCTTCGAGGTGATGCTCCCATTCTCATCACGGCTGATGACTCGGTTGCCGAACAGCTTCTTGTCTGGATCAACGATGCGAGCAATATTCAAGGCGTACGCACGGGTACCCATTGTGTAGACGTGCAGCTCGTACATCTTGGAAACTTCCTCAAGGAACTCGGCCAAGCCGGGTCGCAACTTGATGTAGTATGTGCATCCGTTGGCTAGCCCTCGCGGACCATCATCATTGAGCTGGAAGCTCTTCACATCCTTGACGGCTGCGTGGTTGGGATTTGATGGGTCGCTTTGCCATTCGCCGATGGTGGGTTCGATACAAGCATGAATGATGGTCTGGTCCAGATCGACAACGAGGCTAAGCTTGCGCTGCCGAAGAAGTCGCTTTTGGGTGTCGTGCTCGGCCTTGGTAGCTACACTCTCGCTAACCATGAGAGCAGTCTGGTCGTGGGTCATGTTGATCATGGCTCTGTCGGTCTCGCGCGCCTCACTGGCCCAGTTGATCTCAGTCATGTCGGCACCACAGAGCGTGCACAGGCCCTGGATCTGAATCTCATGACCACACGACTCCTCGACGAGCATACAGGGCGCATCGCGACCAATCTCCATTCCTTCCTTGATGCGCCATTCCTTGAGGATACCCTCAGCAGGGCTGTTAAATTCGGTATATGTAGACTCGTCGGTCCACTCATCATCGTTGATCTTTCTCCTCCATGTGAATTTGTACTCAAAAATGATTTCCTGCTTCTTGAGCGTGTCACCAGGTTTCTTCAACAGCTTTGTGATCGTAATCGGATAATGCAGGCGTGAGCCCAGCTGCACAGGTTTGTCGTACATTTTGTTGAGTGATGCGACAGCAGTCAGTCGCGAGAGGCCGTTGAAGATGGTAAAGGAAAAAGGTTTGGTAGGTTAAAGCAAGGTCTGCAATACAGGTGACATGTGTCAGCGCGCGTCCGTTCGATTCCTCGCGCAACAACGACAGCAATTGAGCAGGCAGAGGTAGACAGAAAAAGAGTTTCGCTGATTCACAGGCTCACGAGTGATTGAAGGCAACGTACCTAGAGACCAGACCTCTTCTTGATGCGAGTGGGTGCAAGTATTCCTGTCAAGCCCATGGCCTCGCCCTCTGGCGATGTGGCTGCCAAGGCAAAGGCAGAAGATGAAAAGCAATGAGGCTGCAGCGCAGGGGATGGATTGCTGCGGCAGAAGCCTGCTCAAGGCCTTGTCGAGTGCGTACTCAATGACCTTGATCGACGCGCGATAGGAGCCGGGGGGGAAGGCCCGTCGGCCAGGTGCTGAGTCGCGTTCAGATGTCGGCGTGCGGCCTCGTGGCTGGTGATGTCTTTTGGCAATGGTTGTGGTTGGTGAAAGGCGCAGGCTCTCACGCTCACTCACAGCAACGCGCGGGAGTGACGCACTTGGTACAAAGCGACGGGCTAAAGCTCAGAAGCTCAGCTTTAAGTGGTTCCCGCTGTCGCGCAAGCTCTCGTTGGCCGGAAACGGACCCACGGAAGATTACTGAGGCGCGTCACGTGTCAGGGAGCAGGTGGGTCTCCGGAATCTCGCAGAAAGGTTAGTCCGCGGATTTGTAGTGCCTAGCACGTGGCCCTGGTTCGCGCGAAGTGGGTTGATGTCGCAGGTGGTCTGAGCTTGGTGATCGGAAGCTGTTCCAGCTATGTATGCACCAGAACCAAGAGGATGGATAGAATCCGAAAGCCGCAAAGCAAGGTGAAAGGGCAACGGGGTCTGAGCTTCGACCAGACTAGGGTCCTGGGCAGGATAAGGAAGAGATCAAAGACTAGGGACGGGGGAAAAAGCAACAAGGCCGACTGCGCCGCCAATAATGTAACGGTGGAGGGGATGTCGTACAGTTTGGCGGGGGTGGAGGGGAATGGCTTGAACAAGCACGAGCACGAGCGGCCGTGATGGGCGTGTGTCTGGGTCTGGGACAACAGGTGAGCGGCGTACCTCAGGTATAGGTAATAAGTATAGGAGGCTGCTAGACAAGGGCTGCCAGGCCAGGTCGAAGTGGAAGGAAGAAGAGCTTATAACGCGACTCTTTGGTCAGACCAGACCACTCCGGCTGGTCCCCAAAGTACACGCACAGGTACAGGTACTTTTGAGTCACGGAGCGGAAAGGCACGATCCACGGGTGCACGCAGGACGAGCCTGACAGGTCAGATCACAGTGGGAGGGGCAAAGAGGTATCGGATACCTACAGTGGACTCGCCCATCTGAGCCACAGTGTGTCCTATGGTCTCGTAGCAACTGCCGCGAGCTTAGGGTGGGAGGACCCGCCCTTTTTGTACTTTTTTTGGTTAAAGCAGTTGATGCTGCCCTGGGCCAATGCCACCAGCGTCGTACTGTACCTACCCGCAGCTCCATGGAATACGTACCCATCGGCTCCCTTCACTTCCATTCTGGGCGTCATTCATCCTAATCGACGCCACAGCCCCGGCTCGAGGGCGCCCATCCGCGTCGCCCTGCGCTCAATGCGCTGTGCATTAGCTGCCTTCTGCTGGCCCTCTCGCCGGTCCCCATTCTTTGTTCCTATCATCACCGAATCGTGCCACTCATCTGGTGACCTTATCGAGCCAGCTAACTGGGCCAACCGCTGCTAATGACTTGCGTGAAGTTTCTTGTGGGGCAGTCACGGTACCTTGTCAGCGGAGCGGCTGTGGAGTTAAGTCTGCTGAGGCGCAACACGCCATGTACATTTACCCTAGACACTGTGCCCGCATTGTAATATGCTCTCAATGTCGATTGGGACCGGTTAGATGATAATGATAGGTGAGTTCGGTTTTTTTGTGTTTTTTTTTCTTTTGTAAAAATTTTCCCCCTTTATAGATTGAAGTTGTGTATTCATCCATTGCGTGGTGTGGTTAATTGGAACCAAACTATACATCGCCACATATTGGTTTGACTCCCAGTGTTCTTCTGCACACTAACTTGCAACAGTGTTCCACTCAGTCAACCATAGAATATCAACTTGTTCATCTAATCAGCCATTAAACCAAGACAGAATCGCTTTCAGCCATGTCGATACTCCCAAGGTTATTACTTTATTCCAATTAATCATTTCACTCCGTTCTTTGCATTGGAATGTCCCTGGAAAGTTCGTGAGACCGGAAAAATCGACCCGGAGTAAAGTGGACACCACCAATCAGCACTCGTAAAATTAACAGGCATTCAACTGCGCACAGTAAATTGGTGCCAACATTACAAAATGGCACATTTATACATTTCATCATCGCGTTCCACCGTCAGTCATGCCATCATGTCAAAGGATGATCCAAACTCCGTCGCTTTCCTTGACGACTTATAATACACAATTCCCACCCTTTTTAATGTGTGTTAGAATGTACTGTTGTGCCAACTCAAGCCGACGCCCGAACCATCTTGAAACCTTCAGAAACCAGCTTTGTAATCTCTTCGTTCTTGTGCTGCAACAAGCCAAGAGCGAAAGCAACGTCGTTCCATTGTCGCTCTGTCTCGCACCGATTGAGTCGGGCTGCCAATTTATCGGCCAGCTGCCTGGCATGTTTGTCCTACGCATAAAGTTAGCAATTATGGCTCCAAATTCTCCAAAAACTTATATAAAAAAAAACAACACTCACCTTCTCAACAAAGCCCAATAGGAATCGCACAATTCTGCGGAAGCTTTCTTCTTCCATGTGACCTCCGGCACTGAGCAGACTGAACATGTCCACAAAGTGATTGTAAACAGCATTGTCCTTGGTGCTGAGCTCAGTGAAGAACATTCTCGCCAGGTCAGCAATTCGGCGATCCTCATCCTCAAGGCACTTGGCCATCTCGCCCAACTGTCCCTTGACCTTGACCTGTCCGGCCAAAATCAAGAAAGTAAGCGTCATTAAGCAAGTTCGCTTGACAGATGCATCGTCGTCAGCAAGGCGACGGTACAAAAAGTCTGTGTTCTCATCAATGAGGTGATTGAAGCAGACGGCCATATCACCCAAGGCGATGACGGCGTTGGATCGCACAGTGGCGTCAGGGGAGCGTTCCATGATGGTGATAAGAAGAGGCAGGTTGGCCTCACAATATTCAGCCGACACGCACATGAGTTTGGCCAGACACAGGGTTGCAGCTGCCTGCAGCCCCTTGTCCGCGTACGTCGTGTTGTTGGCGCAAATTTCGGAGACAAGAGGTCCAAACATGGCCAATAATGAGCTGGGACCGTACAACAGTTCCCGCTCTCGGATGTGGGCCATGGCCTCGGTGAAGTCATCCTCGGTAGTTCCACCGATGAGGTCTAGTTCATCAGCATCTTCTTTGTCCTTGTCCGACTTGGCGGGAGCCTGCTTCTCCTTCTCTTGCTTGCGGCGCTTGAAGTCTTGTTCGCACAGCTCGAGATGGACGATCTGCTTGATAGCCACATGTCCAATGATGAACAGGAGCTGAGACAGCGCAATAGCATTGTCTCGTTTCCTGGGCTTCTCGCTCTGGGTTGCAGTTGGATCATCATCCTGCATAGCTTTAGTATCGTCACGGGAGACTGGTCGTGAGCTGGGGCGAGATTGCGATTGGAAGACGTGACGAGCTTTTCGGCGAATGATGTCTGAACACAGCGTATCCGGGTGTCTGGAAATGGCATAGATAGCGTTGATAGCCTGTTCTGCTACACCATACCACTCCTTGCTCTCCGAGGGGACTTCGGTGATGGCTGCGAGCCTTGCAGAGACGGCGTGATCGTTGGGTAAGCGAGAGAAGGTCACCGGAGAGCCCTTGGCTTGTCGACCAGTTGGATTGATCCTCCTGAGTGCAATGCAGGTAAACTTTGCCAACTGAAGGTCGTCTCGCCCGTGGGATCCGAGGCCAGTCCGAAGCATCGTCTCCATTTCGCCCACCACAATCTCAGGGCTTGCTGTTGCCAACATGCCCAGGACGATGATCGCACCTCTTCGTTGGGTTCGTGATATCTCACGCCTCTGAACACCGTATACCTGCCACAGCTTGGTGATTACGACTTCGGGGATCATACCTCCCTTCATCATTGTAGCCAGTAGCTGTTCAAGCGATGTGAGTTCGGCGGGTGTCGCGCCAAATGTCAAACTGATCATGTTGCGAGCAATGTAGTTTGCTGCGTCATTGGGGCTAAAGGAGTCGGGCGCCTCAAAGAAGAGACGCTTGTAGCAGTCGATGAGGTGAGTTTGCACTCCCTTGCCCTCGTCACTGTTGCCCTTGGTCCAGATGAGACGGAGCATGCGACGGATACCCACTTTATTCTGTTCAATGTTGTAGGCATCGCCAATCTCAAAGTAATCGATGGCCTCGATGACCTCGCTCTTGTTTCTGGCTCCAAGAAGCTGGCAAATCGTGGTGGTGGCATCGTGGAGAACATCGATGAACTTGAGCGCTTCATTGTAGTATCTCCTTGTGAGAGTGAGCTTCTCGATGGCCTCGCTAGTGGCGGCCTCTTCTTGGGCTTTCTTAATGACCTCCAGCTTCTGCTCTTCGGTCATTGGTTTAGGCTTTTCAGGAGAGCCAATCTGGGTGGCATCATCTAAAAGCTGCGTGTCAACTGTGGTATTGGCGTTTTCTCCTCCAAAACCTGGGATACCGGGTGGCGGCTTCAGAGCATTTAGCTCCTCGTCAACCTTATCCAAACGAGCCTGCCATTCCTTCCGTGAGAGCTGCGCACCGTGCATCACAGTGAAGGGATGTGTCTTGACAAGTGCTCCAATCAGTTTAATGGCATTTCGTCGAACGTTACTGCTCTTATCCTCTAGACTTCGACAGGCGAGCTCGGCAGCTCTCTGGCGTCTTTTGGGGAACTTCTGTTCAAGATCACATAGCTTCATGTAAACTTGAAGGGTTCTGCAGCGACAGTAAGGGTTGATATCAAGAAAACGTTCCTCAAGAACGTCAAAGAATGCGTTGAGCTGGGATTTGTGATTCTCGCTGCGCTCGTCCTGTCTGCTAAGATGGGCAACCATGTTGCCACATACTTCGATCAAAGCACAGCGAAGAGTGTAAGACTGCGAATGTTAATGACAGAACCGTTATACAGCTCGCTATGATAATAACTGACCTCGCTATCCAGCTGTTTGGCCAGCATCGTCATTTGCTTGATGACCAGACGAGGTGCTAACTCTGACAGCTTGGCAATAAAGGACGAAACGGACTTGGGTCCTCGTGTGTCGTTGGAGTTGAACTCCTTGTTACTAATCTCCCTCAATACCTCATCGACAAGCTGTGGATAGTCGTATGTGTCGGCCAAAATATGCAAAAACTCGGCCATTGGTTCCGAGAGGTGTTCGAAGTAGGTAAGGTTCTGGATGACGTTGATTTGAGCGGCTACGTGTTGTTAGATCGGTTACACCGCAGCACCTGCTGCCAAAATTAAACATACCATATCCGTGGCCATGGTGTTTGACGGCCATACACAAAACCTTGAAACAGTGCATGCGAATGGCCGTGGCTTTGACCCGCTGCTCGCTTTCGAGAATCATGTATACTGGGCGAGTGAGGAGGCCGATGAAAGTGTCTCTCTCGCTGGTGGTGAGGAAGATCTTGGAGAGCTTGAGCTTCAGAACCTTCGACATGATGTCAAGGGCCGTCTGGAGCTGGCTTGCTGAGTCCCATGCGGCGTCCTTGTCCTTGGCGGAACCCTTCTTGGGTTTGCCACGCCCGCGGGCGGCGGGGGCTGTTGTCGATTTTTCGGCGGCTTTCGTTTCAACGGCGGCGATGGTCCACTGCAAAAGGAAACCATAAATCTCGAGAAGCTTCTTGTGGTGCGGCACGGCGTCCTGCTCGTCTGGAGAGTCGATGTCACTGTGGACGGCATCTGCCTCGGCACTCAGACCGCTCATCACAAGATCAAAGATCTTGCTGAGAGCGTGAGTGGGGAGGTAGGCCGTATATCTGTCGTTTTCACGTAGCTCAGAATCGCGTCCCATAGCAGCCGGAGGATCGGGAGAGGAGGGGTCAAGGGAAATGTGTGCTAACTTGAGGAGGAACTGGAGCGAGTCCATGTGAGAGGCACGCATAATGGCGTCCGGATTGTCGGCGACAGCATCGACAATAGGGTTCAACACGGCGTTGATGACGGGGTTTGTGAGGGCCTCGGGGTCATTTTCGCAGTCAAAGAGGGCGCTGTCGGCCTCTGGCGTGGAGATGCTGGCGGGGTCCGACATGTAATGCTTGAGAGCATCGTTGATATCGAAGTTGATTGTCTCCATGGCGGGCAATCGGGGGAGGGCGTCACCGCAGCAGGCGCGCGTGTACGGTAATGATGATGAAGAGGTAGAGGTAAAGGTGGAGAGGCAAGACGGTGTGAGGGGAGGAGGGGTGGAACAGGGAAATAGTGCAATCAAATCACAGCTGGATCATTTCCAGGCTGGGGGGATTCAAGCCACACTGGTGTGCCGCGGGGGGGTAGCGGTATAGCGGTACTGCGGCGTGCAGCGAGTTTGTACGGCGTATAATTCTACGCCTATAGCTGGCGACGGACGCGTCTTCGCTGTCGCGTGTGTGGTTGGGCGAGCAATGAATGAAATGTGACACAAGTAGCGATGGTTAATGAGAGCGATTATGCATTAGGTGCATGGCGGTGATGCTGCGAGGTTTCTCAGCAACGAATTGTTTTTGTTTTCTTTGACGCGCACCAGCCCACCATGTCACTTTTTTCCCCGCCATCGGCCGCCCTAAGACAGAGCGCGTGTTATGGCTGGCTCACCCCCCCTGTAGCGAATTACAGCGCATGAATAAGCCCCTCCACCGAACCGTGCATCCAAACTCTTTCATTCTGAAAACCTGCAGATGCACATGTTCATTGTTGTGTGAATTTCGTTGGTCTTTGTGCGCGTGGACTGCGTGTACGTTTGCCATCAATTGAGCGCGGTTGCAGCTGGGAGCCTCTCTTTTCTGGACGACGAGGCATTGCGCTGGATTTTAGGAAGCAAAAGTCGACAACACGAAACAACCAAGTCGAAGCGACCATCGCAATGGCTGCAGCGGTTCACCACCACCAACAAGTTGAGGAGCCCTTTGAGATCCACGAGGATGCAAGGACAGAAGATACAGAGATGATGGCCGAAGAGGAGCGTACCGAGGAAGTTGTTCCTCCTACAGAAGACGACGAGCCACAACAATACCACCACCATCACCACCACCACCACGGGGATCCACAGTACCACCAGCATCAGCAACCCGTTGACGAAGTGGAAGAGGAAGAAGAAGAGGAGATGATTGAAGAAAGCTCTGAGGATGAAGCCGTTGACAGTGGCGTTCAAGCCGATATGGACAAACTGACCAGCGATTTTCCGGGCTTTCGAAACAAGTACCGTCTGCTGAAGCGCATTGGCGAAGGTAAATATCGAATCCCTGTCTGCATAGACAATCATGCTGACTGGATCCGCTTCAGGTACCTTTTCGACTGTCTACAAGGCCATGGACATCATGTACGACCAATATGATAACAGCTGGGACATTGACGAAGACACGTCCAAGTGGACGCCGCCGCCCCTGAAGCGAACTGGTAGCGGCACGTCGCACCAGTCACCACGTCGCAGGACTCGCTATGTTGCCATTAAAAAAATCTACGTCACGTCAAGCCCCTCGCGTATTCTCAATGAGCTTGAGCTTTTGCATGATCTGCGCCAATGCCCGTCGGTCTGCCCTCTCATCACAGCTTTCCGCCACACAGACCAGGTCGTTGCCATTTTGCCGTACTTTCGCCATGGCGACTTTCGTGCCTATTTCCGGGACATGACCATCCCAGACATTGCCATTTACCTGCGCTCGCTATTCACGGCCCTCAAGAGCGTCCACGAACACAAGATTCTCCATCGAGATATCAAACCAACAAACTTTCTCTACGACCCGGCTAGTCAGCGAGGTGTTCTTGTCGACTTCGGTCTTGCCGAGAGAGAGGGATCAGATTGCAAGCCCTGTCTCTGTCATGAGACACGGGAGGTTCGCAAGCACCGCCAGGCCAATTCGGTCTGGGCCCAAAACTCGACCAACCCTCAGCCTGGGTATCCCAAATCCGACACCCGCTCATCTCGACGTGCGAATCGTGCCGGCACCAGAGGCTTCCGTGCCCCTGAAGTCCTGTTCAAGTGCACAGAGCAGACGACGTCAATTGATATTTGGTCTGCGGGAGTCATTCTCCTTACTATTATGTCGAAACGATTCCCCTTCTTCAACTCTGCAGATGATGTCGAGGCCATGATTGAAATCGCTACCATCTTTGGCTCCAAGCGGATGAAGGCTGCTGGCTTGCTGCACGGCTGCGCTTTTGAGACCAGCATCCCCACGGTGGGGCAGCAAGGGTTCAGCATGGAAAAGATTATTCTTTGGAGCACATGCCGCACCGACGATAAGCCCTTGACCCCAGACGAAAAGCTCGCAGTCAGGTTCCTCGAGCGCTGCATGGAGCTGGACCCTAGTAGGAGAATCACGGCGGAACAGGCGCTGGAGCATGAGTTCCTTAGAGTCGACCAGCCCGCGAGCCAGGAGCTCGGTGAAGAGGACGAGATGGATATGCTACATGCTTAATTGGAACCGGTCAATATTGTTAATCTAGACAGTGTCGCAGATGGGGCGCGTGTCTGTGTATTTATAGACCATCATCATTGGCGGCGTTATGGGGTAACTAGGACGGTAGATGGTTGGGAGCTTCGGTCAGATATCCAAGCATACGACAGTACAGATGAATGTAATACCCGTCATCAATCATGACACTGCCCGTTTCCTGACCGAGTTGGCTTGAGGATGAATCGAAGATAAAAAAGCAAACTCCATTTTTTGACACCTACTCCAGGAAATCGAGACATAATGGGTCATGGGCGAAAATCGATTTTATTTCGTTAAAACTCCGTTTCGAGAGTCCCTGATGCAATGCTCGAAGCCGATCAACCCAGGTCCCTCCCCTTCTCCCTGTTTAGGTATCCAGGGGCCCAGGACCATTTTCATCCATGAAAATCCGGTTCCCAAATCCACAAGCCCGACTCCAGCCAGCACAGGTTTTAATTTATGCCACAAGCTCAACAACGCCACCAGCCTCAGTGATCTTCTTCTCAGCCAGACGGCTCACCCAGCGTGCGCGGACGACCAGGGGAATTTCGGGGAGACGGCCCTTGCCGAGGACCTTGGAGTAGCCGAGAGGGAGGAGGTCGAGGACGGGGACGGTGTCCTTCTTCTCGCCAGAGACGTAAGCATCACGGGTCTCGGCGGGGACGAGAGACCACAGCTAATATCCAGAGTTAGCCAATTCATTTTTTGCAATGAGTTCCAGACTCTAATTTTTTTTGTTCATTCTCTCTCGTGTCCACCACATTGTAGCCCACAAGGATAAATCGCGAAATCGGGAGGGAGATGTACCTTGTCCAGGTTGATGACGGGCTTCCAGAAGTGGTTCTGCTGCTTGTGGAAGTATCGCATACCGACCTTTCCGAAGTAACCAGGGTGGTACTATCCAGAGGTCAGCCATTCCATGTTCTCCTAGTCGCTCTTTTCGAATCCGGGTCGTCGAACCTTGTCCATGTTGGTGCGGTGGTGGTGCTGACCACCGGCAAGACCACGACCACCGGGGTGCTTGCGGTGCTTGCCGACACGTCCCTTACCGGCGGAGACGTTACCGCGGCTGTGAGATGAAAAGAGTCAGTTTATAGTGTTCCATATTGCGGTCTATCGACGGCTGCGCAATCAAGGGCTCCAGAGCTCAAATTTCTCGCTTGACACAAGGGGCCGTTCTCTGCGAGAGAGATTGCCGTCGGGAGTGAGGGAAAGCACATACTGCTTGCGGGTCTTTGACAAACGGGTAGGCATGGCGACGGCTGTGGTGTTGTCGCTTTTCCGGTGTTCTGGGACGAAGACTGGAACTGCTGGTGATGTTTTTGCGACGGCACTCCAATGGCTAGCACCCTGGAAATTGTTAGACGAGGGCAGGACAACCCTAACCAGAATTTTTGTGGCTGATATGAGTGGTCCGTGCACCGCTTGTCAGGTGACGTCGCGGCATTGGCGTGGCGGACTCTCAGTGTGGCTGCACGACCAGGGTCATGAATGGTAACGGCTTGAGTCCACTTGGCACGTAACTGTGACGCGGTGAGAAACATGACAGACCAGAGTGTGGACGAGGTGGCCAAGGGCCTCGAAAAACTGGATTTTCATCACCCGTTCACGCCATACAGTGTACAAGAGCAGTTTATGAAGACAGTTTTTGACGTTCTCGAGACGGGAAACGGTCAAGTTGGCATTTTGGAGAGTCCAACTGGTACTGTAAGTTTGGGTCACCATTCCCGCTGTAAACCATGGGGTGATGCATTGGGGATTATAACACTGAAATTGGTTATGGTTCTCATGATACCCTGTCTAGGCGTTCAAACTAATACTGGCCAAAGGGGAAATCGCTATCACTTATCTGTGCTTCACTGACATGGCTGCGCCATCACAAGTCGACCAAATTTGAGGCATCGCTCCAAGCGTCTGCTGAGGCATACAAAGATGAACCATCATGGGTAGTTGAACAACTCCTGCGCCGAAAGCGAGAAGAACTCGTCGGACGTTGGGAAGATCGTGAAAAGCGACTTGAAGGTCTCAGACTCAAAGAGAAGGCCCTTGAGGAACGTGGACGCAAGCGTCGGCGCATTGATGACCCAGCTCACTCAGCTTCCCGTGTGACCGATGAAGATGCTGAATGGCTGCTTGACGATGTTGATGATAATGACGATAACTCTAATGACCCTCTTTCTGGCTTGAGTAAAGAATCGCGAGATGTGCTCGCGAGTATTGGCTTGGGTGGCCCACGAGCCAAGGAAGAGGACCAAGATCTCCTTGAAGAAGAAATCAAGGTGCGATATCTGCGCCTCCCCAACCAACAGGCCAAAATAGTAACAGTAGTAGATTTATTACACTTCAAGAACACACTCCCAGCTTTCCCAATTCATCACCGAACTCCGTCGTCCTGAATTTCCACCCTCTTTACCCCCGTCACTTGCCAAGGAGGGCCAGTCTAAAACCGAACCAGTTAAGTTACTGCCTTTGTCATCCCGCCAACGACTCTGTATCAACCCGTCAGTCTCACGACTTGGATCCGTCCAAGCCATCAACGACCGCTGTGCTGAGCTTCAGCAATCAAAGTCAACCAAAAAGTGCTCTTATGTTCCTAAAGAGGATTTGTTGTCGCAAACCCACCAATTTCGAGACTCCGCCCTTGCTACCCTTCCTGACATTGAGGATTTGCACCAGTTAGGCAAGTCTCTTGCGGTTTGCCCGTACTATGCATCACGAACTGCATTGCCAGGCGCCGAGATTATTACACTTCCCTATCCGCTTCTTCTACAAAGAAGCGCAAGGGATGCTCTTGGTATCAAACTCGGAGGGAATATTGTCATTATTGATGAAGCACATAACATCATGGACGCGGTAGCGAACGTGCATTCCGCAGAAATCCGATTGAGCGAACTAAAACGAGGACGAGGCATGCTCGGGATCTATGTGAAGAGGTTCGGCAAAAAGCTCAAAGGCGTCAATCGAGTTAATGTTGGGAGAGTAGGAAGAGTCATTGAAGGACTTAGTGAATGGATGGAGGGGGCTCTCAAGTTTAAGGTGTGTACTGCGAAGCATTATTTGGACAATCACTGACGACTATGAACAGCAAGAGCATGGAATTGTGGATTCTAATGACCTTACTAGGCCAAAAGGTATTGACCAAATCAACATGTTTGAGTTGATCCAGTACATCCAAGAATCGAAGCTAGCCTACAAGATTGAGAGCTACGTCTCTCATGTGGAGAGCGAAGATGGCACAGGTAATGCAGTGTCCCGGTCGAGCACACCGGTGCTTCACACCTTGGTCTCCTTTCTTATTGCTCTTACCAACCTCAGCTCTGAGGGCCGCATTTTTTACGAAAAGATGAAAGACGCCGGGCCGGACATCAAACTTTCCTATTTGCTCTTGTCGCCGACCCACGCCTTTTCTTCTATAATGTCCAGTGCGAGAGCGGTGGTTCTTGCAGGTGGAACCATGTCTCCCTTCGAAGACTATAAAGATCATTTATTTCCCACCCTGGGGGATGAAAAGGTCACCACACTGAGTTGTGGGCATGTGATTCCCCCAGAAAACCTTTGCGTTTGGACGCTCGCTTCATCTCGACCAGGGGCAGCTCCATTCGAGTTCAGCTACCAACGCCGTGGTGATAGCGCCATGATATCACAGCTGGGTTTGGCCATTATTAATTTGTGTTCGCTCGTACCAGATGGAGTGGTGGTATTTTTCCCGAGCTATGGGTACCTAGATCAAGTGGTTGCGGCATGGCAGCAAAAACAAGGGGACTCTGGACCACCGATATGGGATCGTTTGGGATCAAGGAAAGCCCTCTTCAAAGAGACCAGGGGTGCATCGAGCGATGAGGTTCTGCAGGAATACTCAGAAGCTATTCTGGGCAACTCGAGCAATGGCAAGGGTGCCCTTTTACTGAGTGTGGTGGGTGGCAAGATGTCAGAGGGTATTAACTTCTCAGATCGGCTGGGGCGATGTGTTATCGTCATTGGTCTTCCATACCCCAACATTGCTTCCCCAGACTGGAAGGCTAAAATTGAGTACATTGAGACTACGACTCAGGCCAACCTGACGGCGAAAGGTGTGAGCAAGGACACAGCCACAACCAAAGCCAAGCAAGCAGCCCGAGACTTTTACGAAAATGCATGTATGCGGGCCGTCAACCAAAGCATTGGGCGCGCCATCCGGCATCAGGGCGACTACGCATCAATTGTGCTTGTTGATCGACGGTATGGGACAGAACGGATCCGCGGCAAACTCCCAGGGTGGATCCGCGGGGGGCTGGTTGGAGACAGTCACGAGAAAGGTCTCGGGGGACTCATGGGCGCTGTCGGAGGCTTCTTCCGAGAAAAGAAGTCGAAGAAGATGGCGGCGAAATAGACGGAGCCACGTCACGTCATGGACAGGGCGTCGTCCAACGGATGTTGTGCTCTGTGCGAAATCACGCTACCTCTCGGTCTGAGTCTCATGGAAAGCCATCTAGCGGCTGCAGGCGCACAAACGGCTGCGGAGAAGACAGTCATGAGACGCATGAAGGGAGCGGAGAGGCGCAAATCGTCGCCTCCGCTGCAGAATACGGCTGTCAAAGGTGCAAAGATTTGACTCACTTGCATGCAAGCTGCAGGAGCAATCGATTTTTTTTTCCCTTTTTAGCCGCGCCCAGGCCACTAAACTAGACGAGGGTAGCAGAGCTAATCCGGATAGCCAGCACTAGGAGTGGCTAAAACGAGGGCACACGATGGCGAAAACTGAGCAGACAGTTCATTCACCTATTTGGGACGGGCATTTCCCTTGCGCTAGAGCTTCTGGACTGCCTGTGATTAGCTGGCCCAGTTGGCCCTGCAAGGTTTATACCGCAAATCAGCGCACGCTCGTCGGCCCGTCAGTCCAAGACGCCCGAGTCTGCGACAGGAATTTTCTCCGGCCTGGTGGAGGGGAGCGGACCAGGGTCGGAACAGTAGTTAGGTAATTGCTCAACCACCATATATCAACGTCTTGCATTCCAATGCTTGCCGTCTCGTGAATCCCATGATTTCTCGCTCCGGTGGGACCAAGGTGAACGGTGACCTATTTTCCTTCTCTTTTTTCCTTTTTCGCAACTCTTTTCCCATTTAACATGGCTGCCGACGCGGAAAAGGGCGTGCCTGCAACCTCTGTTGCAGTGCCCGCTGAGCGAACCGCCCCAGGGCCGGAGCAAGACGACCACAGCGACACATTCAGCGTCAAGGCCTCGTCGATATTCCACAAGGCACTACGCATGGGACGGGTCGAGGAGAAGGGCATCCAGCCCATCCCTGTTGAGGACCGCCAAATGACCCGCTTCTACAACATCTTCACCGTCTGGTTTTCCATCAATGCTAACATCCTCGGGTGAGTTTGTGGCGGCGGCGTCCCGTCGTACGACCGGTCCGCCTTGAATTTTGAGACATTTGCTAATATGGCCTTTTGTGCAGCATCACGTTTGGCATGCTGGGGCCTCTTGCGTATGGTCTCAGCCTCAGGGATTCGTCCTTGGTTATCCTCTTTTTTGGCCTGCTTTCTACTGTGGCACCCGCTTACCTTGCCACTCTCGGTCCCAAGACGGGAATGCGGCAAATGATCCAAGCTCGATACAGCTTTGGGTATGACAAGATCAAATATTCATTTTGGCTAGAAAAAAAAAACTAACGCACTATGCAGACGATACCTTGTTTCTATCCCGGTGCTTCTCAACTTGGCTACCCTAACCGGTTTCATTGTCGTCATTTTTGTGGTCGGCGGCCAATGTCTTTCTGCCGTCTCTGGTGGCAACCTCACTCCGGATGTCGGCATTGTCATTATTGGCCTCCTTTCTCTCCTCATCTCATTTTGCGGCTTTCAAGTACTTCACTATTATGAGACCT
Source organism: Calonectria pseudoreteaudii (assembly GCA_001879505.1). Classification (NCBI taxonomy): domain Eukaryota; kingdom Fungi; phylum Ascomycota; class Sordariomycetes; order Hypocreales; family Nectriaceae; genus Calonectria; species Calonectria pseudoreteaudii. Next base: position 317,589 of record KV875260.1, on the reverse strand, counting down.
ACGCGTCTATCCCTGCCATCATTGCCATCGCTATTGCCACAGGATGCGGAGGATCTGATCTCAAGAAGCAGGCTCCTCCTGCGGAACCGGCCACCGCTAGCATGGTGCTGAGCTTCGGCATGATTGTCGCTAGTTATATGCTTCCGTGGGCGGCTATTGCCAGCGATCTTACCACATATTTCGACCCCAAGGTTCCATCGTAAGTTTTGTGTGGTCTTTTTTGTTTTGTTTTGGCGAAGGTATCACTAACACCTCATAGATGGCGAGTGTTTACTTACACGTATTGGGGTCTTCTCGCCCCCACTGTTCCCCTCATGGTTCTGGGCGCCGCCATTGCTGGCGCGCTTCCTAACGTGCCCGAATGGTCAGAAGCTTATGACAAAACTTTGGTTGGCGGTGTTCTTGCAGCCATGCTATCGAGTGCCGGCGGTTTTGGCAAGTTTGTCGTCGTCATCCTGTCCCTGACGCTGCTCGGCAACACTGGAGGCACCATGTACGCCATCACACTCAACTTCCAGACACTGATCCCAGGACTCATTAAAATCCCTCGCTACGGTTTCGCCATTGTCGTCACCGTTATCACCATCCCCGTGGGCATCAGAGCGCAGCAGGACTTTTTTGTCAACCTCGAAAACTTTGTGGCCCTGATTGGATACTGGTCTGCATCCTATATTGGCATCGTCACCGTGGAGCACCTTGTTTTCCGCCGCGGAAACTACGAATCATACGACCACGCCATCTGGAACGTCGCCTCGCAATTGCCGGTGGGTGTTGCAGCCATTGCCGCAGGTGTGCTCTGCTTTGGCTTAGTTGTACCCTGCATGGCACAAGTGTGGTGGACAGGACCGATCGCCAAGACAACGGGAGATATTGGGTTCGAGTTTGCCTTTCTGCTGAGCTCTCTACTTTACGTTCCTTTGAGATACCTCGAGAAGAAGTATACCGGAAGGTAGAGAAGAGAAGAGAACAAAGAGATAGTCACTTCAAAGTCGGAGTGGGACCAATCCCCCTATTTTAACATCGTTATCCTATACAGTCATGAGAAACGGCCAATTCGGATGGTTTAGAGAAAATGAAAATGAATATTACATATAATGTAATAATGAATGGTTTTAGGGTCTGAGTGTGCATGTGGGCTTTTGGCTAAACGTCATGATACATGATGCAGTGAATGAGTTCCCGGTTCCTTGGTACCTGGGCGATATTGACTTTGATAGCGCAGCGTGTTGTCCTAAACAAAATCACAGCTTCTCAACATATTTTGAAAGAATTTGTAAACTTGTTGTTTTTGAGATTTGCAACACCCAAGTTCTTCATGTTACCGCAATGACATCGCTCACCAAGTTGCTCGGTGCGGTCCGCAGCGATACGCGAAAGACATCCTATGTTCAGCACATGCAGTACCCAACATGGGTTTACAACGGTTCTATTATCAGCGAGGCATTCTTGTACAATAATGACCGATTCAGGCACTACGTGGGTATTCGCCTCGCCGCGGGAGAGAACAAGTCCAAAAAAAAAGGGAGGACTAACGGAAGGGAAAAATTAGAACGAGGCCATGGCCGCCATAGAAGAGTTTAGCGACGCGGTTCTCGATCTCATGGATGAGTGGGAAGACTTTGTCGACTGGCTGTCCTACCGCCACATGGTTTCGTACTGGATCGGCCTCATCGAGTGGCGTCACCGCGTCTACGACCGCGAGGCATTCACGCCGCCGTTCCAAGCAGCCCAGCCCCGCTGCCGCTTGCATCGCATCCGGCAGATGCTCTTTGCGCGCTTCCTGCTGTTATGGCACACAGACGACGGGTGGTACACGCTGGAGCGCGAGGAGTTCCAGCAGGTGCAACGGGAGCAGCGCCAGGGGTATCTGGCCCGGCTGCGCGAGCTCGAAGCGCATTACGGCCATGTCATCGGCGAGACGAGGGTCAGGCTGGCCATAAAGCGGTGTGAGGTGAAAATGGGGGGCAGGTTCGAGGTGAAGAAGGAGTTTGATCGGGAGATGGAGGTCGTGGAAAGACATTTGGATGGTGATGTGAGGTTTGAGAAGTAAGGGGGCGGCAAACTAATACCACATGGTACAGCGATGGGATGTAATATATGTGGATTAAAAGGACCATGGGGATAGTTCTAATCTATTGGATGGATGGAGAAATGTTGGTCATAATCTGATACAAGCAAAGTAGAGACAAGTAATAGGCAGGGGGTTATTTCAAAAGCTGAATATTGAATCTTGTGCTATTCAAGTCCTCGCAACACACTATCCGTGAAGCCTAGAAATACGAAGTCATTACTAAATGAGCAGAAGGCATTTAAATGGGCCTTCTGCGGATCATCCTCGGTCAGGCGCTGCCAAGCAACTTACATCAACGGACCACGTTAGGGCTGAGATTTATGCGAAAAACGCTCTTTTAAATTAAGTAATAATACTAATAGATTCTGTAGCGACGGGAGGGGGTATTTGAGGCAACCAAAAAAAGAAAAGGAAAGGAAGAAAAAAAGAAGACATTGCTCAATCCAAATCGTAGCTCCTGAGACCTTATTTCTCCGATTCGTTATTCCAAGCTTATTCTCTTGATCATCTCTTCAACACTGATAAGAAGAAGAAGAAGGAAAAGGGTTCCCGAACTTATGTATTGTAAACCACGATTCGTGGTCTACAATGACAAAAGGATGGAAATGTTGAACGTCGATTTGGTCCCATTTAAGCAAGCACAAGGCCGGCAAATGCAACGGCAGCACCGGCAACGCCGAAGGGAGCCAGGGCACGAGCATCATTGGCTTGGGCAGCACTCTCGGTGGAGGAAGCTCCGCTGCTGGTTCCGGAGGCAGTGCTGCTGCCGCTGGATGCAGGGCCAGCGCTCGAGGAGCTCTCAGCGGAAGCGGAAGTGGCACTAACGAGGGTGGAGGAGGGTTGAGAAGATGCAGAGGTGGCAGTGGTCTTGGCGGTGGTGCTGGAGCTTCCAGCGGTGGTGTTGTCGTCGTCGTCGTTCCAGTCTCCTCGAGGCCAGCCACAGCTAGTCAGGATGTCGTCAATATCTGTCCCCGTATGGTTAGCTACGAGTCATCATAGAAAACAGCTCAAAGTTAGTCATGATGGGGGAAAGCTCACCAGTGGTGTCAATCTCGGAGCGGTCGATGGAATAGTTCCAGTTCTTGTTGACGTGCATGCAGCCGGCGCAGGAGGCGGCGATGCCCTGGACAGCAAAGCCGCGGTGGTCGCAGATGCACGACGAGGCCGAGTTGTCGCAGTCGTTGGACAGCTTGACGATGGAGCTGCAGATCCAAGTGCAAGGACCAGGAACGTCGTCGGAGTCGAGGGTCAGGTCGGCGCGGGCGAGGAGGAAGAGGGAAGAGGCAATGGCAACGGCAATCTTGTTGGAGTACATGATGAAGATGGTTTATTTGGTAGGTTTGAAGTGGGAGAATTGGTTGAATTGTTACAAGAGAGCTGTTTTTGAGAGAGGATGAAGTGCTTTTGAGGTGATGATGATGATGTGAATGTGAATGTGAACTTGAATGTGCTGATGATATTGAATCAACTTAGGGGGATTGTCCTAATCTTTTTATACACAAGAGCTTTCATTCATCACTGAGGTTCTACCAATGTCATTTCAAAGCCGTACGCCTTTACGATCATGGCCATGAGGCTTGGCACTTCCAAATCACAATGTCCGTGTCCCACTAAACAATATCAGAAGATGCCAGGGAGCTTGTAGGGCCAAAAATGAACATCACAGACAGGGCTCTACAACCTTACAGCCCGGCGGGGCCAAGTAATAGGCCGAGCACCGAGATGGCGAAACCACGGTTGTTGACGTCGGGAGCCATGGGGTTCTCCTCGTCCTTGTCTCCTCTCTCGTGCTTCTTTGGCATCTGGTGTGCCCTGTCCTTGGCAATCCAAGAATGCGGGGGCCCTGCCAGGCGAAGCCAGCTCAGACGACGCCACGCCGCAAGATGCTTGCGAGCCAGATCATTTCCAGACCACAGGGGGCAGCCAGACAGATCGGGCATGATCTCCTACACCATTACACATGCCAGCAACGGTGGTGGTGTTTTCGTCCAAGCATTAAGCATCGAGCCCCCTCCCCCACCGGCCCCTCCCCTCCCCTCATCCAATCTTATTAAATCCCAATTTTTGGCTGTGCCATTTTAAGCTTTACCACCTGGATATGCAATGCCCAAAGTTTGACCCTTCTTTTTTTTTTTCCTTCTCGAAAAGGCGACCATGCCCCCCCTAGTTTTTCGGAAATCAAATTGCGACACGTTTAGAACTGCCGACCGGCAACTCTGACACCCATCAGTATCAAGATTAACAGAGGGATAGCCTGCAAGCAGCACTTCTCAACGTTAGGTGTAATTGATGTCTATTTCATGTTCCGATTTAAGAATGCGGGTCCCGGTTGTGGCGTTGTTGGCGCGCGCAGCCCTGTCTATGTCCAGCTCAACCAGGGATCTTGACAGCACTTCCCCCCCCCCCCCTCTCAAACTCGTATACATACATGTATTCCAATCAATGCTTGCAAGTTTGCATCGTCCGTAGGGTTGCATTGTTTCACCATTGAGTCGTCCAATCGCCATTATTCCGACCTGCATAGCAACATGAGACCAGACGAACTGGGCCCTATGATGAAATCAGTTGCCCCCCCCCCTCCCACCCACTAGAGCCACGCGAGCCTCAGCCTCCCCCAAACATCCAATCCGACGTTGCATTTCAGTTCTATAATTGGAAAAACTACACAGCCTCATTGATTCCAGAGTCGGTGTCGAAAGACCCCTCTACACCTTTACAAGATCCCGTGATGGAGGCATTTTTTTAGTTGATCCTTCCGGCAGGGACGGGTTCGCCAGCTCATTAAAGTGGATGTTCAAACAAACCTCTAGTGCGTCGAGACGCGTAAACCCATCGCATAGCATGGGCTCTGCGCCGTCCTATTCGCTCTGTTGTGCGTGATGAGTTGTGTGTGCTGGATGAACTCGTCGGCCGCATGTGGCGTCGAACTACCCGGTTGGTTCATGAGAAACTTGAGGAATCCTACAAGTTCATGATGGCTACGTAAACTTTCACGCAATCTAAGCCCATGTCATTATTTCGCAAATCGTTTCCCATTCATTGGGGCAAGCTGGGCTCACCGCCCCGATCAGTTGAGCTGATTGATCAGTCGAGACGAAGCCCCAAGAATAGAATCAAGTTGGGCCACTTCATCCCAACCAACCTGACAATGATTTTCTTACCCAATCCGTGATGACTCTTCCTATTTTCGTCCATCGCTCTCCGCTCCCAAAGTGTACATGGATTCTAGACCGGCTTCTACAACCTCTTGATGGAGCAAAACTTAGAATGGTCTAAAAGTCCGTGGATCTCGCGGCAGTGTCGCCTGGAATCCGAAATTCTCGCCATCCGAAATCCTCGGCACTTCGGAGGCCGACACAGTAAGTTTAGTAGAGGCGACGCGGATCTTTGGTGACGGCTATAAGTGACGGCTATATGTATGTGATAAGCGAGGTGATAAGATGAACAAGCAAAAGTGATCAGCGCAAGGGAATAGGGCTGAGCCACCTCAGACTTGTGCCAAGCTCTTGGATCAACTACACACATCATTGGGAAAATTTCAGAGCCAGGCTTCAGATGAGATAGAATATAATAGTTGCCCCAAATTACACATGAAATTTTACATTCGGAATGAGTCTGAAATGAGGTTACCCAATTATATCGTCGTTCCTGCGTGGGTTGGTGCTGTGTTCCATCTCGTTCAGTTGACTTACCCTACACACATTGTAAAATTCGGGCAATCTCATGACATAACTCGAATTCCAAACAAGTGCGTTTTGCTTTGGTATGTGTGTTTCGCCTCTTATTCGTTTTACTTCTATATTATTTGAGGAATGTGAGATGATTGAACCCCCCGGAGATGTTTCATGGCAAGTTTGGTCAAATCGGGGTCGTGTTTGTATTGTGCATTGCACGTTGCTGTTGACGAAGAGGTAACGTGTTGTGACATGTGGGCTTATGAATGACACAAAACATTGAAGTGCAGAAAGGTCTCACCTTGCCGCGTCTTTCCGCAAAGCCACCGACCAAAGTCCCGGGTCGGGTTTCTCCGCATCCATCCTGATTGACTTGGGACTATGTCAACTGATACACCCATTTCCAGGGAAGCCTACGCATTTTCATTAATTGGCATGTTGACGTTATTGCGTCACTGCCTTTCTTGTCTATTCCCTATTGCAAATTACGACAGTTCCAGTGGCTGTCTCCAGACTTCCAGAATCTTCTGGAGATTTAAACGGCTTGCTTATCCATCATGATATGAACTCCCCTCATGCGCCTGTGAACTGGTAGGTTGAAGACTGATGCTCTTTTCTTACTGTACTAGAATGTTGGAATAGGAGGCTGCCCGCACTCATTTCGCATCGGCGCCTCGTGATAAACTACGGTGACGTATCCTATCGCTAGCGTTGGCTATCTCATTTCTGAGCCGGTGATTGGTCGCCAACTGGCTCAGGCGCGAGCAGGCTGCGGCGATCATAATTCCAATTGCTGCATTTCAACGTTCTTTATGGGTCTGTCAATCGGATAAGAGAGATAGTTACATCATACTTGTTTTTGCTTTTCTTCTTCTTCTCTTGCCAGGCTAAAACCCCTGGGGTCTGGACTTGTTAAATGAGGAGAGGATAATAAACATTTGCAACCAACCCGACATTCTTTACCTCTACGCTCTTTCTTCAATTTTTCTTATTTTCTGCGCTACCAACCCAAGTCACTCATTTCTAATATCCACAATGCGCTCTACTTACCTTCTTACTGTGGCCCTCAGCGCCGTGGCCTATGCCATCCCTATCGCTACACAGCCAAACAGCGCCAGCGGCTTAAGCGGAGCTTTCCAAGTCAAGCCCAGGGAATACCTGAGCTCTGCCGAAAAACTTGTCGAGAAGCGTGAGACCGAAACCGAAATTGAGGCCAAGATGCCGGGCTTCGTCGGAGCCGAGGTTGAGGTTGAGCTTGAGGAGGACGAAATCGAGGTGGAGGCTGAGGTCGGCAAGACCAAGGCTGAGGTCGAAATTGAGCATAGGAGAAACTAGACACTCGTTGTGGCTGCTCCTAGTGTTGGTTGCCAAATAATTTATGAGTCCTGTGTTTGAGTTTTGAGAAAAAAAAACACACAGCGACGGCGGCTAGACTTGGGGGGCCGTGACATTTCCGCCAACGAAGACGGCTTCTTATTCGGCCCACAGGAGATGATTGTTAATTCTGCATTGTACCTTTCCAAATGATAATTTATAGCAACCAGCAATATCGCAATCCAATCGTTGCACCTCAGCTTGTTGCTAGTGTGCTTACTTGCGTTTGTTTTCTTGGAACACGAGTTTCGCTGTGCAGGGCCTTTTGCTAGAGCGCGCCGCCGACGTGATGGGATCGGCGGTAGGCAGAGCAGAGATTCGGCGGAGCCGTCTTACGATGTTGTCCCAACTGCATGTTTTGACGGCGCGCGATAGGCTAACGGAGGATATGAACGAAATGCTGCAGAACGGATTCCAGCCTCTGAGTCATGCCAGGGTTGGTTGGTGCATTGCAAAGCATGGTACTGCCCCAATGATGGGCAAGCCACCGTTTGGCTGGAGTCTGGTGGTGCGTCACACCACTTCCCCCATTGGGCCACTGGACCCTCTCGGCGCCCGTAACAAACTGTCGGCGCTGCGTCTCGCAAATGACCCACTCGGATCGCCTGTGCGTTAGCTAGTTCTCAGCGCATCCCGCTCCCTGACAACCTGCTATAAATGCTCCTTGGTTTTCGCCTTCCAACCCCGCCTCTCTCTTCCTCATCAAGCTCACCGGATCTACTTCAGAGTAGTCCGCCTCCGCTCTCTCCTTCCTCCTTCCTTGCCTAACGGCCTCTCCAGCCCGTAGGGGAGGCCGCTCTCCCTGACTCTGAGTCAATGGTCACCGCCGGTACAATATCAGCCATGTGTGTCCGAAACATTATGTTCTTCTACCAGCCGAGCGAGTCCCTCGACCTCGTCGAACCACCATAGGAGTAGCCAACAAGATGCCCTGGGGCTTCTCAGCCTGCTTCCATCCCAAACTGACAACCTACTCGACAACTCTCCTCCTTTCGAATTCGCATGCGACTTTGTTGGCTCTTCTGCCTCTGCCTTTGACGAAGCCAGTATTTCGCCCGATTTGCTACTGTCTGATACCGGACTGAACCAAATCGACGACAACTGGCTTCTCCAAGGCTGTCTCCTGGACCCAAGTATTGATCTTTCCAGTGGCGGTGTCTTGATACCCGACATGGCCACTCAAACCATGACGCTTGGCATGGGTGATGGGCTTGATGGGCTTTCGCTTCAGCTCGAAGCGGAATTCCTCACCCAAGATACCTCGAACGGTATTGGCTCAACCTTTGAACAGTCCACTCCAGATGCATCACCAAATAACGTGCTCGTTCCCCCCACAACCACCACTGCATCAAATTCTTCCACAAACTCACCTTCCTACGCCCCCAACTCATCTGGCTTCTCCACCTTCACCCTCAACATCAACAACCAGCACTCTCCCGGCAGCAGCAGCGCGTCTAGCGGCACCAAGCGCAAGGCGGCATCGTCGCCTGAAGATGAATCTGCAGTCAAGGATCTCAAACGCCAACGCAACACCATGGCTGCTCGCAAGTATCGGCAGAAGCGCCTCGACCGCATTGCTGAGCTGGAACAGGCCCTTGCTGATATGACTGGTGAGCGGGACGATTTGCGGCTCAAGCTGGCGCGTCGTGAAGCCGAGGCGGATGCGTTGCGGGAGATGCTGAAGAAGTAAGATGGTGAATTAGCCCACTTGTCACTTACCTTTTGACTCTGTCAACTATTGGGATTGAAGAAGAACGGGATTCCCCGCTATTTAGTCAACAAAGCAACCTTGTTAGCTGTCTCGTATGATGATTCAGCGAATGTCGCGGACTGGCGACGCTGGTGGGGGACATCGGTCCAGCATGGACATGATGCTTCCTATCATCTAAGTAATATAAATATAGCGATATTTGATTTGAACGCTTCAGTTTTGTCGTGACAGAATAACACTGCCTTGCCTTTGAATGCTGTGATGTTTAGTCTAGTAAAGGGATTGATGACAAGTAAACTAGTTTAGATGCACATTGGTCAGTATGGGCATAAAAAAAATCAAACGAATTTCTGTTGTAAAATGAATGCGCTTCTATATTTGTCTCTCAGACGATGTCGTTCTCTTCCTTTTTCGGCTCATTCGACTCATAGTGATGTCGTCGGATTCCGTTTCTCTCTTCATGGACGGTGGCTTGATGGGTGGAGACTGGGGGAATGGATGCTTACCATGGACGCTAGCGATAACGATATCAGAGGTTACAGTGGATCTCAGCGTACTGCTTGATGTGACCTTCTCCAATTGATGATGATATTGTATCTCTCTTATCTGGCTGGCTAAATGTATCTAGATATCTACAAAGCTCAAGTTCTATTCACCAGCTGGTGTTGAAGGAAACATCCGTGTGGAATTCCAACTCATTCATACTCAAGATGATTCATCTTGATGTTTTCTGATGGCCAAGACGATAATTCCATCCCAGTGCACCCGGTCCTCCTTCCCTCTCTGGTCTCCGTTTACAAAACGGTGTGCCAGCAAAAACGCTGAGTGGGGCATTGGTGTCACAAAGGTGGGGACCTCTTACATGAATCAGGATGAGCCAGAATGACTCATTCTGAGAATGCCCCGATTGGGAAAGGCGTGGTCGGTTTAGCCGAAAGCTTGTCATAGACTCTGTTTCTGGAGAACCCGCCGAATTCGACCCCGTTTCGGCGCGGACTGCGCGGTTCTTGGCCCGTTGCTTGGATCCGGCGACCGTCTGGGGTATTTAAATTCGGCATAACTGGACTAATGGGGCAAAAATGGCCACTCCCTCGATTACCCCGAAAGTGCCCCAGACATGCATGTGGATTCGGCGACTAGTTAGTCACTGGCTTTTTTTGCATCTTCCAGAGTGTCACAAGGCTTCAAACCATACCAGTGTACAAGCTAATGTTAGTAAGCAAAGAAGAGAGAGTAGTGACTCTGGCTAGGCAGCAACCTTCTCAATAAATGCGATTAGATCGTTGGTTGGCACAAATTGCCACCGGTACCGGATGTACTTTTGCTCTCGCGCAATTTGTACGATAACGAGTGTACTCTTAGAAATTTCGCCCTCCAATTGACAGGCCCTTTCTTCCGTAACTTTTGTGGAGCCTGGTGACACTCGATGAGACAGTTTGCAGTTCTATGTGTTCTATCCGTTTGAATGCGGTATGACTGCACCTCGGTACCTAGCAAAATACAACATCAACCAAAGGGTTCTCAGAGTGAAGACACGTTCTTTTAAAGGTTTATTGTATAATTCTGTTCAAAATAATATTTATTTCATATACTCAAACGAATCATACGCTTTTGCGATACGCTTTTCTTCTCGAGTGTTTGAAGTGGGGTACCTGGGTGCAGTCTTGCCACACTGAAAGGGATATATAAGAAGCGTGATTTCCATATAGTTTATCTCGTAATTTGATGGCAATCACTCAAGCAAGGCAACACTTCCGAGATGACAAAACCACTACAGAATCCTAATTTGGAGAGAGAAAAGCCAACGCTGATAATATCTATTACTATCAATGCCCGAAGGCCTTGGTATATGTCGCAAATCCTTCCACTACATCCGGGGAAGGCTCATCTACAAAAATAGGCAAGTACTTTTGAACCCATTCGGACTGGTAGTCGGCCGTTTACTCCGCCTTCATGTACTCCCAATAGTCAGGATACCACCCCGACTGCTGCCAGTCTATCAGTGCGAGCACTTTTGACGGAGAACCCGGCGAGATGATTATGTTGCTGCGGTGCAGGTCTCCGTGCGTGAAGACAATCCCGGCATCGTCGTCTAGGAGCCGTCTGTAGGGGTCGGGGATTTCGTCGGGGCGCATCCCCGGCCAGTGGGCTTCCTTGCCGCTCCGGATCATCAGCGATAGCCAATCGTGAAACTCGCTGACCGCGGAGAACGGCCCCGCCCGAGGCAAGGAGCCGCTGACAATGCTGACATCACGAATGTGACTACGGTTGATGTGGCCTTTGGTTTGGGGACCTTATTGTTAAATGCTAATACGTAGAAACAAGGGTGTGCGGAGAGGGCCCTACCGACGAACACATCGCTTGGCTCTTGCTGTAAGCGACGCAGCCTCACGAGTATGGACCTCAGCTGCTCACAGACACCCACCCGGTCCTGGTCCCCCATCGATTCCCAGTGCTCCTCAAGCGTGACTCCCTGCACGTGCTCCATGTACAGAAACGTGCACTCACCGTTTTGACGCCAGCCATAGATCTCTGGCATGGGAAAGCCTAAGTATCCAAGAGCCCAGAGACACTGGCCTTCGGCAACACTCACCCACGGCTCTTGGCCGAACTTGACCACGAGCCCGAGCGATTCGTAGCATGTAGGCCGCTTCGCCCATTTGGATTTGGAGCTTGATGTGTCCGAGGCCGCTGCTGCTGCTGCTGCCTTGTCCAGGACGTCTGAGGGAGAGGGAAGAGAGGCGCCGGGCCCGTTGCGAGAGAAGAAGGATGAGTGCTTGAATGTGACTGATGAACCTGAAGGAAGTGACGAGGCGGATACGATGTAACTGGACGAAGACATCATGAGCACACACACACACACAAAAGTCCATTTCCCCAAGATGGCTTCCTTTCTCCCCCTTTTCTCTATTTTCTTGTTTCACACCGTCTCTACCCATTTTGCATCGCAGTTGTGCTTGCTGGCTGTCCCCAGCGTGGGGGATATTGCCAGGCAGCAGTATTTTGACACTGCGGAGCAGCGGCGGTGGCGCATATTCGTATTTTTAGGAACCTTCCCCCCCCCCGCTGAGGCATTATACGTCGCTGCGTGTTTTTAAGCATATAATTGGCGAATTCGCATGGTCCGACGACGCTCATGACGCGTATGCGTGCTCAGCCAACAAGCTAGCAAAGGAACATATGGAGCCGATGCCACAACTCCACCATGTTCGCGATACATGGTATCAGAAGTTTTATGCGTGCCCTGAGTTGGTGAATTTATACTGATTTAACTTTGCTCGAATACCTTTTGGGCTGTTGCATATTCAGTTTCCATGGCTAGCAATCCGCTATCAGGACTTGTTAGGTTGTCTAGACTGTTCGTCTTGCTGAATTACCATCGCGCACCAACAATTGCGACCATATCGTCGCGAGCCAAGCCTTGAAGTTGGATAAAAATGATACTGTACTTCTGCCTCATCGCCTACCATGACTAAGGACGACGAAGAGCCCCCAGCCATTGGGCAATCCTAGCCGCAGACAAGGAGGGTGGTCTTGCGGGACCCAAGTTCCACGCCATTGGGTCCCCATTTCATGGGTACTACCCAGAGGTGCAGGCATTCTACGATCTCGAAACCACAGGCAGGCCTTAAACCACGTACTTCATTGCCTACGTGGCCCAGGATTGGCTGGATCGCCTAAAGGACATCGCCATGTCTACTGCGCCACCCGGCAGGAGCCCGAACCCCCTTGACCCGTTGGCGGTAAGGATCTGTGGTTAGATGGTATGCTACCATAGAAAAAAAAAACGCTGAACGCATATTGCAGGGAGAGAATTGCCAGAAGTGGGTTCGAGACTTTCTTACCGCTCTGATCAGCCTCGGGGCCATTGATGGGTCTGCAATTGAAAACATGGAGTCTTGTCCTCGAGAATAGATGGTGCTCTCGCGAGACTCTCGTGAGACTTTGCATGTTGATGTTCTTTGTAATATGACTCATAGATTGACCCAGGAGCCTTCCATGAGTTTTCTTTTTTTTCGACTAGGGCCAGGAAATACCTTGAGTAAAGGTGCATAATTGAAATGGGACATTCCTGATTGAGTCTGATTCGCACACGTTAGCCAAGTAACATAACGAAGAAAAATACTCACAATTTGCCTCTGATTAAGGCAAGAGATAACGAATAGAGATTACCTCCCTGTGAGATACGCAATGTTGGCATCTACGTCTTCCCTTCGAGCTAGCGCATCGATGACTTTTTTACCCCTTGCCTGTCGCCATCCATGAAGATGCCGCTCTTCTCGTATTCTTCACATCCAACTTTGTCCCCTCATGAATGAGCTTCCGAATGCAAGAGAAATCTCCATTATTCGCTGCACTGCAAACCTTGTAACACCACGCCATCCATCCTGAACGGAAGCCAGACTACCTCGACAAGACAGAAGTTTGAGCGCCGCGTTCTGACCCCATGCTGCTGCGTCCTTCAACACTTGCTACCAGTCTCCTGTAGAATGGACACCTTTGTATTTCAGAAAAGTTGAAGATTGGAGACAACTTACGATGGTGATTCTTTTATGCAACAACATTTACAATACCGTCTTGGGAGAGGTCATCACAAAAGTGGTTGCACAACCTAGCATGTCTAGTGAAGAAAAATATTTTCGAAGCTCTCAGCATGACTCGCACCTTTGTGACCAAAGACGGAGCTTCGCCAGACGGCTGCCCTAAACCTGGATCATGATTCTACAATACCTCAATGCGGTTATTTTGGAGTCGTCAACAAATTTTTAGGCGTTGACGCGGAAACATCGGGGGCGTTGGAGCATTCCGTTCGTCAGGCCTCCCAATCTTTCTATTCCCTTCTTTATATCGTCGACAGACAAGATGATTTATGTGTGTTTGTGCATTCGTATTTCGCGACGGCTGGATGTGATGTATGCCATGGTTGACCACTCTCCAAGCGGTGCTTTTGCCTGGAGGAAAGCCTAGTCCGACCCATAGTCTATCTACGAACCAAATACCGTCCAGTTTTCCTCTCGCACCTGTTTTGAGCTTGTGGAATTCTGTAAACTTCTTCTTCATATACCAATGATACTTTTCTACAGTCGTTTTACTCTGAGTCACAACTCATAATAAGATCTACTACGCTTCTTCGTGGTTTCAAAATCTCCGTCTCTGCTTTAGACCAGTTCCTCGCCGCTAATGGCGTGTGTGAGACCTACGGAACCCCTCCAATGTACCAAGATCATCCGGACAGAGACGAAATATCCAAGTTACTTTATAAGAAGATAACCTTGGCGGGCGGCACCGCAAACAAGATGGACTTTCGTGTCATGATTCCGTTGAGACCTGGCTGCAATAGGTCTACCATTGCATATGCCACGTATGCTTGGGTTACGGTGTGGGCTCATGTGGAAGTCAATTTGGAAAAAAGCCTGCCGACAGACCCTCCAAAAGGTTTCCTTGAATTACGAAAAGATATCTTGTCATGTGGCGAGAATTTCCCCGACGGAGATAGAATGCACGATGATGGGAAGATTGGTCTATTTCTCGTCTTCACGGATGATATCCGAGGGCTGTATACGCCCCAAGAGCTCATAGATCGGCACAAAGTGAGTCTGGTCTTATTTCTTTCTAGTTGAATGTATTTGTCCATCTTATTTCATATAAAATATTTACTGCATCTGCTAACTGGCCACGATTTCTCGAATACACAGAGTCCTCAATTTTGTGACCTATGTGATGCTGCTTTTAGTGGCCCCGAAGTTTGGAGGCTGAGGCAGGATCATCGTTATCAAGTTCATGGATCCAAGGACGGCCAATGCCCTCTCCCTTCAGGATGAACTTGAGTCCAACGAACTGCATTGCATTTACTAGTACAGCTTAGAGAAGGGAAACATATAAATCTGTGGAAAGATGTTTGAGAATATACGTAGTCCGTTTATGGTGTATCCAAATGTTTCTCTCCTTTCAAGACTTACTGAAACCTTCTCCATTTAATTCTGACTTCAAAAAACAAGCTGGAGGCCCGACCGGGTGATTGAAGAATCAGGCCACAGGGGTGGCATACAATTAGAGTTGTACAGTAGGGTTGGCCATGAAAGTTTTGTTTGAAGCCTTCTTGGAATGCCCCTTTTCTGCATTACTACTACTGCGTTTGCAGAGCCAGTGCTCTCTGCTACTTGGTGTCATGGGTTGGGATTTCTCAAAAAGCCCCAGTTCCAGAAGTTAGTCCGGGAGACATAAGAAAGCTTTTTAGTGGCTATTCAAAATTTGTCCAGTTTCTTATACATACAAAAATTCCGAGATAACACTGATTACATGCAGTTACTGGTTTTGGAAAGTATCACCAAATTCTGCCTCTATGGAGGTGGATGAAAAGGGGATGATGCAAGATGTGGGATGTGAGATGCTTGTATCCGATGTCAAGCCAAAACAACTTGAAGCATCATTTCCATTGCTTACCAGTGAATTATGAAAATTCTGCGAGTTATGAGGTCTCGGCATAAACAAATTGGTCATCAAGGGGGTGGTCGTAGTTGCAGTGCAGGTGCCACTTTTTCATCATCATTCGCGACGGCAAATAACTCGCTCGCCCATCACAGATATCCCAAATGCGTCAAGGTTCCCCCAGAAGAATTCACGGGTTTAAAAGCTGAAAAAAGCAAAAAAGAGAGCGAGGGGAGGCCTAAAAACAAAACCGCCGTGGACAGGCTCTTGACCAGCCAGTTTGTTACGATGACGTTTCGGCATGTTTCAATTTGGCCGCAATTCACTTGACATGCGAGTGTCTTTCGCGCTTCATTCATGCCGAAATACAAGTAAGGAACAAAAGACTACGAGCTTAGTGTGGACAGGAAAAGACTCCTGATGGGTTTCGATCGCTTTCTAAGAACATTGCAAGGCTGCTATCATTGCAGCAAGAGCACTGGCGCTCATCTGTATCAGGAGAAGCATCTGCGGGCGTACCCCCCTTGGCCGTTTTCGCGACTTCCTTCTATCGCTTAATCTGAGAAATTGCACATCACCAATCATCTATGGGATCTCTTAGTGTGCGGTATTTTGCAAAAACACCGTGTTACATTGTCATGGGAATCACTCGAGGGCACATGTGAACGCTAGCTTCACCGCTTCGCAACGTAACCCAATTAGTACCTACTGAAGGTTCATGTTAGTAGACGATGGTGACCAGGAGCTACAATAAATTACTGAATTGAGTTCATCGCCGATTGCTCTCTCCATGTCTCCCATCGCCTACCCGAAACAACGGGGCCTTCGGATCCGGCTCCGCAATGGAGGCTGCCAAGCAAACAGTCCCAGACTCGTTAGCTTGTACCCTACAATGCATAAACAGCCTACATAAAAAGCATGAAAAAGTCACGATGCCGGAAATCTAAGACATCAGCCGACCTGGAGGGCTCTGGCGAAGAGGAAACTGTGGCCTTGAGGTGAGGCCAACCGGGCAAACCCCCTTGATATCATACCATGGGAAGCTCTCCATTGTGCGTCCTAGAGTCCTACAACCTCCCTCCGCCTTGCCATGAAGCCAACACACCTACGTCACATCATACCCGTGACCGTCACCTTGGTGCATAATAGGCTAGGCCTCCGTCTCGTCCTGACAGGCATTATGCTTGAACCCACCGCACACTATTAGCTTGCCAGATTGGGCGGGCCGTAGATCATTTTGCTTCTCCAAACTCCCTCCCACTCTCATCCACTCTCATACCCACTCATCCCGCTCGCTAGTTCATCCATCCATCCAGAGTTCAGACTATTTAGAGGATCCGAGCCCGAGCCCGAGCCGTCTCACCAAAGGCCCGCGGCGGCTGCGGCGTGAACGGGAGTTGCTTTTGTGACAAGCTTGCCAAGTAGCCGCAGCACTTGTCATGAAAGCCATGTTTCAAACAGGCCTGGCTCTCAGTAATATGAAAGGACCTTGTTAAACCACGCCACAACACCATCTTCTGGCCAGCTATTTCTGAAAGGGAGGTCAAATGCTGGTCTGGTTCGCTCCCGCGGTCCCGAATCTCTCATCTCCTTTTTCTTTTTTGGACCTAATATACACCGGGGGATGAAAAGTCTACCTCAGTTGTATCAAATGCTTACCAAGGCATGTGAATGAACAAGTAAAAAAAAAAGGTTGCATAGCGATGACTCTTGGGATGAAAACGCGCCTCGTCACGCGTCCATCCTCCTGGTTATGGCTGCCCTGGAACTCACCTCCCCGACAGCCCTTCGCCCCCCATTCGTCATCCTATCCCACACCGTGATACGAGTCCGTAACGCCCGTAGATGTTGCAGTGCGCCCCGCGAATCCAGCCAGTCCCAGACATCCACACACCATCATCAAGTCACATGCCTGGTCATCCGCCCGCTCTAGCCTGATGGCAGCGCTGAGCGGCATCAGCTTGGGCCGAGCGATACTACTGGTGTTAGTGTAAGGTGGCTTGGGACACTTACCTCCCAAAGCTACCTGACTGGCTGCTCGATGAGGCTCTCGTGGCAGCCCTGTCAAGCCAAGCAGCCGGTCTTTTTAAACGGTGCTAGACAACCCCCTCGTGAGGCGCGTCAAAGGAGGGGCCAGTTTTAACGGCCGGCTTGCCACAACACAAACGCAGTATTGGCGTCATTAATGCATCATAACCAACTCGGCCGCTGAGATGAGGTTGTGATTGTCAGTGCCCACAGATGATCGGTTACCCGGCCCTTTCGGGGACCCTTGAAGATCTCGGCATTTGCATGCCTTAGTGCATCAACTGACATCCAACTTGGTCCGGATAAATGAGTATCGTTGCGGATTCCACCAAGGATCAAGAGTCTCCGAGCCAAAAGGGCTCACAACTGAGAGTGAGTGGGGAACAAAAGAGTCCTCGGACAGGGTCTGAAAGGGTGGACCTTGGCACCCGTTTCGGAGCATTCTCGCCGGTAGTTATATCCAGGTGTTGAACAAAGGTGCCTACCAATAACAAGAAATAGAAAAGACTCGTCGGAGACGCGTCGATGGGGCAAAAACATGGACTAGGGACATGGCTGTGGTGTGTCAAGGGGACTGACGACTACGCCGGACTCCGGTCGGATGATGTGGGGCAGGGATCATGAGATTCTGTGAGATGCTAGTCTGAGCCAGGGAAGAGGCCGATCTTAGAGTTGAGGGTGTGGGGGCTGGGTTTGAAGGCTGTATGGTCCTTGCTGCTCGAGGCTCGCTGCTGAGGCAGCCTGAAGAGTGTGTATCTATCTCGCCTACGCAACATTTGGTGGATGCTTGGCTGGAGAGCGGGAGCCCCGCATGGTTGGCTTGGGTTTGACGTCAGCAGAAGAGGCTTTGCTGGAAAGTCTAGACTCCGAGAAGATGGTGACGATCAAAGACATGGCGAACCCAGCGCTCTGGTGAGAGAGGTGCGGGTAGAATGTTCGATAAGCCCGCCACGCATGTGGCAATCGAGGCCAAATCTGGGGACGCCAAAACAGCCACTGAACCAGTCTCATAATGAAGATGAGCCAGCCAGTGGACAGAATGTAAGGCTGGGAGCATCATGTAAGCCGGACCAAGGTAGTTTGGCGCCAGGCCGGAGACCAACGACGGGGCTAGTCAGGCGGGCACGGCAATAGACATTAACACGAGGGCATATGAACCAAGGTGGTTGGGGAGTGCAGGCACTGACCCGTAACTCGCACGAGGTCCAGAATAAAGGGGGGATGGGGGGTCGACATAGACCGCGATGGGGACAAGAGTGAGTGATGGGGCTCTCGATCGTGATGGTGGTGAAGCTGTGGATGGTAGTTGTGGTGTGTGGGTGTGGTCATCCGCCTGAGATAACACCCAAGTGGAAGACGGGCGCACCTGGCCAAGGTTGTGGCGCCAGCGCCCAGGTCATATCTGGAAGCGGGTATGGTTTTGACATGATGGCTCACGAGGAATAGCGTCTTTGCAAGTGAGCGTTGACACGACGTTTGGGTTCGCGCTCGCGTTGCCTGGCCACAAAGGGATGGGCAGATGACTGGCATTAGACATTATTTGTCTGCAGGGACAAAGACGGAAAGCCGATCATGCTGCAGAGGGCAAAAGCGAGAACCGCTGCAGACCTAGGAGCGAATTAGCAACCAGAAGTGAGATACATAACAGGACATTGACCAGGGTGCTCTGGATGGAGCGCAGAGCCATGGCCACTCGGCGTGGAGCTAGAGAGTAGCCTGCAGTGTTCGCCGAGTTGGAGGGTGGGAGCATGATCGACGGCATCTTTTCTAACGACAGAGCTAGGAGCCAGACCTCGCTGATATAGATGCACTAGAGCCGAACATAGAAAACGAAGCGGGTGGATAGCCGAGTTGCAGGGGATGTTTGCGATAGGTTGAGGTGAGAGAGGCAAGAGGAAAGAGGACGAGATGGGTTGGGTGTTGTAGGTCAGAACCGGGACAAAGACAATCACGGTACGCGCTACCCCAAGATTATGACGCCAGGCGGACGCCTCTTCGAGACTCGAAGCCTTAGCTGCGAATGCAAGGCTCAGGGCTGTCCCCGCGGAAGCTGATGCACCAGCCCGCAGCTCCCAGGCCCCATAACCAAGACCAATAATTGAAGCCGGAGGGTGGGAGTATGGGTGCGTGAGAAGCCATGCTTGAACCTGTTTGCTTGGTGAGGATGGCATGTGTGTGAGAGTGTGCGTGTGCGTGTGTGCGCCGTGACGAATTCAGAATAGACAAGATCCGTGAGTGGGTGGTGTGTGATTGGGAGCATGTCAGTTGAGGTGAGGTTCCATCTTCGATACGTACCTCGATGGCGTTCCACGAGATGTTGCCTGAGTCCCACGCTGAGGTCAACCTCCATGCGGGGTCTATTTCTGGCAGATGCCGGGGAGGCGCTCGGGCCCTTGGGGCCAGGATAGCACCCGAAGGTGGTGGTGTCCCCCTGCACGAGTTAGCAACTACAGCAGCTCGAGAGCTTCCGTCCCAGCGAGACCCAGAGCCTGCGCAGCGTCAGCAGGCGCCCAGTGTTCCAGGACGCACCCGCTAGCTGGCGAGACCCAGAGGTGCTAATTTGAGAGGACGCTCCGCGCGAGGCGCACCCGCTCAGTGGCTTGTGGCGCACTAGACCGCACGTATCGGGAATGTTGCGTTCCCGCGCCTTGCAGGCAGAGAGCTGATCCCTGCGAGGCGCTGAGACGGCGGGCCAGTGCTGCTGCAGAATGGCGTCAGTCAACCTACAGCCCGGGTGAGCGAGTGATTGTTATTGCTTTTTACCTGATACTGCAAACCACAACTCAAATAGCTACAGGCTGCGGCTTGCTGCCGGAAAGGCCCCCCGGCACGCCAGTTTCAGTGCGGAGATATTCCTTGCCACAGGAAAAAGAAAAGAAAAGAGTGATTGGGTTCGCGCGAGGTTACACGAGCGCTCAACGGCTACGACAGTCGGGTGCCACGTTCTCAGAAGGGACGAAAGTGCACGTCTTGATGGCCCTTTGGGCAATCATGGACCAGCCGCTACCGGGATCTATCCTGCAGCGGAGCTACACATGTTGCCCATTACAGCTCTGACTGCATCACCACGGACAGCTGCGCAAGCTCGGCCTTGTCCAAGCTCCCTATCAAGCCTCCCATGTCCCCGTCGGTTAAACGAATTCGACGAGCCTGCGACACTATCGATCATGCACGAGTGGTCGCACAAGAGCGACCAAGAAACCTAGCCCGGCCGAGTCGGGGATAGCGGCCGACATCTGCCTTGATCGTCGAGACGGCGGCCACGGTTGGAGGTGGAGGGCATGGCCGCAAGGGTGTGGGCCCGCAAGCATGAGCAAGAAGAGCATGGGCATGAGGGGCATGGGCATGGGCAGGCAAGGCGAAAAAGCGAAAGAGACAGGGGTTGGAGGCCACCATGAGGTGAGGCGAGACAAGACACAGGTAGAGACA
Organism: Calonectria pseudoreteaudii; assembly: GCA_001879505.1. Taxonomy (NCBI): domain Eukaryota; kingdom Fungi; phylum Ascomycota; class Sordariomycetes; order Hypocreales; family Nectriaceae; genus Calonectria; species Calonectria pseudoreteaudii. Next base: position 296,873 of record KV875260.1, on the reverse strand, counting down.
TTTGCTGCTGGATGATGCATGGTTGTGAGTGAGGTGAGTCTGAGTTCACAGCACGCGTCGCCAGCCAAGGGAGACGGGGGACGCGAGTGGACAAGGCGAGACCACTCTAGACTCTCTGGGGGAGGAGGAGGAGGCCGTAGATTCCCGGGTACGGCAACCAAGGGCTGCGTTGTGTCGTGTGCTGTGTGTTGTGTTGCGCAGTGCACACCACACAGTTCGTCGGGACTCGGGGAAGAAGCAGAGATGCAAGCTTGTTTACGAGCGAGGCTGTGGCCAGGTGGTGGTCAAGGGAGCGATCGACAAGACATGCCGAGGGCGAGGCTCAGTGATCAATGGCCAACCCCCAGATTATTTTATTTTTCATCTGCCTCTTGCTATTGACCTGCGCCGTAGGTCGACGTGAGTCTCTTTGTCTTACTCTAGCCCAAATTGGGTTTGTGGAGGTTGCAGACGGCACTGAGGGGGGCGATATGCGAGACGAGGTGGATGGGGATAGCTTCGCACTGGACTTGCAAGGGTGAAGGATGATGGCCGGTGACCATTCATGGCGTGGTACGGCGAGGAGTGTGCCCCTCACGCTCACACCCAACCCAAGCCGCAGCCAGCCATGACGGACGACGAGTGGAGGAGGGGCGGGAGGATGTGATGTGAGTGGCATGGGCCACGATTCCGACCCTGTCTCAAGCAAAGTGCAGGGCAAAGGAGCCATTCGGATATGCTCCCATCCACCAAAACGATTGCGGGTGGGCAGAAGAAACAATCAATAAACGAGGAATGGCGGCTCAGGACGGGTAGCCACTGCATCCCATCTATTCCGGACTCGGCGCGTCAATGCATCAGGAGTGAGACTTTTTGCCATGGAGAAAGCGATGGTGAAGGAAGGGGAGGAGGCAAAGACACTACATTTCGACTTGCTCTACCGGGGTCCCAAACTCAGTCCATCATCGTCCAGCCCCGGCTGAGATGAGTACAGCGGCAGCCAAAAACGGCCACATCCACCCCCCAGCTCGCCTGAAGGAGATGTGTGACCAACCGAGAGGCCGCACCGCGAGTCGCACCTGGCGTGGCCTGATTCGACCGTGGCGTCGTCGCTGTCTCTGGTTTTGGACGTTTTGGGTATCACCGTGTCTCGACAACAGATGAAGCGAGCAAAAGAAAAAAAAGAAAAAAGAAAGAAAAACAAAAAGGTGGCCCTCGACATCCAATTCTTGAAGCTTGTTCCCCCAGTGGGGTCAAAACTACGCTGAGACAACGATTCCAAGCTGACGGTGCGCCCGTCTACCTAGGTACCCTCCCCTCCACTACGAGACCAAGCTCGAAACAAGAAACAGATTTGTAAATCTACCTAGGTCCTTTATCCACATCACGTTCCCCCGTGGTAGTGGATACCTGTGACTTGCTATGGAAGTGACCATGCTGATGGGCGCAATGGCGGGGGCCTCGAGAGTCTCGGGAGCCAAGGAGGCCGGTTCCTGGTCCTTGTTCCGCATTGTCCGGCTGTGCCTTGTGTCCTGGACTGGTACCTGCCTGCCAACAAGCCTCAACGTCGACGACGACGGCGGCGGCGACAACGACAACAACGCCCATGCCAGTGTCAAGGAGGAGAGAACAGAGGTGGCTACACATGGCTTGCTTTGTTGGGCTGGCAGGTTTCAGGCTCGGCTAGATCCCAAGTACGGGGATGCGAAGCGTAGGCCACCACTAATCATCACGACAATCGTTCCCACCACCGCCAACACCATGGGCCAACCAGCTGGCACACGGGCACTAGAATGGATATTCGTCTGCCTCTTGCTGGAGCCATTCACGTATGCTAGGCAAAGTACCGTCGTGACATCGCCCCCCAGAGAAATAAAAGGCGGCACATGCCCCGACCCATCCTCACAAGACGCCCAACCCATATTATGGATCAAGTGCCGTCGTCTGTGCCACGAAAATTCGACTTGGTCATTTACAGTCTCTTCCACGTCTTCCCAACTTTTTACCATCGATGACAGGCAAGCACAGTCGCGTGCCAGACAATATCCCACCCTTCAGTCTCAACATCATCACACCTCTTACACCTCATCTCACGACAGTGTCTTCCGCATCATCCGCCTTTCTTGGTAATCGCCTCCCGGAACTACTTGTGCGGCTATTTCTTAATTCGACGACTTTGGGATAGTACCACTTATACGAGAAGCAGGCGACCCGAAACTGTATTTTTGTCTTCTTCTTTTTCTGCTTCCAGTTTCCGCCCGTTTCATGCTTCCCTGTGCATACGCATATAAATCCATTCCTGTTGTCAGCAAGGCGGTGCACTGCTCTCGCCCAACCGAATAAGCGTACCTACATACTGCATAACCCAAGGCTCCGTCCGTTCCTGAGTACCAGATTTCCCAGTGGACCGGACCCATCCACGATCCCCAGCAATAGCGCTGGAGACTCCGATCCCTCAGGGCATCGATCCACTGACTCGGCCATCCGCCACCCGCTAAAGGCCGACCAACCTAGCCGCCCTGCCCCTACGCTACAGCGCACCGGCCGGCGTCGTACCGAGAGTGACCTAATCGTGCAGTCGGAGGTTCCCAGCTGACTGGTGATTGATGCAAGCAACCTCTTCCCTGATCGGTTGGCATCATCGTGCCTTCCACTTTCTGTCTTGTGCAGCACAGCACCCGCAATCGCCTTTTGCCTGACAATATCGCCTTTCTGCCTTATCATTCTCATCCCCTCTTTTTCCCATCTTCTCTAAAACACCAGAATCTCTCATCACCATCCTCATCTTCACCTCATTAGCGTCCTCGCAGCCGCCGGCGCCCAGGCCGTCGGCATCCCCATATCTCGCGTCCCACATCCCATCCCACATCTCACACAGACTCAGGCACAAGGGCCCTGGCCAACCCGTCTCACCGGGGGTTGACTCGCGACCACAGCTCTCGGACGCCCCTCTTCCTACGTCGATTACAGTAGGTATGTGCACTGTACCACTACCACCGACACCACTGTCACTGCCATGCCAAACCCCACCACGCCCTAGGCAGCTGGAACCCACCGCTGGGAGACACCCGCTAATACTTCACAGTGCCATCAGCCACTCCTACACTAACTCAATTACCCAAAACGATCTCAAACCAAGCCCAACCTAGGTATCCCGACCCAGCGGCGCCCGCCTTCTGATCCCCCCACCCTGCTCCCACCGCCGCCGCATTTGCCCGCTATTACCCTCCACAACACCGAAACCCTCCACACACTCGTCTTTGAGCCACGAGCGCCCACCACGACCGAGCGAGCGAAACGAGCGAGGGGGACCCTCTTTGCCGCCCGCTCCGCCGCCGCTTTCACGCAACCCTCACCTCAGCCTCCTCCCCGGTTTCTACTACTTCTCCGCCTCTACTTCCCTTTTCCCATTCCTTCTCCTACACCACCCCCGCCTCGGCTGCTCCCACTCTCCACGACGCTGTCTTCTGCTCCTACAATGCCCGAATATCGTCACTCTCGGAGCAGCAGCCTAAACGTCTCATCACCTACCAACGGAGCTCAGACTACTCCCATGGCTTCCGCACCTGCCTCCCGCTTCGACGGGCCCCGAAGCCCTCCGAGTATGTTGCACACGACACCCCGCGACAAGCCATCGCACTTGTCGCATCCTCCCGTCCCACATGGAGACTGACCCGAATCATCATGACAGATACCTCCCACGTCCCGTGCAAATTCTTTCGCCAGGGTGCCTGCCAGGCTGGCAATGCCTGTCCCTTTAGCCATGATCTCGGTGCCGCTGCTGAGAACGTTTGCAAATACTTTGCAAAGGTGCGTGCGCCATATCACGATCACCCTGATACACCCCCGCCACTACCCGATGCTATGCCCACTATGCCCAATGCCAAAACCCCTCTCTTTGAAAATGCTTTCAAAACCTAACAATTGCTCTCGCAATAGGGAAACTGCAAATTCGGGCCCAAGTGCGCCAACATCCACGTCCTCCCGGATGGACGCCGCATCAACTACGGCAAGAATGGCGTTACCATAGGTGCTGCGCCCATCAACCTTGCAGGCCGAGCCAACTCCACATCGTCACAGAACCAGCCATCCACCAGTGCCCTCACCACCTCCCTCTACCGCGCCGAAGCACCTTCGTACACCACTGCCTATCCCTACGATGAGCGACAACCCTCCCTCGGCCGCCAACCCAGTCTCGAAAATGGCCTCCCCACCATTGATATGTCATACACTGAATCCGCCTACGGATCACCCCGGGATGATGATTCCCACCGCTTTGGCCTTGGTCTGTCTCCGGCTAACGGAAAGGGCCTGTCTGTCCTGGATGCCCCTCTTCCCGCTTCGTTCGACTCAAATGGCATTTCCAATGCCGCCAGGTTCCCCGCTGCCCCATGGCCCTCTTCGGTCCCCTCCAAGTTTGGGCTCGAGTCGCCCTCGCAGTCCCTCAGCAACGCCAAGGATTCCCGCACCTCTGAAACCCTGAAGCTCCTACACACCTCGGCCTTTGGTTCCTCAGAGCATCTCATCGCACCCATTCCCAACAGCCCGCCGAACGGCGAGGAGTACTTTGGAAAGCGAACCATGCACTCATCCCGGTTCTCCAAACCCAGGATGCTCTCATCCAGTGTGCCCAAGACCACATCCATCGACAGGGACTGGGAGCCCGATTTTGCCTTTGGCGAGGACGACGACACCCTCCCCGAAAACTACGTGCCCGAGAATCTACAGGATCTGTTGACCCCCGCTGAGAAGGCCCGACGAGGTTCCATGAGAGCCGATAGCAGCGATGCAGGATTGGATGGACTCAGCAAGTACGGAAGCCCGATCGGATCCAGCCCCAGCAGGTGGGGCCCCATGTTCCAGCGACAGAAGGACGAGGAAGATGTCGCTCGCTCCGCCCGAAATGCCGTGTCGCCCTTTGGCCATGTCGGCAGCCCGCTCCGAAACTCAGTTCTGGCCCAGGAGATGGACAAGAATGCCAGCAGCCTTGCCCGCCCTTCGTCCCTGCGCACCACCAGCGAGTCCATGTCCATGCTCTCTCAGCAGCTGCAGCGGAGCCGGCTGGATGACGCCCCCAGTGGCGCCAGCCCATTGCTTCACCCCTCCACTGCTCGAGCTCCTGTGAGCGCCATTAGCCCCATCAGCCCCATTGGCAAGGAGCGCGGTATGGAGCGCCACGTATCAAGTGGTAGCATCAGCTCCTCCATGAATGGGCGATTCACCACCCCCATCAACGAGGATGATGAAATGTTCCACATGGAGGGCATGGAGGAGGATGGCGAGTCCACAGCCTCCAAGACCCCCAAGCGAACTGCAGCTAGCCTGGGCATGGGCCCTTGGAGCAGCTACGCCGGCGTTGTGGCCGGAAAGGGTGCTGCCAACGGAACCAAAGGATCCAGAGATTCGGTGCCTGTGAGCGGACGATGATGGCCCACGCCGTCTAGTTCTAGCAGACGACGTTTCTCTACGACGGATAACGAAAACTAAAAGCGAGCCATCAATTGATTTGGCAATTATAGATGATGACCAAGGTATCAAATCATACGAGCTACGACGTCGCAATCGAACTTATACACGACATTATTGCATTTCCATGGACGAGGAGCACACAATGTGTATCTACGACCGAGCGGCTCTCTATCTTGCAGCATATGGGCCCTTTACGGAAAGAGAAAATCCAGTGTTTTCATTGCAAATCGTTGGCCCCGGAATCTCAAAAGGATATAGGATACACGGCATGGAGTTCTTTTTCGTCTTTTTTTATACTATTTTTGGTATTTCATCGTGATTTTAGGAAAGGAGTTCTCTGTTTGGTAACTTTGCCACCTTTTTGATCATCACCAATGGGGGTGACCATACATACTCGACATGTCAAGGCAGATGGAAGCTGATTCGATGCAATGTATTGCTTGTGAGTAACGTGTATACTTGAAGAGCTTGGTCGGCTTGGTTACACACATTGGATCAAGGCGACGGGGCTAGTGGATCAGCAGCCATCTGGTTTTGGGACAATGCGGGTTGGGTCTGGGTCAGGGTGTTGGGGGTTTCTGGGTTCCCAAAAAAACAAACATTTCTTGAGATATAAGGAGAATGAAAGACAGGACAAGTATTGAGTTTTTTGCTTGAAACAAGGAGCGATGTGATATTTGCCCAATAGTGGAGATCATGTATGACCGGGTATACCCGTACACAAGTGTGATGAAAGTGTCTGAGTGTTTGGGAGTGACGCATCATGAAGGTTATAGTGTAGTATTCTTTAAGTATAGCGAGCAATGCATGGAGGAGTGAAATAATAACGATGCCACCCCCGAATGATTGAATCCCCGCTGATGAGTGAACACAAGACTTGAAGAAATTGGATTCATGACTGTCAAAAAGGAGAAGAAAAAAAAGAAACCGGTACTTGTAGGTGGGATTATTTGTAACAGGGCATGCAATGCGTTATTGCTATATTCCTCAATACATGTCAAATCACATTATCAAAACACTAGCCCGTCAGAGGGACTTTTACATGGCTGGTCACGATCTTGGGGGCAAAATGAGCACAATCGTTTCAAGGCAAAGGAACAACGCGAGTGACGTGAAAGACGTGACGATTCTTTTTTTCTTTTTTTCCCGCACCCCGAGGCTGCCCACCATCAGCTACAAAGGGTCAACTGCCTCGATTCCCAACAAGAAGAAAGTCGTCCGGGAGAGAGGGGAATTTGGGGAAACAAAACTCCGTCGTTGATAAACAAACAAGAAAAACAGGGCACCCGGCAGAAAAAAAACACATCCTCTGTTTGTCCCCCCAAATCTGTTCAGCTAGCTTCCATCCTGGAGATCTTGGGCCCAAGCCCTCTATAAGAAGTCGGCTGGTGAGTTTGTCCCAAGCCTCGGCAAAAGGAGAGAAAGTAACTGAGCATGAACGCGCCGGCGATCCCTCCCCAGGTATTTAAAGCGCCTTTGCAAAAATAAAAGAGGAATGTGTTTATTTGCCTCTCCCAACATGTCTAAGATGCAAGGGGGATTGCGGGGGTGTTAATTGTACAACGGGGAGGTGGGTGTTGGAAGGAATTTAGTTGGCATCGGGCTGCTTGAGGATGTACTCAACGGCATGCTCGACTGGACGGGTTGTTAGCTATGCGAGCGGGATGGATTCGCAAGTAATGAGGACATACCGGAGTGGATGGCATCGGCGTCCTTGTCGGGGATCTCAATGCTGAACTCCTCCTCGATGGCCATAACGACCTCAACGGTGTCAAGGCTGTCAAGGCCGAGGTCGTTGGCGAAGTGGGCAGTACCCTTGATCTGTCGGAATGCGTTAGGAAGGCACATCATGATGGTGTGAAAGAATCATTTAGCTCGAAAACGTACGTTGGCAACATCGTTGACCTGTAGTGGATATCGATTAGCTTATATTCTGATGGATGTATGCGATATGGCATTGCCAAGGAAAGATCCGGGTTGGTGGGCTGTGGAGCGGAGAGCAGAGGTGATAAGGTCGGAAAGGCAACGGAAAGCACACCAATGCTCCCCCAGGCCTCAATTCGTGCAGCTTGAAGGCTGGCAGGATCGAATTGGTCATCCCGACTCATCCCACGTTCTTCCTCATGTTCGGGGTGTTCGTCCGGCTGGAGGGCGGGATGTGGCTCACCTTGTCAAAGCCCTGCAGCAAGCTCACAATGCGGCCCTCAACCTCCTCCTTGTTGAGGGCACCACCGGCGCTGTACATCCTCACGGACTGGAAGCTCTGGATCTTGGGCATGGCGACGGCGACGGCGACACGGGGAGCAGCACGGAGGGTGGCGGCGGGTCGGAGGGTGGCGCGGGCGGCCGAGGCGGAGCGGAGGACGGCGGTGCGGAACATGTTGGCGGGTGAGAGCGAGGTCTTCTCAATTGGGTGGGAGGCGGAGGGTGGGAGTTAAGATGAGGGGGAGGACCGGGAACTTTGGCTGGTTGGCGGTTGTGGTGATGATAAATTTCTCGTTGCTGCTCGGGTCACGGAGAGTCGGAGCTAGCTGGGATTACCACGTCACGTGACGGGATTTTTTTCGCTGGGCTGCCGGGTTCGGTGAAGATGTCAGTGCATGGCGGCGCTGTCATTGGGCCGCCCAATTCCCGAGGATAAAATATCTCCGCGACCAAGCTATGGGATTGCCGGCTGAGAATTGAATTGGGCATTGAGTCTGGGCAGTTTGAGCTTTGGGCGATGGCTCATTTTGGATATGGAACGCCATTTTCAGCATCAATCGTTGTTGTGCGCTCCCCGCTGCCATCTGCGTCGCTCAATCGTTTTCTCTCACCCATTCTTTTGACAAAGTCAGCACAAAAGACCGAGCCCTCATTGGTCCCACCACCTCGAACCTTGTCCGCCAGCTCGCGGCATTGGGCCTGTATCTTGTTGCCTTGCTTCCATAGAATCAGTGTTGAGTAGGTCTCACGAAGAGAGAGCTAGATCAAAACCAGGGCATCGTCAATTGTGCTCGAGGCGAGGGCTTGTCTCGACTTGACTCTTCTTCTGGCCTCGAGGTGAAAAGAAAAAGCAAAGGTGGCCATTCTACATAACTGTACATGCTAAGCTAGACACTCCAAGGAATACTCATTCCCAAACTATGCATCACGTTACCAATACTTTACATTACTAACCCCATTTTGGCCATGGCGCTGATCTTCTCGTTGTATCCGTCTCCCGCGCGCATCGCATCCACTTGCCATAGCTGGCTGCCCCGTCCAACGTTTCTGTGCCATGTCACCTTTGCGATGCTGTATACAACCACAATCAGCTCCGTGTGTCTTTGCTTCACACACTCCTCTAGCACACGAGTGACTGATTTGCATAATTCTGTTTACACGAAGGACTCGCACTCTGTTGTGCTTGGCAACAGGGTCTTACCTCACTAAGATACACTTGTCTTACACCAAGACGGTTCGGAAGGAATGACGTATCGAGAGCCTGCATCAACATACCATTGTCTACCTATACGCTCAGCAATTCGCCGTAGCTTCCTCCCTCCCCCCGACTCGCCTGGCCGCCCCCTTGCACAAATGCCAACATGTCTGCTCCATAGTACTCTCTACAATTACATATATATGGCCGACCATCTCATCAAAATTTCCCACCTAGTTCTTCAATCTCATGCTACCACTGCTCATGCTGGCTTCGTTATCCAAGATGAAGCCCATAGGTTCCCTCCTCCTTGTTTTGGCCGCCTCCGTCTCTCCTTGCCTCCTCCCTTCCGAAAGACATAAACTCTCCGCTCCTGTTCGGTTTCCCCTTGGCACTCGATCCGACATTCCCGTCGGTTCTGGTGACCGTTTTCAAGATGGCAAAGCCATGCCCATAGGACTGGGTGTCCAAACCCGCCTGATTCCCTCGGTTCTCAACCCGGGCGAGATCAACTCGGGGTTGCGTGCACTCGCCAACGAATTTCCCGAGGCCAAACTGTTCAGTTCGCCTTATCAAACCTACGAGAAAGCCCCAATAAATGGCATGAGAATTGGCAATAATCCGCGAGTCTTCATGATCAGCGGTATGCATGCTCGAGAACGAGGTGGACCGGATTATGTCCTCTATTTCCTGTCAGATCTACTTGCAGCCAACCGAACACGTAACGGCCTACGGTACAAGGGGAAGACATACACACATGAGCAAGTCCAGAAAGCGCTGTCTGCAGGCATTGTTGCTATTCCGCTCCTGAATCCTGACGGTGTTGCTTATGATCAAGCAACCGACACGTGCTGGCGCAAGAACAGAAACCCCGTAAGCTCAAAGGGCGACCCAGAGGGGTTTGATATAGGGGTGGACTTGAACCGCAACTTTGACTTCTTGTGGGATTACCCACGTTACTTCTCTCCCGACGCAGATTGGGATGGTCTCGGTTCCGAGGACCCCAGCAGCGAAGTCTTTCACGGCACCGCTCCCATGTCAGAACCAGAGACGAAAACAATTAGATGGGTGTTGGATTCGTTTCCAAGTTTAACGTGGTTCGTCGACTTGCACTCATTTGCCGGAGACATCCTTTACGGCTGGGGAGATGATAATCTTCAAACTCGAGACACCAACCAGAACTTTACAAGCGAGAAATATGACAAGAAACGAGGGCTTACCGGCGTTGATCCTCCACAGGCCCGATACCGTGAATTCATGTATCCCTCAGACTTAGCCTCTCAGCTTACAGTGGGTGGGCGCATGCAAAAGGCCATGACATTAGCAGGTCGTTTGGTGTATCAAGTAAAGCAGTCGGTTGATCTTTACCCAACGTCCGGTAGCAGTACCGACTACGTTATGGCGAGGTGGTACGGTCGGCGGTGCGGCCCAGGAAAGGTCATGGGTATCACAATCGAGTTTGGCGAAGAAAGCACTGCTGCACCATGTCCGTTCTACCCAAGCTCTGGTCAGTTCCATCAGTGGATGAGAGAAGTCAGCGCGGGATTCATGGAGCTATTGTTGAGCGTGGCAGCAACAGGACCAGTACAGGTTGCTAAGTGTTGAGAAGACGGTTTTAATTTGCGACACATGTCGCCTTAATGAATTACATGTCACTAAAAACAATAAATTACCAGCATGAATATCAATGTTCTACCCAATCACTTTTTTTTTTTTTTGGTATGGTGTTGATGTAGTCTTATGATTGAGGGCTTGTCAAACGATGGAAATACGGTAAGATCAAGAACCACACACCAAAAGCAAGGATGATAGTTTGCAGAATTCTAAACAGTGTGTGTAAATTGAGACAGCCGCTAAGCTCAAGTTTCGCCATGGCCTCGTTTTTAGGTGTGGCTGCTTGGGTAGTGTTCAAACAGGGGCGAACTTGGCCCTAGTCCCGACTAGTCGTTTATAATGTTCCAGAACGCTTGACGACTTCCAAGTAACCCACAGGCGTGGTGGCAGAGTGGTCTAATGCGTATGACTAGAAATCATATCTCTTCGGAGGCGTCTGTTCAAATCAGGCCCACGTCGGAACTTGTCTTTTTGTTACTTTTTCTATTTCTCATTTTCTTTTTTTTTTTTTGCTAGGAATCTTGGAGTGAATGCACACAGAGACGCAAGGGAGAATAGCAGTCACCATGCCCCCGGTGAGAGAATTCAATTCCAAATGCAACCCCTTTTTTGGGAGGTGTTCTATTGGATAAGTACTATACACCCAAGATCAATTTGAGCATGATCCAAATGGCTAGGTACAGTATCTATGAGAGTGCTGGAAACGCATCGCTGACTTGGCCCAGCAGTCACCCTCAAGCGTCTGTTTTTTTTTGGCCATCAAGATACTAAAGTAGATATTCATCTCGATGGGAAGTAGACGAGAATTTGTGAAAACGGAAAGAATTGTACATCCAGTCAATCTGGGGATCAATTATACGCAGACACATCTACTCATAAAGTATTCACTACTCACGAAAGCAAGAAGAAGAAATTTTTTATTTTATTCATCATATCCTATCAAATTCAAGCATTGCTTCCGCCTACATCAGCTCGGGTGGTTGGCTGATACGACTCTTGACCAAGCTGCGGCAAGGTAAGATGCATGGCCGATTGCTCGACACTAATCGGCACCTTGCTCACAAACCACGTAGTGCAGCGCCTTATTCAGGTTTTGTCTCTCGAGAGTTCAGCTCATGAAAAAAAAAAAAAAAAAAAAAAAAAAAAAAGAATAATTTCGTATAATTTATACTATAATT